>CM034303.1:36867946-37467946 GCA_019925795.1 Dendrobium chrysotoxum | reverse complement strand
CCTCTCTCCCTTTCACGTTCGGCTGAATGAACCATTGAAGGGACCGAAATGTTTCGGTCCTTTTTGAGGCCTTTAGGGCGGTGGGGAAATGGGGAAAACCAAATTACACATTTTCCTTTTCATGCATAAGTTCTCTTAATGGTTAGGAAGGACTATTTTGTAATTTACCCTTAAATAATCTTTGATGATTTTTTAATTCCAATCCATGCAAAATTAATCTTTGAGAAGCATAAAATTAAGTTAATTGTTGCAGAGATGAGGATGCTGAGGTGGATGAGTGGCTTCACTCTTAGAGATAAAATGCGTAGCAAGTATGTATGTGAAAAGGTTGGAGTAGCTCCGGTGGCAGATAAGATTTAAGAGAGTCGCCTTAAATGGTTTGGTCACATAAAACGTTGGTTAGGAGAGTAGATGTATTAGATTTGTCTTATATTAAGAAAGGTAGAGGTATATGATGCGTCTTGGAAGTAAAAACAACAAATAGATAGGAAGAAAATTGCTAGAACATAAAGACAATGGCTGATTTTTTATTATCTCTTTAACATAAATAAAAGATACAAGTGATCTATTATTCTAATGGTAGATAGGTTCTCCCACAAACTTAGATGATGCTAGGAACAACTCCTAAGAAAACTACAACATGATTCATATCATAAAAATAAAACAACCTAATTACCCTTAAATAAACCATCACATCTCTCCCTAATTTGAATTCAAATCATACCTTTTTCCCTTTATAAAATCTTTCTAATTTCCTTCCAAATCTGAATTCAAATCAATCATCTTTCCCTAAATAAAACCTTCCTAAATCCCTCCCAAATCTGAATTCAAATTAGCCCCCTTTCTTTAAACTTAAGGGAAAATTCTATAAGATGGTGATGAGACTTGGAATGCTTTCTGGCGTAGAATGTTGGCCATTAAAAGAGAAGCATAAAATTAAGTTAATTGTTGTAGAGATGAGGATGTTGAGGTGGATGAGTGGCTTCAATCTTAGAGACAAAATGCGAATCAAGTATGTATGTGAAAAGGTTGGAGTAGCTCCGGTGGAAGATAAGATTTGAGAGAGTCTCCTTGGATGGTTTGATCACATAAAATGTTGGTTAGGAGAGTAGATGTATTAGATTTGGCTTATGTTAAGAAAGGTAGAGGTATATGATGCGTCTTGGAAGTAAAAACAACAAATAGATAGGAAGAAAATTGCTAGAACATAAAGACAATGGTTGATTTTTTATTATCTCTTCAACATAAATAAAAGATGCAAGTGATCTATTATTCGAGAGGTAGATAGGCTCTCCCACAAACCCTAGATGCTGCTAGGAACAACTCCTAAGAAAACTACAACATGATTCATATCATGAAAATAAAACAATCTAATTACCCTTAAATAAACCATCATATATCCCTCCCAAATTTTAATTCAAAACATCCCTCTTTCCTTTAATAAAATCTTCCTAATTTCCTCCCAAATCTGAATTTAAATCAACCATCTTTCCCTAAATAAAACCTTCCTAATTCCCTCCCAAATCTGAATTCAAGTTAGCCCCCTTTCTTTAAACTTAAGGGAAAATTCTATAAAATGGTGATGAGACTTGGAATGCTTTATGGCGTAGAATGTTGGCCATTAAAAGAGAAGCATAAAATTAAGTTAATTGTTGCAGAGATGAGGATACTGAGGTGGATGAGTGGCTTCACTCTTAGAGATAAAATGCGAAGCAAGTATGTATATGAAAAGGTTGGAGTAGCTCTGGTGGCAGATAAGATTTGAGAGAGTTGCCTTAGATGATTTGGTCACATAAAACATTGGTTAGGAGAGTAGTTGTATTATATTTGGCTTATGTTAAGGTAGAGGTATATGATGTGTCTTGGAAGTAAAAACAACAAATAAATAGGAATATAATTTCTAGAACACAAAGACAATGACCGATTTTTTATTATCTCTTCATCATAAATAAAAGATACAAGTGATATATTATTCGAGAGGTAGATAGGCTCTCCCACAAACCCTAGATGCCGCTAGGAATAACTCCTAAGAAAACTACAACAAACATGATTCATATCATGAAAATAAAACAACCTAATTACTCTTAAATAAACCATCATATATCTCTCCCAAATCTGAATTCAAATCATCCCTCTTTCCCTTAATAAAACCTTCCTAATTCCCTCCAAAATCTGAATTCAAATCAGCCTCCTTTCTTTAGATAAACCTTTCATAATTTCCTCCTTAATCTAAATTTAATCAACCATCTTTCTCTAAATAAGCTTTCCTAACTATTATTCCCCTGATTTCTCCTCCTTACATAGTGAATTAGCTCCCTTGGCCCCACAAGGTGGGCCCCTATGGTGTGTCAATACTCCGCCCCCAAAAAAAAGCACCTTATCCTAAGGTGGAAGGATGAGAACAGTTTCCTAATCATCTCGTATGGATCCCATGTGGCTTTGTACTTCGATAGATCATTCCAATTGATTAGTACCTCCTGTGCTCCTATTTCTCCTCGGCAAATAGGCACTGATGGAGCTGTCAGCTATTGCTCGTCTGTCTTCCTCGATAGTGCATTTGCGGCCTTGTTCTCTAGTCCTGGACGATATTGGATCTCACAATTATATCCAAGTAACTTGGATAACCACCTCTGATGTTCTTTAGTCCCCATCCTCTATTCCAGCAGATACTTCAGACTCCTCTGGTCTGTCCTTGCAATAAAGTGTTGCCTCAACCAATATGGTTGCCACTTTTGGATGGCTAAAACAATCACCATTAACTCCCTCTTGTATACGGACTTGAGTCTCACCCTGGTCGTGAGCACCTGGCTAAGATATGCAATGGGCTGATGATCCTGCATGTGCACTCCCCCTAGTTCGTATCCAGATGCTTCCGTCTCTAGCACAAATGGTCTACTAAAGTTAGGAAGTGCTTATATGGATATGCTGGTCATATCTCTCTTTAACTGCTTAAGGACCCGTATTGCCGCTTCCCTCCAATTAAAATTGTCTTTCAACTGCTCCATTAGTGGCCATGCTATCGTGTCATACCCTCACACAAAGTTTTGGTAATATCTGTTTAGACTTAAGAACCCTCTCAACTCTTTCAAGTTCTGTAGCTCCACAAAGTTGCTCAGCTCTACTCCCTGTATTGTCGTGATCATGGTTTTGAGTGAAACCAGGGTTCTACACAGGCTAACATCTCTTCGTAGCACCACCCTCTTCCCCTCCACCTGAATCTCCATAGTCAAAGACTTCCAGTTCACCTTCATCTCCTCGATCGCCTGTAACCACTTCATCTCCAGAATCACATCAGTTCTCCCCAAATCTTAGAGAAGAAATCCTCCATTATATGCATGCCTTGAAGTGTTAGCACCAAACTCCTACAAATCCCCCTACTCCTTTTCACCTTCCTCATCCCCATTATGACTCCACAGCTCCTTATATCCTCCAAATCCAAACTCAACTGGTCCACAACCTGATTTAAGATGAAGTTGTGTGTAGCTCCGCTATCCACCACGATCAACACTGGCCGCTCCCTGATATGTCACTTCACCTTTATGGTATGATTAAGAGTGAATCCCACCATTGAGTTAAGGAACACTTCCGCTATATCAAGGTGTAGGTGCTCCCGTCCCTCTTCTGCTTCCTCATCCAACTCATCGCTGTCAGTCTCCACCTTATCACAAACCATAAGGGCATGGAGTGTGCGGTCCTTGCACCGATGGCTAGGTGCATACTTCTCATCACATTGAAAGCACAAACCCTTTGCTCTTTTGTCCCGTACCTCTGCCTCTGTGAGGCACTTGAAGTTGGCTCTGGGGTGATCTCGCTCACTCTTCTCCCTTGGTGCCTCTCACTGAAATGACATCGTCTAAGTCTTCGGTGCCAATTAAGTTGAGGGATTCCTATAGGAGTCTCATGTAACTCCGCTCCTGCTAGTCCTCTCCATATGCCTTTGGTCCTCTACTATTTGGGCTAGCTGCATGGTCTCCTTTAATCCTTTTGGCCTCAAGAATCAGAGGTCTGCCCGTATGTCGTGTATGAGGTCTTTCATGAAATTTCCCTCAAACATCGCCTCCGAAATTCCCTCAAACTCCTCAAGAATGATTCAAACCTTGTACTCCATGGCGGCCCCCTCTTGTGTCAAGGCAAGGAATTGCTTATGTAGGTTTCCTTCCCTAATGGCTCGGAAATATTCCAACAAACAATCTTTAAACTCCTTTGAAGAGAGGATCGGGTATTTAGCCTCTATCCATTGGAATCAAGCGAGGGCTTTCCCCTCCAGACATAGTCCTGCGGCCGTAAGCTTCTCATCTCTCAACCCATTCACCGCAAAAATCCCACCTTTCTTCCACCCTCCTTGCCTCACTTGATCCCCATGGTTCAGTTCGACCCCCTTCATCTCCGGTTGCCCACTCTCCTTACCCGACATGCCTCCCATAGTGGTCGGCCACCGCACCACATCCACCAAAAATTTCCTCCTTACTGTCCCCCATCCGGAAACCCTATTCTGCCCCTCTTCATAGCCATAGGGTATCGCTCTTGATGGAATAAACTCTCTTCGAACTCTCCTTGCTTGACATGCTTCCTATAGTGGTCAACCACCCCACCACCTCCACAAAAGAATTTCCTCCTTGCTACCCCCCATCCGAAAACCCTATTTCCGCCCCTTATTGGAGCCATAGGTGGTCGCTCTTGATGGAAGAAACTCTTCTCTTCGAACTCTTCTTGCCCGATCTCTTTTCCCTTAGAGTCGGCCAAGGGAATCCTGGTTGAATCGCGGTTAGGGTTAGCAATCAGAACCGCCAGTGGAGTTTTAGATTGCATCTCAATGAGTTTCTTCATCATCTCCTCCGATGCCCTAAATCGACTCTTCATTCGATTCTCCATAGTTGAAAATCTTCCTTCGAGGGTTGAGAATTTCTCCACCTTGGATTTGAATTGCTCTATTTCGCCTACCAGTGAACCGGCCTAATAATTTAGCTGGCGGGCATTTACGCGAACAATAGATCCAGACGGACGGACCGAGCGGAGTCGCAGCATGCGTGAAACCTTCAGACAGAGTCGAATAGCGCTGTTGAGTGGGAAATCACGTGAGGGATGGAAAAAGAGCAACTCCTTGTGAGAGAGATGTCCATTTCACTCGCTCCAGTGGAATGAAATAGACTGAAAACAATAAACGAGAGAAAACCTAATTGAGAGGATGGAGAAGGAGAAAGAAAGTAAGCTCATTTATTTTATTCATTTTATTTGGCAATTTTTTCAATGATTGAAACCTAAGAAAGGGTTGGTATTTAATTTGAGTGCAAAGGAAGGAAGTTTGGAAGAGGAAGAGGAAGAGGAAGGAAATTTGGGTTTTTGGAGTTTCTTCTATCTCTGACGATGGAGGAAGGAGTAAGTAATTTAGTTTATTGAAATTTATATAAAATTTTATTTCTCTAACTGAAAGAATAATATATTATTGTTGTTAGGAAGAATTCAAGTGGCAAGCCTTGATTCAATCAATGAAGGAAGGAAAGTTTCGTTGAAGGATGGATTTATTGAGGTAATTATTTAATTGAGAAGAATTTAATTACATATTATGTTAGAAGATAAAGGTAGAAGGTGTAATTGAGATTGTGGAAGAAATTAAGCCATTTAATATTATATAATGTTGATCAAATAGCCAAAAGTCCTCTTTGAAAATGGTTGAAGTAATTTATGTTATTTTGAACAATGAAAGGTTTTCATATTGAGAAGAGTATTGGAGGTATATTTTAGAGAATTAAAGATTGGGAAGGATTTGAATGCGAAAGAGAATAAAGTGAGTAATTACTATTATTTACATTTTTTAATTTTATTTCAAATCTTAAAAACAATATTTTGTTTAATTAATTGAATGTTATGATTAAAAGTTATCATGTTCATAATGATGAAGGCTAGACATTAAAGTTATAAATTAACATGAGCATAAATATGTATATGTGAATGATGTATATATTTAAACATTCATGAAACAAAATAAGGAAATTATAACATACAAATGAAAAGTATTAAAAGAAAAAGAAAAATATGCATGCATGCAAATAACAGGAGTTCACCCTCGAATGGTACTTGCTTGGGAAGCAGCGTACTCATGCACGTTAAATAAAAATGGTTGTATTTTTATTTGTACATTTAGATGATACTCCTATACTAACTGAACTGAAAAAAGAATAAATGAATAAATAAAAGCAGGTAAAATGTGTTATATTCAAAGGTATGTTCAAATGTACAAGTGGTGTTAGTGGCTCTTTAGTGTTTGAGGAATGTTAGATTTTATGGTTATTTGTAATTGTAGAAAGTGTATTAACTGTCCGACCGTCTATTCCTGCCTCTGGGCCGGGTCGTGACAAAAGATACAAGTGATCTACTATTCGTGAGGTAGATCGGCTCTCCCACAAATCTTAGACGCTGCTAGGAACAACTCTTAAGAAAACTATATCAAACATAAATCACATCATGAAAATAAAATGACTTAATTACCCTTAAATGCCATCATATTTCTCTCCCAAATTTCAATTCAAATAAGCCCTCTTTCTCTTAATAAACATTCCTAATTTCCTTCTAAATCTGAATTCAAATCAGACAACTTTCACTAAATAAAACCTTTCTAATTCCCTTTCAAATATGAATTCAAATCAGCCACTTTTCCTGAAATAAACCTTTCCTAATTTCCTCAACAATCTAAATTCAATCAACCATCTTTTTCTAAATAAACTTTCTTAATTATTTCTCCCTTGATTTTTCCTTATTACGTAGTGAATATTAACTCTCCTTGGAGCCCCACAAGGTGGCCCCCACTGACGTATCAGTATATCTAAGAAGTCTTAGTTAGAAAGTATTAGAGAACTTTTTTTATTAGATTTAAATGAGAATTTGACTCTTAGTAGGACACAATTGAGAAAAAAGGATTCTTGTATCTAGCCCCACATAGTGGGATAAATGCTTGTTGTTGTTATTGTACAAGGATAGAAATCACCCAAAGGAAGAACCATGCCTAACACTGGTGCAAGGAGACTCGCTTCCAATAGTAATTGTCCACAATAGCAAAGTATTTGAGGAATACACACCTAACAAATATAGATGAATAGTAGAAAATTGAAATTTTATTTCAATACACAATGTCCAAGCAATTTTATGTTCCCTAGGATATTATTTATGGTCAATAAATGACCCGAAATAGATATTTTAGAGAATTTATGATGATCCATTTGAAAGAAGTGTCAATTCGTCTCTCATGCATTCCAGTGACAAAAATCATTCATTAGAATGAGAGTGGGAACAATTAGAACATCAGGTGGTTTGTGAATGTGGCTATTAGAGATGCGATAAGTAGGAAGCAATGGAATAGGATAGCAACTGAATGTAACGAGCAGTGAAGCAACGAGAAAGTAGTTTCAATGAGGAACGTCACAATTAAATATTGAGTGTTTGATATTCTTCAAGTTAAGGCAAATTTGTTGTGCTTCCTAGAAGGTAACAGTGAATCATCACCAATAAATTTGACATTCCAAGATGTAAGAAACTATGTTCTCCCCCATTACTAGTGGACAAAATCCATGTATGTAAGTCAATTTTTAGATAAGATAAGGAGATTCATTTGTTAAGGCGTCGGATATAAATTCTTAAAGAGTGGATGAAATAGGGGGGAGTTCACGGTATTGATTGTAAGTTCATGAAATTAAATTAAATTCAATATATTGAAGATTGCAATGACACCATAACTTCCTAGAATTTTCAATTCACATGCTTTTATCCTAATTTATTGTAAAATTTTATATGAACCTGCTCTCTTTAGTTAACTTCATAAATGTTTATGCAGAAAGCTATTTAGGATTATCATATACCATCAGCTTATTATCTGAATTGAACTCTTCACGCCTTCTATTCATATCAATAGCAGACTTCGTAAGTATTGTAATTAACGTTTACCTTCCTGTGGATCTCTTCATGCAAATCAAATAAATTATGCAAATGATATGAAACAAGAAATAAACAAAAAAATACTAGAATGTCAATGTGCGTCTTAAGGAATGCTAATAATAATTTATAGCTTCTCTCTAGATGATGACAATATGCAGCTTTGATACCAATTTAATATAGCACGGTTAAGGTTCTATATTTACTATAGGATGAGATGTATAATAAAAACTCATTAAAAATCATAATTTACAGGTTATCAAATCTTAATTTTAACAAAGATAAACCACCTTTAGTATGAAAATAGTAAACACATGTCAATCATTTTAAATAATAAAATAATAATTATTGAAGTGAACAAATATAAGATTTTAGTATAGATCAAGTTCGCAATTAAAAAAATATGGTATCTATCTATCATTCTTCACAAAATTTTATACACATACGCAAATCATTCTAAACAAATTAAAATAAGAATAAAGGTATAAATAACTTGAGGGAAGAACTAAGCCACACACTGGTGTTGACTAAATTTTTTTTTTTGCTGAACAGATGCATTGTTTCAGAAAACAATTGAATAGAGGCGTTGCTTCAGAAGAGACACTCGTTCGATACAATACGCCGACTTGATTAATAAAATGCAGCGAAACGAAAAAACAAGCAGGATTAGACTTACTCTTTGTTCGGCCCTCTCCTGTTTCTCCCGTATCCCCTCCTTCACAAACTCGCGACAGCCACGATTGACCCGTTCGTTCTTGCTGTCGCATGCAACTTCTCGTATTGAACTGATATGTTGCCTTCAGTCCGCTCGGCCCAGCCTCCCTCTCACATCCGCCTGCCCGTCAGACCCTTCTCGCATGTAATCCGACACGTTCGAAATCCCTGTGTGCGGAATCCCCTGTGATCGCGTCTTCCACGAACGCTCGTAGCATTCCCCAACCCGAGCCCCAGCCCAACGCCCGCGTGTCACATGTCTGCTGTGCCCGCACCTTTGCCTTTCGTCATGACAACACCCATATCCTGAGCGCATTCTGACCTGCACACTTGCCTCGCTCTGCGTGACCTCCTGCATGATCGCACTACTGTTCCCTCTTGTGAACTATGCGAATCCCATCAGGTATCGTTGATTTTAAGACCCTGCGCTGCTGATCTTTGATCTGAGTGAGATGATTTTTAACTTGAAGACCCTGCACAGTTATATCTTTGATCCTGGCGGGATGATTTTAAATTTGAAGACCTTGTGCCATTATATTTTTTATTCATGCGAGAAGAACTAAAGGCAAGTGTCTTCCAATCTCCCCTCACAGGGTGTGGATGTTGGGAGGCAGCCAGTTTTTCATAAATAAAAAAAAAAGAGAAGAATTCTCTGCTGGAGGGCTTTTGGAGAGCAAATTGAGAATAAAATAAATAAATAAAATTATTAATTAAAATAATAGAAATTAATCCAAAATCTAATTTTTATTAATTAATTGTGTAAGTCATCTAATTGAAGATTGTTTTGTATTCAAGGATTGGGTCGAAAAAAGCTACTAAAATGTTGAACTTATCTTGTCAAACAGTGTCTTGGTTAATCCCAAAAGGGAGAAGGCCAACATAATCTCTTCTATATCATGCCAAAGTGCGAAAGATGATAAGGGAAAAGGATCCCAAGAAGAGGAAGGTGGTTGGAAAACCTTCATTTCAAAGAAAGCCCGATGAATGATGAATGTTTTGTTGATTATCAAAGACATTCATTAGAAGAGTGCTTTGGAGTTGGAGGTTCATCCAAGACTCTTCTCTTTGAAGAATCCAACTGTAGAGGGGCTCAATTTCAAACAAAAAGAAATCTTTAAAATATTTTAAAGATCAAGAAGAAAAGCAAGGTTCTACATCAAAATCTCAAAAATCAAAGAAGAAGAGATAAGTGAAATAGAAGACTGAAATTCAATGATGCATTGATTGTATTAATGAGTATCAACAACCTCATAGGCGACCCGTTAGGCTAGAAGAATATGGCTGACTTGCATCTTAATTCAGAGTTAGATGAAAAAGATAGTATTTTAACGGAAACTTGCCGAGCCATAAGTTGCCGAGGTGAAAGGGCTGTAAGTGGACGCAATGCACTTCTTACCATCCACAGGGCTGATGTGAAAATTCCTTCTAAGGAAGGGGAAACACATTGTACAACATCTTTCATTGATTCATACGAAGAACTTCACTTTCCTTATGATGAAAATGAGAATAAGAGTAAATAGCTCTTAAAGATAAATGCCCAAAGCTCAGAAATAGTTCAGATTCCGAAGAAGCTGAAAAATGTGGCAAATTCAAAAGACTTTTATACTGAGGCTGGATCATCTAAAGAGGTGATACAGATCTAGCTGAGAAGTGGAAAGCATGTTCTTCCTCCACCACAAAAGAAAGTAAAAGATCAGGAGAAAAATATTCAACTCAATGAGGCTGCTATGTCACAATATCCACCTAAACCCAAGACTGTTAATGCAACTGTGGATTATAATGTCTTGGCCCATTTCCGTAAGTTACTTGCATTGCTAAGCATATATGATCCCTTATCATATCTAAGGACATCCGAGAAATGCTCATGAAAGCTTTGCAAAATCCAAAGCAATATGAGACATTTTTTCAGAACAAATCATGAGGGAGACTTTGTATGCTCATAACACTGATACAATCACTTTTGTGATAATGATCTGCTCTTAGGAATAACAGATCACAATCGACTACTTAATGTTAATGCGAAAAGTTATAATGTTTAAGTAAATAGAATTTTAATTGATCCGGACTTCTCTATTAATCTGATGAGTCTTAAAACACTCAAAAGATTAGTCCATAATGTTCAATATTTGAACATAAGTACGTATTTCTGCAAGGGTTCAATAAATTAGGACAAAGGACCTTAAGATCCTTGGTTTTACCTGTTGACCTATAACTGAGTTACAACCCCACGTTCCCACGATCATGTAACCCACGCTCACCCCACGATCACACAGCATAATCACTCCTCTCGACAAAAATCTCTCACATGACAGAACCAAAGGGAGGCGATAGAAATTGAAACTCCCTTCGGCTCTCTATCTCGTCTCACGATAAAAAATTCTGCAAGCAAGGGTCTCTCGGTTCCTTCGAGTTCTCTCTGCCATACATGACTGAGATAGAAGACCGAAGCTTGTCCATACCTGAAGCCCTAGCTGACCTCCCCTCAGTCGCTTGTGAGCCCAACGCCATCTCGAGCAAGATGTCGTCTAGTTCGCTTCCGATCTGAGCCGAACGACCCGTGCCCTAGACTTGACTGTAGCAACTGCTCCCCCCGACCTAGCCGCAGTGCCCTAGCCGCACTGACGTCGACGACCTGCACCCCGTCGCCTCCGCCCACCTGGTCTCCATCTGCCCTAGCTCGATCCTTCTCCCTCTTTTAGATATATATAATTACATATTATATAATAATATAATTATATATATATATATAATATTATGTTTATAAAATTATTATAATATAATATTTTATAATAATAATAATAATTTTATTATTATTATTATATAATATAATATTATATATAATAATAAAAAAAAGAGAGATATGAGAGGATTTTCAAAAGGATTTGCAAGCAGGTGAAGACTTGAAAGAAGTCCCGGGGTTGATTTGGTCCCTCGAAGCCCTTGGCCATCGCGCTGATCCGGCCAAGGGATTGAAGACTTGGAGACTCTCTTTTTGGGATCTATTCGTTATCCCAATCTCCTCGCCGTTGATTCGCTCTGGCCGAGTCGAGCCAAAAGGGCAAGTGCCCTCCTTATCTCCCGGAGCTGGAAAGGGGACGCCGGGAGGCTATCGAAATTTTCTAAGAAATTCAGGACTTAAGATTGGAGAAGCATGCAATTAAAATTCATTTAACTAATTAATGCAATTAAAAAAAAGAGATAAAGGGACTCAAATCTGAACTCGATTTAAAATTGAATTGATATGTGATATATACAAAATGAGTTTTTAATGAGGATCTCGCACTCCAAGAAATAACAAAATTATTTGAGCCACTTTTAAGTCATGAATGATATTAATTACATAAACAATTTGAGAAAGCTTGGGAACATATTAACTTCAGATTGATGAGTGATAATGTGCATCTTACTTCAAGAACTGTATATGTCAGTCAACATAAATATACTTATGTTGATTTAAAAGTTAAATGGGTGCACATCTAGCATTTTAAATAGTGAATATTTGAATGCTAGTACAATTGTTCCATTCCATACTTCTTTAAAACTTTCAATGCTATCTTAGAAAGTTCGATGTCGAAGAGAAGTTAACTTCACATTGATAAGTAGGTCTACATAAGATGAAGAAAATATGAGGATTATTATTGAATCAAGTACTCAAACCAAACTTACAAGATTGTCTGTTGCAAGTAACTTAAGTTGCGATGATAGAGAGAAAAGAATTTTATAGCTTTAGTAATAGATAAAATAACATCCATTATTACATAAGCAATCACCTATGGGCCACAAGATACCCTTGACATATGTTCGATAGTTTCCTAACATATGTTCGATAGTCTCCCACGAACACAAGATCAATGTGTAATGAACGAGACAACTCACCAGTCAACACATATAAAGAAGTTAGTGGTGAATACAACCAATTTGACACTTAATATTGACATGCAAGTAAATACACTAAATTTATATGCATGTAATGTCAATTAATCTGTTAGGAATAAATGTCGCCTGCAAGTGTGTATGGGACCTTTGTAATAAATATCGCACCCTATGCGGATCTTCTGCAAGGATGAAGAAGAAGATTGCAGTAAGTACGACACACTGCTTGCAAACAAAAGCAACAAGCCTGTAATAAATGCAAGTATCCATGAGCAATAGCAGAAGATTCGTTGGTGCACTACAATCTACTTGCGGAAAGCAATAAGTAGTGCACTACAGTCTACTTGTACAAAACAACGAGCAAATATTCATAGTACGACACCACACCACTGGATCCACAACATGTGTACAAACAGACAAAAAGCGTTTATAGGCCCTTAAAAGAAATCTCGGCCATTTTCTAAATAAAAATCACTTGCACAATATATCATATTTTAAAACCCAATTTATGTATTAAATATGATCCCACTAAATGGAAGTGCAAAACCCTGCATGTGCTTCGATCAATGTGTTAAAGTTACAAACACAAATATCTGAGAGTACTGCGCAGGGTCAAATGCTACACCCTGCATGTGCTCCGATCAACGTTTTAAAGTTACAAACACAAATATCTGAGAATGTTGCGTAGGGTCAAATGCTATATCCTGTATGTGCTCTAATAAACATGTTAAAGTTACAAACATAAATGTTCGAGAATGTTGTGCATGATCAAATGTTCATTAATGTAATATTTTATTTTCAAACTGAACATACCCGCATGTGCTCCAATCATCACATATGAGTCTCAAATCCAATGATTCGAGAATGTTGTGCGGGTCAAATATTCAAGTTTCATCCTCCTCCTCGAAAGGACTAGAGTCGACATGACTTGAAGTATAAAATGCCTCCCAAAATCCTACGAAAATACAAGTGATTTTAACGTCGCCCTGATGATGGCCATATTGACAGGAAATCTCAATCGGAGTGGTCAAATCTCAAATTTAATAAAAGTCAATCTCTGAAATAAAATATATCATCTTAAAAAACTTAAAACTAAAACTCATCCACTTCCCGCAATTATTTTTCTGGGGTGATAAATTGAAATTAACTTCAGCTCACAAAGAGTGAATGCGTGTCAGGTGTATTACTAAGGTTCATCCTCAAATAGTCTCTTGCCAGCAGGGACGTGACACGTGCCCTCTGATTGGATGATTTTGCCGCAAAATGGCACCATTATATTACGATCACAACCAAAGCCCGTATGTTCTCTAAAGGCTTCAAACCCTTGAGCAATGAATCATAGGGTATATTTGATAGGCACAAAGCCCTCTGTCAGCTAAGGTAGATTTATATCTATCCCCTCAGACAAACAGCAACCTAGGTCTACAAGGTATTCTTGGACGAAGAAACCCATGGCTGCTGATAAGGTACCTTTTGTCAGGTTGGGTCGACTACCTCCTCTGACTAAGTAGACCAGGGATCATGACAGCTTGGGACGACGGAACCATGGGATCTTGATCGGGCTCGTCTTCATTCCCCCCACCACCAATTTTAAGTTTATGGTGATAAATTTTAAATCTCAAACTCCGAAATTCATATCCCAAATTTAAACCCTAAAATTATTGTTATTATATAATGGGTTTATAACCTATGTGAAATATTTAACGACTAGCCTTAATCGAAAGTTCTCTCTTATTATTAGGAGGGGTAATTAACTATAGGGGGCTTGCGCCTATAGGAAACCAAAACTCATATCAAAAAATCCTCACAACATAAGGGCGAAATCTCTGGGTAATGTCTTATCTAAAATCTAATATGCCTCCTGAAAATTTACCCGGAATCTCAACTCGTTAAAACTCTCTGCCGTTATCAAACAAGAAAAGAGATAAATGGCGCAGAGAGGCTGGGAGCACGCATCAATGGAATTTTCGGAGCCCACATTACCACTAAGCTTTGGGGAACTCTACACAGAGGTTAGATTTCATATGATCGATTCGATGTCGATGAACAACCATTTTTAGTGCACGAAGTTAAAATCTATGATGATGCCATGTATTTTCATAACGCAAAAGCCGAAGATTGATGCCTTTTAAAAAATTCAGACTGCTACACTAGATAAAGAAAATCCAAAAGATAAAGGCAAAAATGAATTGAAGCAAATTAACTTAGTACCTCATCTCGGTAGTGATACAAAAGAAGAGGATGATATTTCCGAAACTTATAGACCTTTGATTAAAGGGAAAAAGGAAGGTAAATACTCAAGAGTCTTGAAGCTAATCATGCAAATAATATACGAGGTAGCTCTTCAAGTAGAATGAGTAATGAAGAAGTGGAAGAATTCCTCTATTAACCTAAAAATACTGTGAAGCCTAAAAATGAAGGGGATCTGGGGCCCAGTTCCATAACTAGGAAGTTGAAGAAACTCTCAATTACATCGATAAGAGTATTAGACTCTCAGATATCTATAAACATCATAAAAATGGTAACAATGCTGGCAATGCATGTTAAAACTTTAACTTCCTCATTGAACACAAGTATGGAAATGTTGAAAAATCTTTTGTCCCACCAAAGAGAGGTCACAATGAATATGGAACCTTTTTCTACAAATCAAAAGAAGTATCAAGTCATACTCCGCATAAAATAGAATGGGAAGAGGAAGATAAGTGCTAACTTCCCTCCACATCTTGCACCCCTTATAAAAAGGCTTATTGAAAGAAATATCATCTTGATGCAAACAAACAAGCCTGTTATTTCAGGAATCTCTGGCATAACGAACATGCGCAAAAGCTCATTGGATAGGGTTTATCTACAACATGGGGTCTTGAGTATGCTCAATCTTCATGTCTTACACGAGTAACATCCTACAACATTATAGAAAAAGATAAGGAACCACCCGAATTTGAAAATCAAGCTGAAGATCTAATTGCAAATCTAAAAGAAATTTCAAAAGAGTTTAAAAAGGGTAGTTAAGCTACTCTAATAAGAGGGCTCAAAGAAATAAATTTGGGTGCAGAAGAGGATCTCAAACCCACATACCTCAGTGCTAATATCTCGCATGATAAAGCGGAAGAGCTGAAAATATTACTTCTCGAGTATAAGATTGTTTCACATGGAATTATACTGAAATGCTTGGATTATCACCGGAGGTGGCAGTGCATAAACTCTCGATTGATACCAAAATGTCCCATGTGAAACAAGCACCCAAATGAATGTGATTTGAGATTGAAGAATAAGTCGTTGCTGAAACAAAAAAGCTCATTGAAGCTGCATTTATTCTAAAAGAAAAAATATGCTGACTAGATCATTAACATCATTCTAGTAAAAAAAAGAATGCTCAAATCTGTGTTTGCATTGACTATCGGGATTTTAATGTGGCATGTCTAAAAGATGATTTTCCACTACCCAACGCAGAATTTATGGTCGATAATACACTGAAAAATGATATGTTTTCATTTATGGATGGATCATCGGGCTACAATCAAATTAAGATGGATCTAGAAGATAAGAAACACTTCATTCCGAATTCCCATTGATATATATTGTTTAAGGTGAGGTCATTTGGCTTAAAAAATGCTGGGGCCATCTATCAGAGTGCAATGACTTGAATCTTCGATGATCTTATATATAAACATGTCGAGTGCTATGTTGATGACTTGGTTGTAACAAGTATAGCATGAGCATATAAATGAACTTATAATTGTATTTGAAAGAATTCAAAAATTCAATTTGAAAATGAATCTACTAAAATGTGTTTTTGGTGTTTCATCCAGAAAATTTCTCGGATTTAATGTATACCATAGAGGAATCGAAATCGATCACACTAAAATTAAAGCAATCTTTAAAATGCCACCACAAAAAATTTTAAGACAACTTCGTTCAAACCAAGGAAGATTGGTGTATATTCAAAGATTTATATCTAACCTCTCTAGTAAATGTCAAGCCTTCACTCGACTGATGAAGAAAAATACCCCTTTATATGGTATAATGCTTGTCAGGAGGCATTAGATAGTATAAAATAATATTTGCTACATATTCAAATTCTCGCTACACCTATCTCATAAAAAACCACTAATTTTATATACAGTAGCTCTCGAGGAATCATCGGAATATTGCTAGCACCAAATAATGAAAATGGCAAGGAAAATTCCCTTTATGACATTAGTCGATGATTAATAAGGGCAAAATCTTGATATTCGTCATTCGAAAAGTAATGTCTAGCATTAATCTTCGCTACACAAAAATTACGGCATACATGTTTGCTCATAAAATTACTTTAATATCTAAAGTGAATCCTCTACAATTTCTAATGCCTAGACCCCCACTCTTACTGGTCATTTAGCTAGGTGGGCAGTGTTGTTAATGCAATTTGATATTAGATACACTCCACAAAAGGCTGTAAAAGGGTAGGCCCTAGCAGACTTCTTAGCCACTCATCCTTTATTCGTAGACTCTCGACTTAATGATGAGTTACTAGATGAGCAAATACTTAAAGTGGAATAAAAAGTGCATCTGCAAGAATGAGAGCTTTATTTTGATGGAGCGTCATCAATAAAACCCTCTAAGCCACATAATCTCCCAATAGTTCAGGTTGACATCGGTCTTATATTCATCACCCCCTATGTTGCACCGATACACCTATATATGAAGGCGTGCTATATCGGATATGTGTCGGATACGGATACGAGTCCGATATGTGTCGGATACGTCTTTGTCGTATCCAATTAAAATATTGTTTAATTTGAAAAGGACACGCGTATCGGATATGCGTGTCTGTTGAAAAACGAAAAAAAAAAAGAGGCGTCGTATTTACTTCCGCTGCTGCGAGTGAGATTCTCACATTTCCGAACCACTAGATGAGGCGTTAGGGCTGTTCTTCTTCAATTCCGAACCGGCAAGCGTGCATCTAGGGTTCCTTCTGTTGAATAGTTGAAATTTCATGTGCTAGACAATTTATGTTTATATTTTTTTGTAATACTAGACATTTAAAAATTTAATGCTTACTTTTATTTTGTCATTTCAAATATTACTACAAATGATGTTGCTTTCATTTTTTTTGTCATTTCAAATATTATGCTTTGATTGCTTTCTTAATTTTTATATGTGATTTATAAATTATAATGTCGTATCCGCGCCGTACTCGTATCCTGTATTTTTAAGAATTGACGTGTCCCGTATCCGTATCGTGTCGTATCCATGTCGCCGTATCCGTATCGGTGCAACATAAATCACCCCGCAAGGAGGCATACTCCGATATTCTTAAAGTTGCAACTTTTGATGCTATATTTATTGGTGTTGGTGGAATTGGAAATTCTTCGAGTAAGATGCATGTATCACTCATGCCTTTAGCTTTATTTAGAAGATTCTTTCTATTGACCTTTTCTTTTCTCATCATTATCCTTGGTACTAATTTTTTCATTTTCAACCATATGTTATGATTTACTTTGAACAGGACCAGGTGACCCATAAGCTATCTTCAAGGGGAAAGTATGTGTCGGTTAATATTGGACCTATTCGTGTGGTCTCCAGTGAGCAGGTTTCTTTTTTTTTTTTGGTCTTTTAAATTAAGTGGCTATTTTGTTAGGTGAAATTTAATGTCAAGTATTTGCATTCAAGTAATGAAACCAGTAAAATAGTGTAAAATTATTTTACGTGATAGTTCATTTTCTTCACAGTCACGCTGCAAACTATTTTCTTTCAAATTTGATCTCATTTATTTTGTTGGGATTTAATTCACAGGTGAACTTGGTTTGTTTTGCAGTGCTGTTAATTTAATTTCATTTGATCTTTGCGCCACCTTTCACGTTTGTTTTTTAACTTTCCAGGTCCAAGCTGTTTATAATGCCATGAGAAGAGATGAAAGGATGAAATACTTTTTATAGATTCGTAATACATTCATCTGTCGAAATACCTGCTTCTTTGTATATTCTTAATGCACTGTAGCTCGACAAGGTATGCTGCTTACTGACTTCCTTGGCATCCTTTGCAATTCTTTCACTGATGTATCCTGAACTGAGCGCTTGATTGTTCCAGATAATAGGTCATCGGAACCAAGCAATATTTAGGTGTTCAAAGCATGACCCAAAGGAATGAGAAGACATCATCATTGGGAGTCATACTACTTATTTTGGCTAAATATAATGATGTTATTCCTGTTAACACATTCATTCACATGAAGAAGAGAAAGGAGAGGACTGGGAAAGAGTGATGTATGGATAACTTTAGGGGATTGCTCTAGTTAAAAATAATGGTGAGAGATTTGCTAATGATTATTTTGCTCGTATACCACTTTTTTGCTTGACTGCTGTCACCATGTTGGGGGATAAGAATTCTTATAAAGAATGCATCGCAAATTCCGTGAGGAATACTTCACATCATTACTTCTACAATGAGATTTGTGCACATGTAGCGATGATGATTATGTATTCCTCACATATGTCATTTTTCCCTCATAAAATTCTGTTGTATGATTTTTTGCATGTTCGCCGATTTAAAGCATTGAAGCAATTTTGCATCGGAGTTAGAAGTTTTTTTTTTGGATGAAATTAGGGCCTTAGCCCAATTCATTAAACAAAAATGTGGTTAAAGCGTGTATAGATATACAAGGAAAATTAAAAAAGTAGCTACACGAGCAGTCACCAAAAACGAGCTATGCTAAGCTACAGGAATGACAAAAACAGGTGGGTAGATCAAAACCTATATTAGAATTCAACAGTAGAGATAGTAAAATTCTAAAACATGGGCCAGAGAAATGGAATATTTTTTTAAAATATAAAGCCTCCACAAAGGAACACTATGCGAGTTGAGCTAAAAAAATTCAAGATCAAGTAGAACCTTGATCAAAGTTTTTCGTATTTCAAGAGAAAGCATAATAGCATCATAAATACTTAGTCTTGTGGGGAGTTTTTTAAGGTGAGGTAATATTTTATAATCTATTTTTGGTGATCCAACACCTACTTGCACTTGTGGAGTAGGTGTTGGTGGAATTATGACCTCATTTTCATTTATAACTTGTTTTTCTTTATCTTTATTTGATGTTATTGGAAATAGTACAACATTATCACTTCTGAGATTTGTCTCAATTATTTTGAGTTAGAAGTATCTGTACTCATAAAATCATCTGGGTTTCACATGTTTTGATGCAAATCCAAAATTTTATTTGGATTTAAGAAAAATATAACATTTAAAAGTTACAAAATGCCATGTTAGTTGTGATCTAGAGACTTGTTTGATCATATTTGATGATCAAGGGATTTGTTTGATCCATTAGTTGGAATATATACAGTACTCCCAAAGAGATAAACTATTCATTTACTATTTATTTAAGCATATCGATGAAGAAACTAAGGATACGTTGGAAAAAAAATTTGAACCTACCAAATAATTTTAACAGATTATACAAGTGTTGTGAAGAAAGTGGCAAAGTTTTTAACAAAAAGAGCAGCAGCTAATTTAAAGCTTGCGACATAATCCATCACTGAGTAATACAGATGTGTGGGCAGGCATTGCTAGGCTGTGTTGCTTTCCATGAAAAAAAAAACAAAAAACTGCCCATTTATTGCGATGGCTTATCATTTCTTGGAAGAATAAATTAGAAGTTAGTTGCGAGGCAAAAATTTCAAAAAATACAATGAAGCAACAAATTTTAAGTCTTTAAAAAATGAAATAGATTAGAACGGGTATAAAAAAAAAGCATGTAACGTAACTATCAATCTTTAGTATCGATCAACATTAACAAATATTCGTGCCAAACGTACTGTTAAATTAATTATAAGATGCATAATTCAAGAAAATTAAACCATATGCTTGGCCTTCTTGCTGTTGAGGCAAGTGCAGGTAACGGAAGCCCATTCGAGACAATGGGTGGCCAGAGGGGTTTGGGGGTCTTGAACCACCGTTGCTTGTGGAGAAATAAGATTACTTACACTTAAATACAAAAGTAACTGTACACTATTTAAATTAAGTTTAAATAAAAAAAATGAAGAATTAACATACTTATTTGATTAAAAGAGATTGTGCAATATAAAATATCATTATGACATTAAATTTTTTCTAAATGTTTCTTTTAATGCCAACTTCTTTTTTTAACTGAATCAAACAAAATAACATTTCACTTAATTGTAATAGAAAAGATATATAATATTTTGTGGATCTGGTTGTATATTTATAGGTGTGATCTCCCTCATCTCCTCCTGTTATATCGTTGAATGTGTTTTTGCGTGCATCTTGAGGGGGGAATCTCCTTTTTTTTTTCCACCTTCTCCCTCTCCCTTTTTATAGGGTTTGGAGGGATGCAAAAGTTACATCTTGGACATGGTAGCTATCCCATCAGTCATTGTGGCAATTTTCCTGTTGGTATCGAGTAGAATGACGATTGAGAAGGGTGAGCTAAGGTTGGATGGTGACTTATGGTTGCTCCATTGGGGTGAGAGGGGACGAGCGTTGTTCGATTGCTGTCAAGAGGATGGTCCATTGTGAGATGGAAAGTCAGTTTGAGTCTCCATATTGAGGTGAAAAGGGTTGAGTGGCATATGGATGTGGTTTTAGGTTGTTACAAGGGAGATGTTTGAAGATGCGATGTGCATCATTGGATGTTTGATGTTTCTCAAATGGGAGACTTGACTCTGTCTTAGATGAATAAAGACTTGTATGGTAGAGAGAGGAACTTCAGCGGTCATCCTTGCTTGAGAGGGGGGGGGGGGGGGGGGGGGCGCTATCTAGAGGATGTGATTAGTGCTGCTTTTCTGTGCTCCATTGTGTTACGCTCCTTCTAGCTCCCGAACGAGTCCCTCAAATAAACTATTCTAAGAGAGTAGTAGATCCTCCTTCCGCTCGACCTGAACCTAACCTGTATGACACATGCGAATAGGTACCTACATAGGTAGTCATGGGTGTACATTTAATTCTTTGATTTATATGACCCTTTGAGCATCTGATGTCAAAAGGTCGGATAAATGAAACATTAATTTTGATTTATATGACCCTTTTTAATGATTGCATTTGTCTGCGAGCTTGAATGTGTTGACTCTTATGTGAATAAAATTTCTAATTTTATTGAATAGAACGAGGCAGTTAATGTGCCATGGATTCTGAAAACACCTGTAGCATTAGTTATGGCAAGTGCGATGCGACTCTTTAGATTTTGTAATGATGGGAAATGATGGAGAGCTATTCCACATTAATTTTGATTTGAGATGTCTTGTAAGCCTGTGTGTAGATTCAAAACTATAAGTAGGAATTTTAGGATCAGAAGAGCAAAACTTGCCCAAGACTCGACTGACTAATGATATGCTAAGTATGTATTCAGAGCATTCTGCCTTTCTCATGCTGATTTCACCATTAGAGCAGTGGTGGAAGGCAAGTGAATTGACTCGGTGTTGGATGGAGAGCTGGTCGTTCTTGTTGATCATCTGGTGCTGGGGCTGTAGTTCCCCTTACATGTGGATATAGATGAAGTATTGAATTTCTATGTGGTGGTTCCTGCCAAACTATTACCAAATTCTGTGGTGGTGTCTTATCTATTGTGAGAGATTAGCTTTCCATGGTTGTTGAATCTATTCAAAAATATTTTCACAATGAAGGCATCCCAAGTTTATTTTATCAAGTTTTGTATACGGTGGGTGGAGAGTGCCATTAGTTCTAAGCATTCCTGAGTGGAAAGTGCCATACTCCATTGCTAAGGAAGAAGTTGGCTCTCCCGGAGCTATCTAAGAAGGAGAAGACGGTGCTGTGGGTCTCCAAAAGGGAATGCTCGTGGGGTTAGAATGTAAAGGGTATTATCACACTATCCGTAGGATAAAATTGTCGTAGACCTTGACCCTCTACGCAAACAGGCCAATGGAAGAGCAGATTGAATCATACATATAATTACCCATGAAAAATAATGACTTTAACCTACACATTTTAATGTATAATGATATATATGATTCAAGAGCCACGACATTTCTCCCATTTTATTCATTGACTCAAATTAGATTTATTTGATGTGGGTGTCAGTTTCCCACGGGTGCAAGCTCCCATGGTTAATTACATCTTAGGCCTCAAACTAAGAACACTTTTGATTAGGAATATTATATTATTCTTTTTTTGGTTTGGTGCATAGTGGGATTCCTAGGTTCTTCTAATCCAAAGTGAAAGTATGAGATTACCGGGGGGGGGGGGGTGAATTGGTATTTTAAAAATAAATCCTAAACACGAGTTTTAATTTTTTAAAGAATTTTTTAGTTAAAAAAAACTTAACTAGTCAAATACGGAAGCTAATGATTCATTCACAATTGCAACAGTGGTGATACAATGTTAAATCTCACAATGAAAAGCTAAAATCAGATGTTTCACCAAACAATTAACACAGAAAATAAATGCAAGAAAAGTAAAGTGCGGAAGGCGAAAAAAGCACACCAGAAATTTTTATAGTGGTTCGATTACTTGACCTACGCCCACTCCCTGGAGTTTTTCACTCTGAGAGTTGCACTATTAAAAGTTGACTCTCCTTCTGCTCCCACAGCAAGGCGGAGAAGCCTTTACAAAACTCACTTTCACCTTTCTCGGTGTGGTGGAGTGCCAGACACTATGTCACCCTCCTGGTGACGGCAGCGGACCTTCTCCTTTTTGTCCCTCATAGAGAAGGCAGAGAATCTCAAAGACGTTGACCTAGAAGCCACTCTCCCTAGAGAGCTTCCAGAAGACTCACCAAGGCCACAGGAGGAGCAAGCGTGCAGCTAGCTCAGAGCAACCGTGTGATCCCCTCACACTCCTCCCTCACACTTAAGCTCACCTTCTCCTTCTTCTCATAAACCCTGTATCTCTTCAAAAGATCCCTCTTAAGAGTTCCTTTAGTTATCACGTTCCTCTTTTACATACATAAAATTAATCACTGAAGAATTATAAAAAACTTATTTTTATATTAGGCTTCAGAAAACCCTAATAATTTAATTCAGCTTATATTGTTTGTACAGTATGATCTAATATCATACAATACGATTAGTTCAAAATCAATGCCTTCCAGTATGAAGGTAGACAAATAGTTCATAAATTTTAAGCACATTATATAGTACGATCAAGAGATCATACTGGACGATCATTTTATTTTTCACTGTTCATACGAGATGACTTATGGGATAACAATAAATCATCCTACACTGTACACTTCATACAATATGAATAGTTCAATTCAGATCATAGTCTTGTATAGTATGATTCATATCATATAGTATGAATAACAATAATTAAGAAACCATGACTTAATTTCTTGATATGGGGGATAATTTTGGCAAGATCTCAAATGATCATACAGTACGATTACGATCATATAGTACGATTAGTTCAAAAATTAAATTTAAAATCTTACTTAAATTATGCCGGCGGCTAGGGTTTTCAGATGGAAATAAATCATACAGTACAATCATAATCGTATAGTACAAATAGTTCACAAATTAGTCATTCAGAATTAGTTGTTAAGCTTGAGTGTTAAGGACAAAACATACAGTATGATTAAAATATGTACAGTACAATTTTCTTTTTAAAATTTTTTTTATCTTAAAAAAAAGAAACCCTTCCCCTGTGTGTGTGTGCATGGTCACCCCATTTACATACACTCTTTTGTGGCAGGCTCAAAATAAAAAATAAAGAAAATATAAAATACAAATTCTTTTACATCCTATTCTTCCCAGTCTTGAATCTCCAACAGTCTTGAGCAGTGTGTATCTTACCTGAAATGTTAGTGCTCAAAGATAAAAATAAACATTTATATTTCTCAAGGAAGAATATAGTAATCCAGTCAATATTATTTGTTATCATCAACATCAGATACTAGGGATTCTGGATTGCAACACAAAAGAGATAGGCTCAATCGGATATTCAACAAACACAAGGATCATCCAATCATCTAGTTTGTCTGAGGGGAATGAATCAAGAGAGGAGACATCACACATAAAGCATGCGACTGAGAAAGATGAAGGAGTCATCATCAGTGTGATGTAGATAAGTGAGATTTATAGCCTCCCAAGAATGGAGAGCTCACCCAATGAAAATGCATGCAGTTAAGGAGTTAAGGCTTAATTTGAAGTACATTTTCTTCTCGAACATCACATGTTATATTTAAAAGATACTTTTAAATAAAGCTTTTTTTATAAGATTTATAATTTAACATTTATATTCCATCAATTCACTCATGACATTATCATAATGAGCATGAGGATCAAAGCCTCCTTAGGACATGTAACCCCGCAGCTCAAGATTTTTACTTTATAAAATTTATTGATAGAACAGGTAATACAAAAGGTTTCAAATAATTTTTTTAATCATGAAATTTTTGAAGTAGCAAATGAAGTTCAAATATGGGATCCTAGATTAAGCTGAAGCAATAGAGCCTAATCTATCACCTAATAGAGAGACACACTACACAAAGCTAACATATAGATTAACTGAACATACTATAGCTCATATTTTATTTTTGCTTTTCACATTCTTGATATGTTCATGAAAATAAGATTTAAGAGCTCAAAATTATTAAGGAGATAACTTTTATAGTTACTTAAGCATTTTAGTAGTAAAACTAAAGAAAATATTCTAGCGAGTTTTGCTTCTCACAAAAAAATATTGATGCACATGACATAAATTGGTGGCCTAAACTATAGTCCTAATTGACTGTATAAAGGTCACTATTCATAGAGGGGGAAAGCCTTGGCCAACAAGGCCATGGCTTCATTAGCAAGCTAACCTACGACCAATGTATAACACATCCTACCACATGTATTTGGGTAAAAATAAAAGTAGTCGAAAGTGTGTGTGCGAGTGTCACAAAGTTGTTCACAGTAAAAGTGATGTCTTAACAACAACAACAACAACAACAACAAGCCTTTGTCCCACTACGTGGGGTCGGCAACATGAATCCTTTTTCTCCATTGTGTCCGGTTCAAAGTCAAATTCTCGTTTAAATCTAATAAAGAAAGATCATTTCTAATATTTTATAACTAAGTCTTTTTAGGTCTACCTCTACCTTTCTTAACATAAGTCAAATCTAATACCTCTACTTTCCTAACTGGGTCATCGGAAGGCCGTCGTTTTATGTGACCAAACCATCTAAGGCGACTCTCTCTAATCTTATCCTCCACTGGAGCTACTCCAACCTTTTCACGTATATGCTCATTTTGTATCCTGTCTCTAAGAGTAAATCCACCCATCCACCTGAGCATCCTCATCTCCGCAACACATAACATAGTATTGTGCTTCTCTTTTAATGGCCAACATTCTGCACCATAAAGCATTGCAGGTCTCACCACCATCTTATAGAATTTTCCCTTAAGTTTAAGGGGGACTTTTCTATCACACAACAAGCCCGATGCATTCCTCCACTTCAACCATCCAACTTGAATTCTACTGATAACATCCCCATATATTTCACCATCACTCTGAACAATAGATCTAAGATATCTAAAACGTGTACTCTTATTAATGACTTGATCGCCCAAAGTCACAATCCCCTCACTAGGTCTATTACTGCTAAAATTACACTCCATATATTCAGTTTTAGATCTACTCAAGCGAAAACCTTTAGACTCTAAGGTTAATCTCCAGACTTCAAGTTTACCTTCAACTCCCTCTCTAGTCTTATCAATAAGAAGAATATCATCAACAAAAAGCATACACCAGGGTACATCCTCTTGTAAATGTCTAGTGAGAACATCCATGACTAACGCGAAAAGATATGGGCTTAAAGCTGATCCTTGATGTAATCCAACCGAAATAGGGAAATACTTGGTCAAACCACCTTGTGTTTGAACACAAGTAATAGCTCCTTCATACATATCTTTAATGATTTGAATATAAGCATTATTAACACCTTTCTTTTTAAGAACTCTCTATAGCACTTCTCTTGGAACTTTATCATATGCTTTCTCTAAATCAATAAATATCATATGTAGATCCTCCTTATTCTCCCTATATTTCTCCATCAAACCTCTAAATAAATGTATGGCTTCCATAGTAGACCTACCAGGCATGAATCCAAATTGATTTTGAGAAACATTAGTATCACACCGCAGCCTACGCTCCATAACTCGCTCCCATAGTTTTAAAGTGTGACACATTAACTTAATTCCTCTATAATTCGCACAATCTTGTGCATCACCTTTATTCTTATAAATAGGAATCAATACACTCATTCTCCACGCATCTGGCATCTTTTTAGTCTTCAAAATATTATTAAAAAGTTTAGTTAGCCAAGAAACTTGACCCAAAAATAAGTTTTAGATAAAGTTCCAAGAGAAGTATAGAGAGAATATAGAGGATATACATATGATTTTTATTGATCTAGAGAAAGAACATGATAAAGTTCCAAGAGAAGTGCTATGTAGAGTTCTACATAAGAAAGGGGTTAATAATGCTTATATTTAAGTCATTAAGGATATGTATGAAGGAGCTGTTATTAGAGTTCAAATAAAAGGTGGTTTGACTAAGTATTTTCCTATTTCAGTTGGATTACATTAAAGATTAACCTTAAGCCCATATCCTTTTGCTTTAGTCATGGATGTTCTCACTAGAAATTTGCAAGAGGTTGTAACATGGTGTATGCTTTTTGCTAATGATATTCTTCTTGTTGATAAGACTAGAGAGGGAGTTGAAGGTAAACTTGAATTATGGAGGTCAACCTTAGCGTCTAAAGGTTTTCATATGGAGTGTAATTTTTGTAATAATAGGTCAAGTGGGGTGAATATAACTTTGGGTGATTAAGTCATTAATAAGGGTACATGTTTTAGATATCTTGGGTCTATTGTTCAGATCGATGGTGAGATAGATGGGGATATTATTAGTAGAATTCAAGTTGGATGGTTGAAGTGGAGGAATGCATCAGGTTTATTGTGTGATGGAAAAGTCTCTCTCAAACTTAAGTGAAAATTCTATAAGATGGTAGTGAGACCTGCAATGCTTTATGTTGCAGAATGTTGTCCATTAATAGAGAAGCATAATATTACATTAAGTGTTGTAGTGATGAGGATGCTCAGGTGATGAGTGGCTTTGCTCTTAGAGATTAGATACAAAATGAGCATATACATGAAAGGGTTGGCATAGCTCCAATGGAAGATATGATTAGAGAAAGTGGCCTTAGATGGTTTGGTCGCATAAAACGATGACCTTCTGATGACCCAATTAGAAAAGTATATGCATTAGATTTGACTCATGTTAAGAAAGGTAGAGGTAGACCTAAAAAGAATTGGTTGGAAAATATTAGAAATGACCTTTTTTATTAGATTTAGATGAGAATTTGACCTTTACAGGACACAGTGGAGAAAAATGATTCATGTAGCCAACGCCATATAGTGGGATAAAGGCTTGTTATTGTTGTGTAGGAATGTCTCAGAAAAAGGGGAAAATTCACATGTTTTGAACCAACATCACAACATCACAACACCCCGATGCCAGATAAGGAAATCTCAGTATTAGAGTCTCAAGAAAAAAATATTAATTAATTCAGTGCCATGGTGGAGGTAAAGTCAGTGCCGCATCACTTTACAACACTACATTGCTAAAAATTAGCGTCATAGTGCCAGTGTCTCAGATATTTGAGCTCTGGAGTGCCAAACTGCACAACACCATAGCACCGAATTACACATTCAAGTTCCATAGTGCTCAACTATTGGAGCACCATGGCGGCGCAATTGACAAAAGATGGAGCCTCATTGAATCATTCAAACAATGCATCAGTTCAGCTAGTAGCCATGCTAGATTAGTCCAATGTCGCAACTAACCAAGCCCAATAGCACCGAGATTCCTTTGGAAGAGGTAGTGATTCAATTAGGAACTTAATTGCAAAGTTAAGTTATTTTAATTAAAAACTTGAAAAATCAATAGGACAGTTTGCCATCTCTTTTAGTAGTAAACCTTTTGAAATACTGCCCAAGAATAATAAAATTAATCCAAAGGAGATTGACAAGGATCTTAATGTGGACCACTTGAGGAATGGTAGTGATGTAAACCAACCAAAAGTGAATGTCTAATGGGAGGCAACTCAAATATGTTATGTGTTATTGTGAGCATATCTAGTTTTTTTTGAGTATTTGATTCTATTTTATTTATCATTGGTGTAATTTACTTATTGTAAATTTCTTTACTTATAATTATACTTATGTTTTGTAGTTCAATTTACATTTATGTAAAATTTCCTATATTGGTTAACTATTTGAAATGTTCTCTATGTAGCACTTGCACTTTGATTACTTATTTAGCCTAAATAAAATAGTAATTAAAAATCATTTAAAATTAATTTAAAAAAATCATCTAAGTCATTGTCTTGCTTTGAACTTAAGGACTATATACTTAAGCATAGACTAATAATTTAAAGATTAAATAATTAAGTTTAGAGAAAGGGAGTGTGTAGATTAAATTGTGAAGATCATTATAAATTTAAATATGGAATTAGTGAGCTTACCAATATCCTAACATTAATTAAATTTAGGATTACTTGAAGGAAAAATCAATCAGATATTTAAAATTATTATTATGTACTCAAATATGATAAATAAGAAAAATATGAAAGTTAAAAGAAAGGAAGAAAAAGAAAAAGAAAAAGAAAGATGATTACTTCAAAAATTGATATCTGATAAAGATCAATTCCTAAAAGTATTCTAATGCTTAAGTCAAATAGGAGAATGTAACTAAACTAATACATATGACATTTTATTAATGAACTTTAATTTAATTACATATACGAATAATTTTAAATGATATATATTTCATATCTAAAATCGTTAGTCATCATTACACTTACACTTGTAATGAATTAATTTCAAATTGAGCAACAATAAGGATGATTGATTGGGATAATTGATTATGATTATTCAAAGTAAAATTGCATAACTTTGATCATTCCAAATTATATCTAAATGGTAAAGTATTTTCTTATATGTTAGTAATTTTAAATTTTTAATTTTTATTTGGGCTAGCCAGCTTATCATTAGGTTATTACACCATTGCTTGAGGACAAGCAAAAGTTTAAGCTAGGGAAAATTTATTAAGTATAAATTGGTAGTATTTTACTATCTTAAATATTAGTAAAAATATTATTTTTAGTTGATGTTGTGCATGAATGTATCATGAATAAGGAAAACTTCATAATTCTTGAGCCAGCACCGCAACCCTCCAACTACCAGTGTTGTAGCGTCACAACACCCTGGTGCAAGATAACGACATTACACCGCTAGAGTCTCAGGAAAAATATTAATTAATTTAGTACTCTAACAGAGCCAATGTTAGTACCTAGTGTTTCATTATGGCGCTGTAACAACCAAAAAAATTAAAATGTATTTTAAAATATAATTTTTGATCTCTATTTGAACTATAACACTTCAGCACTATACTTGTGAGCATTGTGATGCTAGGTTTGAGAGCACAACGACACTAAAAAATAATACTGCGGTATTTAAGTATCTATTCTATAATAATTCTTGATTTGACATGCAACGTTGGGTTTGAGCACTATGGTGAAAGGCTATTAATAGAATATATATATATATATATATATATATATATAATTCTAGACCTAAGTATTAAAGTATTTCAGCACCATCACCTCCCCCATTTTGGTCATGACTTGCTTGGAAAGGAAAGGGAGAACGGAGATGGAGATGAGAGAGAAAGCTATTTTTTGGTCATTTTCATCTGTCCTTCCTATTATAAAAATTATTCTATTCATTGTAAGTAATTATTCTCTTATTTCTATTTTTGATGATTTTGATTTTTAAGAATTTATCTCTCCTAAGTCTGCCAAAACTTCATTATTTCTTGATTTTGTAAGCTTTCATCATATAACTTTTGATATATTATAGATTTGATCATTCTGAATAAAATGATATAGTTTTATTATATTTTCATCGATTAAATATGTTTATAAGAATTTTAAGGTAAAATGAGTAAGGAAAAAAGCAGACTGAAAATGGGTTGAAAATACTGTATTGTGACGTGACATAATAAGTTTGCAAGGTAATATGTACTAAAATTATTGATATAATTGAGTTATGCATGAATGTAATATTGTTACTAGTCCAAATCTGATATGATGTATGGATATAATATATGATAAGATATCCTCAAGATCCACATGGTCCACTAAAGAGAGTCAGTGGATGGGAGTCTTAAGGAGGTGGAAAATTCTTGGGAGTTATAAAGAGTTAGGGTGACTATTATATGATTCAAAGGGAGTTATAAGAAGTATATTGATTGGGATTTATAATGGGCGACTGATTGGGAGTCATAAGTGCAGGAGCAAGATCAAGTTATCCACAAGATACCCTCAATTGGATATTTAATACATATATATCAATTATTGATATTGACACTATTTACTATATGTTGATACTATATATATATATATATATATATATATACCTCAATGATAAGAGTATTGACGATCATACTGATACCTTAATGATAAGAGTTTGGATAATCACCCTGATACCTCATTGATAAGAGTATATATAGTATTAATGATATCTGATACACGATAAGAGTGTTGCTAGTGTTGATATATTGTAGATAGTGATGCTAGTATATATATATATATATATATACATAATTAGGAGTATTGGAATGAAACTCTTGCATGCCTAGATAGATAATGTTTAGTATTCTAGGTTCTATGGATATATAGTTCTTATAAGAAGGCCATAAATCTCCCTTCACATTCCTAAAAGCTCGATAGAGATCTAGGGATGCATATGTTCTGATCTACATTAAATATAGAAGAGTTTACTTAGGAAAATATAGGTAACTCACAGTCCTTAGTCCAAAACATTTTACAATCTAATGCCTTATCTTTTCTTTTGCATTCCCTAATAGAGCAAAATCTCAACCTTTATTTTTATTTAGTAGGATAAATATTATAGCTATAATAGGTAGTATAAATTCATTTGCATGTTAGCAGAACACTTCCTCATGGGATCGACACTCTCTCAAATTACTTTATTACTTGATCAACATGTGCACTTGTATATTAAATGGGTATTGCATATCAAAGAAAACCTAAGTTTATTTCAACCCAAAGCAAAAACATAATTCATGCACCCACACATCTTGCAACCCTATCTATTCATTGATGAACATACAGGTGGATGTTTGACAGAAAGTTTATCTTCTGAGCAATTACCATCTAGGATTGGTTGCCAATCTTGGATGACTTGAGACAGTTAAGAAGTATGCCTAGTTTACCCTTTCTAAGGAGAGAGGAATCCATTAAGATATGGTGAATAAGGTGAATCAGATGGACAAGGAGATTGCCTAGATGTAAGAGCGACATCATTTTAAATTGCATTCAGTGAGAGCCAAAGCTGTGTTAGCTGTGAAGGCCATGGATCATACTGAGGCAGCTATAATTGATTATGTAACGATCATCGAGGCTAAGGAATTGACTAAGGCAACCATTGTTGATTTAATTATGAAGCTAGATGATGTGCTCCACATTTTTTATGGAAGAGAACTTGAGCGTATACTAGATGATCATTATCTTAATGGGATCATTGATTTCATTAAAAATCTAGTGGTAAGAGGCGAGCTCCATCCATAGATTGGTGATCCTTACTGCTTTTTCTAGGTGTTGGCCTTATTTTTTTGAGTGAGGCTAATTCTCTAAATAAAAAATCTAGTACCCACACATAGAAGAATGAGTTACATTCCAAACCTCAAATCTAGTTCACCACTGGGCTTTGGTATAGTGATCATATTATTTACTCCCAAATCATCATTTGACAGTCACATTTGATTGTCATTTAATCATATGATTAATCACTTGATAATAACAAAATGATTGTCAGTGATATGATCATTTTAAAATCTAAACCTCCATCAATCATTGAACTCCAAAATCAGATTCAAAACTCAAACCAAAATCAAACATCAAACTCATTAGTAGATAGTCACCATTGACTATCACATGATCATTTATTCAATCACTAAAACTCATCAATGATTATCAATAATATGAGCATGTTAAACTCAAAGTTCCTTCAAATCATTGATCAAATCAAATCTAAACCAAATCCATTGTCCAAATTTAATGAAAATCCAAAAATTTAAAATCCAGTTTTCAAATCCAACCCAAAACCCCTTGGTCCATATCCTATTTTTATGGAATTTTTAATCAACTCAAAACCTAACCAATTGACTTTGGATTCATGATCATTCACTTGCATATTAATTATACATGTCCCTACGATCAACCATATCAGTTTGGGAGCATTCCAAACTATATAACCCCTTAAACTAAAAATATTTCCCAAGGCTGAAAACCTTCAAATATTTATAGCCTATGCCATTGGACTTGACATCTCATAGAAATTGACCTTGGAAGCCTCCCCAAATCTATTGAGAATGATCATTATCTTTAACATGATGAATTGAACAAACATTAAACCCTTGGTGTACCTTGGTTAACCATGATGCCACCTAAAACTTAAAAAAATATCTTGAAATAAAATTTTACTTAAACTTTAACATGGCTCAGTCAAACCATTGCATGAAAGTACTTCCAAAATATCCCACATATAATTTGGAATGCATTGAACCTACACCCAAGCCAAGGTAAAGCATGACTGATCAAGTTAACATAGGTGACAAAATCAACCCCTTTAACCCTAAATATGCATTTCATGCATTCAAGCTTCACCCTTGCATAAAACATACTCTAATATGTCCAAAATATTATTTGGAATGAGTTAGAAAAAAATCCAAGCTTTGGTCAACCATGGTTTACCAAGTAAACTTAGGTTGACCAAATGAACCCTTAAGCTTTTCCACCTACATTTTATGCATGGAGACCCTCACCAAACCTGGGACAACCTTCAACAAACTCAAAATCACATTTGTAATACATTGAACCAAAACCCAACTTAGGGTCAACCTTGGTGGGCCAAATAAACCTAGGTTGACTAAAATGTCCCTTAAGCACTAAAACATGCATTTCAAACCCAAACACCTCTCCATGCGTTTGGACCATTCCCATTTAGTTCAAAACATCATTTAGAATTTGTTGGATGCAATCCTAACCCTTGTTCCAATCTAGTTGACCAAGTTAACCTAGTTTGACTAAATGAAATATAAGGCATTCAAACATATATTCTATACAAGGAGACTTCACTAAGCCTTCAGACCTCTTACAAGGTTCTAAATATTATTTGAAATGTATTGTACCCAACCCTAAACCATGGTCCAACCTAGTTGACCAAGTCAACCTAGGTTGACCAAACACACCTACACTTAAATCTCATTCAATTGCATTAACCAAAGTATGACCAAATCAAATTGAACTCATAAGATTGCCTATTGAGTCACTAGGAAACCACCCTAGGTAACCCAACCCATGGATCTACTTGGGCTAGCCATATGGATTGACCCAAGTGACCAAAACCACTGCTCATAGATCCAAATTCAATCCCAAGTAAAAATTGTGTCAAGCCAACCCTTTCATTGGATGCCTAGCAATCCTTGCATCTACCCTGACCAGCTTAGCATTTGGGCTAGCTTGGGTTAGGCAATTAGGCTGGCCCAAATGCATTAAAAACTTTAAATGATGAAACATCTTATATATCATGATAATTAACACCTTTATTAAGCTCAGACACCTTCCAAACTCCTTTCCACCTCACCCCAGCCCATGTTTTGGTCGGGGTTAGCGACAATTCAAGAAACCATCCATGTGTCTCTTGGGTTCAACTCAAACTGCAAGCCATGTGATCATAATCCCTAAAACTCTTAAGAATCCTTCTTGGGGTTGTATTGAATCATCCCAACCTAGCCCAGTGGCCTGGGATAGCCTGAACAGAGCTAATCTCCCAGCCATATACATCTTTAAAATTAGTAAATAGCTCTGGTTTTCAGTAAAAATGGTTGTATCTCTTGATTAAAAATCATTTCCTAGTGCTCTAAGAATAATTCACTTGCTTCCCAGCCTATTATGTGGTGGTTATTAATGAGTTTGAGCAAGCTTTGGCAGTCCTTCTCTATTCAAAAGTCAACTTTCAATCCACTTGTCTTCCAGCCTTGCTCCCTGAAGCAAACTTATTCTCTAGACCAAGAAGAAATTGCTTGAAGAAAATATTAGGAAATTGGAGCATTCCTTGAGGTATTAATTCAACCCTAAGCATAAGGTTAAGAGGTTTTAGTCAATTGTGAAAGGAATGTTTGATCTAATTGATTTGACCTTTGGATTGAATCTCTATGTGTATATGATCCTCCTTGAGAAATTTAAATAAAAATGGTCTGGCTGATCTCTTAGATCTTGCCAAAATATGGTCACGGCCATGAAATCAAGTGGGAGGTTGAAGATTAGATCCTAACCATTGATTTTAATCAACAATTCAGATTCAATCCTTCATAGTTCTCTAGTTTGATTGGGATTAAATCCTGATATTTTGATCTTCAATCAGATGGCTACAATCATTACTACATTAAATAGTCAGTACACTAAGGATTGCCTCACCAATCAGAGTGCCGCATAATTTCTTTTAAATAATTTACGAAAAATCATATAAACATTAAAAATTCACAACTCCTTAATTACTTGAGCAAATTAAATGATCTTAGGCTTTATGAATTTATCTTGAGGAGTAGAATAATAGCCCTATTATTGAACATTCTAATTCCTTCTTTATCAAAATTAATATTAGAAATACTTTTGGGGTATTTTTGAAATTACTCATCAAATACAATTCACCATAAGGTGAAATTGATAGGGAAGTTTCTTGGGTATGTGTTACACATACCAAAAAATTTTCATGTCAATTGAAAACCTTTACGGGCATTAATTGATCATCCTAAGTTCCTAGGTCAATATTTAACTTATAACTTTGAAATCCCATTCACAAGAATTCATAGGAAATTTGGGTTTATTCTTTAGTGTGTTAATTGTGCTTTGTTCAAGGGTTAGAATGCTAATTATTTCAACCCAATCCCATGAGTAGATTGTCTAAATTAAATCTCCAAAAGTATATGTGTATTTACCTTAGGGGATTAATCATAAATCATAAGGAGACTTTGATGAATCAAAATTTAGTGGGTTTCAAGAATAGGTTGAGATGAACCTATTATAAGTTAGTTAGGGTTGTTAAGCCCTTATGAACTAGTCTCGAGGCTATCTAAGAGGTGGGGGGGGGGGGGTGAATTGGTGTTTTAAAATTTAACTTAAACAACAAGGAAAATCTTTTTACAATTTTTGATATTTTAAAACAAACTTTTTTTTATCCCAAGGCAGAAGCAGAGCAATATCACATAAATAAAATTATGATATTTCAACCACACAAATAATCAAGAGTAAATAATACAAAAATTAAAGTGCAGAAAAATAAATGAAAAGAACACACCAGATTTATAGTGGTTTGGCCAACTTGACCTACATCCACTCCTCAGAGCCTCCCCTCCAAGTATTGCACTAAACTATAGTGTCTCTTCTTTTGCCCCTACAAAAAGATGGAGAAGCCCTTACAAAATCTTTCCACCAACCTGGTGAGGCAGAGAACCATGAATCCTTTTCTGAAAGTACGAGATGCGCCAAGAGGGGGGGGTGAATTGGTATTTTAAAAAATTAACCCTAAACAAGAGTTCTAATTTTTTTTTAAAGGATAACTTAACGAGTAAAGTACGGAAGCAAGTAAAAGGTTCACAATGATGATATTGGTGATACAATTGTAGCTTTCACAACACAAGATTTAAAATATGATTTTTCACCAAGCAATTTAAAGTACTAATTAAAAGCATGAAAAATAAAGTACAGTAAAATGGAAAAAGTACACCAGAGATTTTTATAGTGGTTCGGTCACTTGACCTACGTCCACTCCCCGGAGTCCTCTACTCTGGGATTTGCACTAGTAAAAGTTGACTCTCCTTTTCCTCCCACAGCAAGGTGGAGAAGCCTTTAGCATACTCACTTTCACCTCCCTCGGTGCGGCGGAATACCAAACGCAATGTCACCCTCCTGGTGACAGCAGCGGACCTTCTCCTTTTTCTCCCTCCTAGAGATGGCAGAGTACCTTGACGATGTTGATCTTGAAGCGACTCTTCCCTCGAGAACTTTCCCGAGACTCCCCAAAGCCACAAGAGGAGAAAAGCATGCAGCTAGCTTGGAGCCACCGTGTGATCCCCTCACAGTACTTCTCCCTCACGCTCAAGCTCACCTTCACCTTCCTCTCGCAAGCCCTGGATCTCTCTGAAGAAAAACTTCTCCTTCAAGAGTCCCTTCCTCCCTCAAATCCTCCCACAGCAAGAAGATAGACCAACAACCCAAAAAAAAAAAAATTAAGTTGTTTTTATATCAGGCTTCAGAAAACCCTAAAAATTTCAACTTTTGCGTCTCTGTTCATACAGTACGATATATCATTGTACCGTATGATCAATTTAAGTACAGTTTCGTCCAGTACAAGCACAGACGAACCATTCTCAAATTTTATATATATCGTACTGTATGATCTGTATATCGTACAGGACGATCATGTTGATTTCTACTATTCATACAGAACGATCTGTGGGACCATCCCTGGGATGAAAGAATTCATCTCTGTCAGTCGTCCAGCACTCCACTAGTCGTACAGTACGATTAGTTTATTTCAGGATATCATTCTATACGATATGAATATCATCCAGGATGAATAGAATAAGAAACCTTAGTTTTGTCTGGTACGATCGAAGGGACGAATGAAATCATCTCTGTCTATTATACGGTACGATATATTATCGTACAGTATGATCGACTTTAAATAAGAAACCAACATTTATTTCCTGATTATGGGAGATAATTTTAGAAAGTATTCAATTAATCGTATCGTACGATCTGGATTATACAGTACGAATAGTTCAATAAATTAAAATTATAAACTTACCAAACTTATTCTGGCGGCTAGGGTTTTTCAATTGAATCTCATCGTACAGTATGATAAATATCATACAGTACGATTAGATTACAAAGATAGTCATCTGAAAAATAGCCGTTAGCCTGAGTATTATTGATTATTCATACAGTATGATATAAAATCGTAGAGTATGATATATATATTTTAAAAAATTTTAACATGAAAAGAAATCTCCCCCTGTGTGTGTGTATGGTTGCTCCTTTCACATACATGCTTCTGTGGCAGACTCAAGAAAATAAAAAATAAAGAAATTAAAAATTACAGAATTTTTAACATCCTATTCTACCCGGTTTGAGTCTCCAGTAACCTTGAGCAGTGTGCATCTGACCTGAAATGTTAGTGCTCATATACAAGGATAAACATTTGTAATCTTAGGGAAGTCCATATGGATTCAGTAAGTATTAGTTATCACCATCAAAATTAAGTACTCAGGATCCTGGATTTCAACAATCTCCCCCTTTTTGAAGGTGTCAAATAATATTTCCTGATGGCCATAGTTACTATGTCTTCCTTAGCTCCCCCTCAGAAGGATAACTTATTTTTTAAATCGGAGGAGAGAAATTTTTTTTTTATTTTTATTTTATTATTATAACCTACACAAAAAAACATAACAAGAGAATAATATATAATATGAACAGAAGAGTAAACATAAATAATTGATATCATTAATAATAAAAAATAGAACAATATAGAAACATCTCCCCCTTTTGACAGCACCAAAAAGGGAAGAACAACTAAAACAACTATAATGACAAGAAACTAGAAAAAAAAATACAACATAAGCCACCGAAATATTCAAAAGTCTGGATCCTAATCTGGAGGTGGTGGTGGAGGTCGTGAAAATAGTTGGTAGTACTGATGGAGGGACGCAAACTGGTGATCGATGGAGGTGAAGCGCTCCCTAAACCATTTCATATCACTTTCATGTTCTTGATGTTGTTGAGCAATATGGCAATCCAGCCTAGTCTCCAATCGATCAGGGCATTGAATGATGTCATCGTGAGGGTAGTCAGGATGAGCAGGACCAGGTGGGTGTATTGGTGGTGGTGGAGGTGCGTCGGTAGGAGCAACAGCCTCTTCTTCATCAAAATCGAGATCGGCGTGAGCGGCCCCCCGATGGAATAAGATACAAAAAGAGTCATCTGAGTAGAAGATAGGAAGATGATCTGGAGGTAGCAGATAATGAATTTAATACTTAGTATCTAATATGTAGCCTATGACATGTCCTAAAGTAAGGTTCAGGTTTCGGCGGGCACTGGGATATCGGAACACAGACAGGGAATGGATGTAATCAAAAATTATTTGGGCTTCATTGAATTTGGTTCCAGACATTATTAAATAAGTGACCACAGACAACAGGGGAGTAATATGGATGCGATCTCCAGCTTTGGGTATGATGGACGTGCGAAGGACATGCTGGATAACGCGTGCATTTTGATTCAGGGTTTGGACAAGGGGCATGTGTTGATTGGATGGGACACTTCTAAGGGTCATGTTAACTGAGGTCCAATCATAATCATGTGAGATCATAGATTGGGGATGAGGGACGTTAGTGGATAGCCCAATGTGTACAGCTATGTCGTTGACGGTGATAACGATATGTTGTTTACAGACATAGGAAGTGAAGGTGGTGTTCTCTAGGTCGACTTTTATATTTGTAAAAAATTCAAAAAGTAGTCCGGAGTGGATGGGAAATGCTAGATTCAACAGGAATTGAAGAGTGGTGGAGGCGAAAAGGTTCATCACCTCGAAGTTCAGAGCGGCTTGATTCAATATTTGAGATGGGGTGATTTTGGCTTCTTTGAGTTTATTGTATGCTTTCTCGTCTGCAGCGGAGAGAAAGCGATCGTCGAATCGCCGAGAGGAGGAAGAGCTCCCGACGATCATTCGGCCGCGCTTGCTTGCACCAAACATTGTTAAAGATGTGAATTGAGAAAGTGAGGAATTTGGAAGAGGAGTGAGTGATTTTAGCCAAAGAAGGCCTACATTTTATAGAATTTTGGAACTATCATACAGTACGATTGAGGATCGTACAGTATGATAGGTGCAATTATATCGTCTGGACGACCGTTCAGAAAAAGAGAGTCAAATCCTACAGTACGATCAGAATCGTACTGGATGAACGTGAGTGAGAGGCGTTCGTCCCGAGAAGTCGTCTGAATGACTTTTGACAAAATGAATCATACAGTACGAACAGGTGTTTGTATAGTACGAAGGAAAATAATTTTTATATCGGCCGAGCTTAAATTCATCCCAATCTATTTGACACGTGGATCGTATAGTACGATGTGTGGTTCGTACAGTATGATGACCAATAATGTGTATCATACCGTACGATGTGTGATTCGTACAGAATGATATGTGCAAGCCAGGAGAGATTTGGACCGTGAATGGGAGTGGACGGCTGAGATTTGAGTGATTTTGGGATAATCATACAGTACGATATGTGATCGTATAGTACGATGTATGGAGAAATTCAAGGTTTGTCATCAGCAAGGTAAGAGGATCAGGAAACCATTTTTTTTTTAAAAGAAAATAAAACAACATAACAAACACACAATTTTTTTTTGTTTTATTTTTTTTTTGTTTAAGCTTGAATGTCTATGACACCTAATTTTGTTCTCAAGGTGCTAAAGGTGTCATAATCTAATGGTTTTGTGAAAATGTCAGCCAATTGATCTTCAGTAGCAATGTGGTGCAGTTTAATATCTCCTTTGGCTACATGATCTCTTATGAAATGATATCTAATGTCTATATATTTTGTTTGTGAATGTTGAATTAGATTTTTGGATATACAAATAGCACTAGTGTTGTCACACATGATTGGGATGGTTCCTACAGGTAGTCCTAGATCTAAAAGTTATTGTTTTAACCATAAAACCTATGCAACACAGTTACCTACCGCTATATATTCTGCTTCGGTTGTTGATAGGGTTAATGAATTCTATTTTCTTCTGGACCATGAAACTAATGATTGTCCAATGAATTGACAAGTACCAGAAGTGTTTTTTCTATCTACCCTACATCCTGCAAAGTCTGAATCTGAGTACCCTAAGATTTTAAAAGTAGTGTTGTGTCTAGGATACCAAATTCCTAAGTTCAAGGTACCTAGTAGATATCTAAGAATTCTTTTGACAGCAGTCATGTGAGATTCTTTCGGGTCAGCTTGAAAGCGGGCATAGAGACACACACTAAACATTATATCTGGTCTACTAGCAGTCAAGTAGAGAAGTGATCCAATTATTTCCCTATACCTCTTTTGGTCTACAGACTTCCCACTGGGATCTTTATCCAATTAAATGTTAGAGCTCATGGGAGTATTCATAGCCTTAGCATTATCCATTTTATATTTTTTCAAAATATCATTTATGTACTTAGATTGGCTAAGGAACGTTCCACCTTCCATTTGTTTTACACTAAACCCAAGGAAGTAATTAAGTTCTCCCATCATACTCATTTCAAACTCATCACTCATTATTTTTGAAAATTCATTACATAAGTTTTTCTCTATTGATCCGAACAAGATGTCATCTACATAAATCTGAATAATGAGTATCTCAACTCCTACCTTCTTCAAGAATAAGGTGGTGTCCACACTACCCTTAACAAAGCCTCTATCTAGTAGGAATGTACTAAGTCTTTCATACCAGGCCCTAGGTGCTTGTTTTAACCCGTATAGTGCCTTTTTCAGTTTGAACACATGGTTTGGAAATTGTGAGTTTTCAAACCCCGGGGGTTGCTCCACATAAACATCTTTCTTGATTATCCCGTTTAGGAAAGTACTCTTGACATCCATTTGATACAGCTTAAATTTCCTAAAACAAGCAAAGGCTAACAGTACCCTGATGGCTTCTAGCCTGGCTACCGGAGCAAATGTTTCTTTAAAATCTATTCCTTCAATTTGGTTATACCCTTTTGCTACTAACCTAGCCTTGTTTCTCACTACTACTCCAGAGTCATTCATCTTATTTTTAAAGACCTATTTAGTTCCAACCACACTTTGTTCTTTAGGTATTTTAACTAATTCCCATACATCATTCCTAACGAATTGATTCAACTCTTCTTGTATTGCTAGGATCTAGAATTCATCTCCTAAGGCTTGATCTATATTCGTGGGTTCAATCATAGATATAAATGCAGAATGACTAACCTCTTTCCTAAGTCCATGCCTAGTTTTTACCCCTTCTGATGGGTCTCTTAAGATCAAGTCTCTAGGATGATTAGAAGAAAATTTCCAATCTCTAGGCAGATATTCCTGAGGTTCCACTCTAGTCTCTATGGTAATGGTTTCTACTCCCTGTATAATCTCAACTACTTCTTCTTCATGATTAGATTCAGAGGTCTTATTGGATTCATCAAATACCACATGGGTAGACTCTTCTACTACTAGGGTCCTCTTATTAAAGATTCTATAGGCTTTACCTATAGATAAGTAGCCTAGGAAAACCCCTTCATCAGATTGAGGATCGAACTTTCATAAGGGTGACTTGCCATTGATTAAGATGAAGCATTTGCAACCAAAAAAGTGTAAGTGGGAAAGATTGGGTGTCCTACCCTTAAGCAACTCATAGGGTGTCTTATTAAGTTTGGATCTAACATTTACCCTATTTAATACATAGCATGCAGTATTCACTGCTTCTGCCCAAAAATATCTAGGAAGAGTGTAGTCAGCTAACATAGCCCTAGCAGCTTCAACTAAAGTTCTATTCTCTCTTTCTGCTATTCATTTTGCTGAGGAGTTCTAGGGGCAGAGAAATTATGTTTTATTCCAACATCTTTACAAAACAATTCAAACTTATCATTCTCAAATTCTCCACCGTGATCACTATGAACTGTCTTAATTTTACATCCTAATTTTCTTTGAATCCAAGTAGAGAAAGTTTTAAACTCTTCAAATGACTCACTCTTATGAGCTAGGAATTTTACCCAAGTAAACCTAGAGAAGTCATCCACTATTACAAATCCATAAGATTTTCCTTCTAGGCTAGCGGTACTAATAGGTCCAAATAGGTCCATGTGTAGAATTTCTAGAGGCCTAGAGGTGTTGATATCCTTAATTGAATGAAATGATGATTTCACCTATTTTCTTAGTTGGCAGGCATCACATAGATGGTCCTTGGTAAAGTCTAACTTAGGTATGCCTCTAACTAAGTCTTTCTGAGTGATGTTCCTAAGTGTTTTCATACTAGCATGGCATAGTCTCCTATGCCATAGCCAAGAGTCATCAGCTATTATTTTCAGACACAAAGAGTTTAAGTTTTCAATGCAGTTTAAATCTAATATGTAGACATTATTTATGCATTTTCCTTCTAACACAAGTGTACCATTTAGGCTAATCTTGTATTTGTTAGACAGAAACTTAATGTCAAAGCTCTTATAACATAGTTGATTAATACTTAAAAGGTTATGCTTTAAACCATCAACTAACAATACACTTTCAATTTTTAAATTCTTAGAGTTTCCAATAATACCTGAGCCCACCACTTTTCTGGTGTTGTTGTCTCCCAGAGTTACCTTGCCTCCTGACCTGACTTCCAGTGTCATGAACTACTTCATGTTTCCAGTCATGTGTCTCGAGCAGCCACAGTCCAGGTACCACATGCTCTCACTAGATCTTTTGTGAGAGCATCCTTTTAATGTCAATCATAGGTTAGCTTTGGGAACCCAAGTGAGTTTGGGTTCCACCCTATGCTTATATGAATGAAATGTATGCATGTTATGCTGTGATGAATGCGATTTAGGTCTCCACACTAGATGTGTGTTATGGTGAATTGTGCACGTGCGGGCTATGTGACCTAGCATGCCACAAGAATAATATCTAACACCGGGAAATGGGTTCAATAATCTACGGGGGTGGTAGTGCCTATTTCTGGGTTGGGATGATGCATGCTGTGCTGGTTTTGAATGAGATGGTTCACATGGTGGAGGCTGAAAAAACTCAGCAAATATGGGAGGTGTTTTATTATTTTCGAATGCATGAAGTTTTTCATTTAAAAATTTATTCTCTTGGTTAAGGCTTGCATATTCAAATCTCAATGTATGCTCACTCCTACTTAGTTCCTCTGCAAGTTCTTCTAGTTCCTTAAATGCATTCTCTAGTTCAACATGTGATGATTTCAAGGTATCGTGTGCAGTGGTTAACTCAATATGCTTCTTGTTTAATGCATCATATTCATCAAGTAAAGACATATGATCTTTATCCAAGTCAGAAAAATTCTTAACTACACTAGCATGCTCCTTTTGTAAAGTACTAAACTTAGTGTTAAGACTAACATGCTTTTTCTTTAATTTTCTATACGAGTCATGGATTTTTTCAGAAATAATAAGCAGTTCATCATAAGACAGTTGACATACCTCATCTTGATCTGATTGATCAAGATTATCATTAGTCATAAGACATAGATTCGTTACCTCCTCCTCTGCTTCTTCTTCCGATGATTCTGAGGTAGAGTCAGCCCAAAACGCTTTTTGTGTCTTAAATTTTCCCTTCTTGAGCTTTGATCTTTCCTCACCCTTTTTCTTTGTTTGATGAGTCTTGATGTTGGGGTAATCAGCTCGGAGAGGACCGGGTTTCCTGCACTCAAAGCAAATTGTGTCAGATGCAACTTTAGTATGCTTTGAGCTTTTACTATTATTCCAATTGCTTTGATGACGACGCTACTTTCTTTTCAGAAAATTCTTGAACTGACGAGTCATCAAGGCGATGTCATCATCTTCCTCCGCTGCTGAGCTGTCACTTTCAGGATTGTTTGCTTTTAAAGCTACCGTTCGCTCCTTCTTCTTTTCATCTGCATCACTTTGTCGTTGACTCACTCCTTGCTCATAGGCAATGAGTGACCCAAGTAAATTATCAATAGAATAAACATTCAGATCTTTTGACTCAGTTATTGCAGTGATTTTAGCATCATACGAGCTAGGCAAACATCGCAATATTTTATTAACTTTTTCCAAGTTAGAGAACTCTCTCCCTAAAGCATGCAGAGATGTTACAATCTGGGTGAATTTAGTGTACATGTCAGATATAGTTTCACTAGGTTTCATGTGGAATAGTTCATAATCATGTAGCAGTATGTTCAACCTAGATTGTTTGACCTCACTAGTTCCTTCGTATGTGATACACAGTTTGTCCCAAATTTGCTTACCAGTAGTATAAGTTGATACTCGCATATAGTCTTCTGATTTTAATACGCAAAAGAAATAATTTAGACATTTAGCACTTAACTGTGCAAGTTCTCTATCCTCAATGCTCCATTCATTAAATGATATTTCAGTTTTAATTCCATTCCACATACGAAACGGTGCAGAATAACCTTCTTGGACCAACATCCACATGCGATAGTCTAGAGACTGTAAAAAGATAGACATGCATATTTTCCAGAAATCAAACGGTATATTGTCAAATAAAGGTGGACAGTTTATAGAATAACCCTTCACAGTGTTATGGTTACTAAATTGAGCCATGGATCTTATGTTTCTAGTTTTTCTAAAACACTATTTTGAAACCCCGCTCTGATACCACTTGAAAGTACGAGATGCGCCAAGAGGGGGGGGTGAATTGGTATTTTAAAAAATCAACCCTAAACAAGAGTTCTACTTTTTGTTTTTTTTTTAAAGGATAACTTAACGAGTAAAGTGCGGAAGCAAGTAAAACATTCACAACGACGATATTGGTGATACAATTGTAGCTTTCACAATACAAGATTTAAAATATAATTTTTCACCAAGCAATTTAAAGTACTATTAAAAGCATGAAAAATAAAGTATGATAAAATGGAAAAAGCACATCAGAGATTTTTGTAGTGGTTTGGTCACTTGACCTACGTCCACTCCCCGAGTCCTCTACTCCGGGATTTGCACTAGTAAAAGTTGACTCTCCTTTTGCTCCCATAGCAAGGCGGAGAAGCCTATACAATACTCACTTTCACCTCCCTCGGTGTGACAGAATACCAAATGCAATGTCACCCTCCTGGTGACGGCAGCAGACCTTCTCCTTTTTCTCCCTCCTGGAGATAGCTGAGTACGTTGACGATGTTGATCTTGAAGCGACTTTTCCCTCGAGAACTTTCCCGAGACTCCCCAAAGCCACAAGAGGAGAAAAGCATGTAGCTAGCTTGGAGCCACCGTGTGATCCCCTCACACTACTTCTCCCTCACGCTCAAGCTCACCTTCACCTTCCTCTCACAAGCCCTGGATCTCTCCAAAGAAAAACTTCTCCTTCAAGAGTCCCTTCCTCCCTCAAATCCTCTCACAGCAAGAAGATAGACCAACAACCCCATAAAAAAAATTAAGTTATTTTTATATAAGGCTGCAGAAAACCTTAAAAATTTCAACTTTTGTGTCTCTGTTCGTACAGTATGATATATCATCGTACCGTAAGATCAGTTTAAGTACAGTTTCGTCAAGTACAAGCACAGACGAACAGTTCTCAAATTTTATACATATCATACTGTATGATCTATATATCGTACAGGATGATTATGTTGATTTCTACTGTTCCTACAGAATGATCTATGGGACGATCCTTGGGACGAAAGAATTCATCTCTGCCAGTCATCCAGCACTCCACTAGTCGTACAGTATGATTAGTTCATTTCAGGATATCATCCTGTACGATATGAATATCATCCAGGATGAATAGAACAAGAAACCTTAGTTTTATCTGGTATGATCGAAGGGATGAATGAAATCGTCTCTGTCTATCGTACGGTACGATATATTATTGTACAGTACGATCGACTTTAAATAAGAAACCAACATTCATTTCCTGATTACGGGAGATAATTTTGGTAAGTATTCAATTAATCGTACCGTACAATCTAGATCGTACAGTACGAATAGTTCAACAAATCAAAATTATAAGCTTACCAAACTTATTCTGGCGGCTAGGGTTTTTCAATTGAATCTCATCATACAATATAATAAATATCGTACAGTACGATTAGATTATAAAGATAGTCATCTGAAAAATAGCTGTTAGCCTGAGTATTATTGATTAATCGTACAGTACGATTGAAAATCGTACAGTATGATATTTTTTTTAAAAAAATTTTAACATGAAAATAAATGTCCCCCTATGTGTGTGCATGGTTGCTCCTTTCACATACATGCTTCTGTGGCAGACTCAAGAAAATAAAAAATAAAGAAATTAAAAATTACAGAATTTTCAACATCCTATTCTACCCGGTTTGAGTCTCCAGTAACCTTGAGCAGTGTGCATCTGACATGAAATGTTAGTGTTTAAATACAAGGATAAACATTTGTAATCTTAAGGAAGTCCATATGGATTCAGTAAGTATTAGTTGTCACCTTCAAAATTAAGTGCTCAGGATCCTGGATTTCAACATTTTTCACCCTCCTGATGAAGGCAGAGAATCTCGAATCCTTTTACTCCCTCTTAGAGTAGGCAGAGAACCTGACAAGTCTTTTACTCCTTGCTGGAGTAGGTAGAGAACCTGACAATACTTTACTCCCTCCTAAAGTAGGCAGATCACCTAGATCTGATGCTAATGATCATCTCCCCAGAGCCACTATGGAACCCCAGAGCCACTAAGGAACCAAGCATAAAGAAGGAAGAAGATGATCAAATCCTTGCTTGGAGCAACCTTTGTGAAACCCCCTCACAAACTCCTCCTCACAAGATCGTCTCTCTCTACCAATCCTTGCTTGGAGAAACCTTTGTGAAACCTATCACAAACTCCCCCTCACAAGATCCTCTCTCTCTCTCTACCAAACACTCCCTCTCCTCTAAGCTCTATTTGGACAAGAAAATAACAAAAGATTTTTTAATATCAGCTTAAATAGAAGGCCTCAAAGAGTGCCCTATGTAACAACTGATTAGGTTGTTAGACCTAAGGAACTTGACCCAATGCTAGCCAAGAGGGGGGTTAATTGGTTATTTTAGAATTTCTTAATTGTTTTGAAAATTAATTTAAATAATTTAAGAATAGATATAAATTTTTTAAAAATTTATTTTTCAACCATCGAAAACTAAATTGCAATAAATAAAAATGTGGTAAAAAGAAAAAGATTAGAGAACACCAAATTTTATAGTGGTTCGGTCCAACAAGACCCATGTTCACTCCCTGGATACTCTTTATCCAAGTATTGCACTATACTCAAGAGACTCTCCTTTAGCCCCCACAACAAGGAGGAGAATCCTTTACAATTTTTCTCTCTTTCACCAAATCCTAGTGCGATAGAGAACTATCACCTTTTTTCACCCTCCTGGTGAAGGAAGAGAACCCAGCATCCTTTCTCACCCTCCTGGTGATGGCAGAGTACCAAGCATCCGTTCTCACCCTCCTGGTGATGACAAAGAATCAGACTCTCCTTCAAAGATATTCTCTTAAGAGTCTTCAAAGAGATAGGGCAGAGACTTGAAGTACAAATAATGAGATCCTCACCTTTGGGCAACCTTATAAATTCCTCACAATTCTCTCCTTAAAGATCTCGCCACACTCTCTCCCAAACACTCTCCCAAATCACTTTTTCTTTTACTCTAAAGAAATAATTTGTAGAAGACTCACTGGACAGTCAGTTTTTTTGGACTCTTATATATAAAGGACAAGAAATATCATCCAAAAATTAAAAATTTCAAGTTTAACAAAGTACGTTCATGTCGTACGATTGCTGATCATCTCATACAAATAGTTGAAAATATGAATGGTTTGTCCCATATTATATTATACGAACCTGTAGGACCCAATTTTTTTACTCTAGAAAATGATGTACAAAACCAAATCGTACTGTACGAACAATTCAAAAATGAACGGTTAGTCCCGTATGATACTGTACGAACCATGTAAGCCCCTATTTCAGACTCTAAAAAATGATGTATGAAACTAAATTGTACTGTACGAAAAGTTCAAAAATGAACGGTTCGTCCCATACGATACTGTACGAGCCATGTAAGCCCCAATTTTGTACTCTGAAAAATGATGTACGAAACTAAATCGTACTGCACGAATAATTTAAAAATTGAATGGTTCGTCCCGTATGATCCTGTATGAACCTTGTAAGACCTTATTTCGTACTCTAAAAAATGATGTATGAAAACATTTTGTACTGTATAAATAACACAAATTTTCTCCTTAGCTTCTTCTAAATAAGTGACATGGTTAAAAGAAGGGATTCCAATGAAGATAAAAAATACTAGACCTAACACAAATACGAAACCCACTAACAAAAACACAAAAGAAATTGCACACACGTATAACACACACATACACTTTCATGCAACATGCACATTCATTCATTTCATAATGCATCAAAGATCATCCTACATCAAATAATCAAATAATATTTGACTCCCCCTTTTTGACAATGATAAAAATGGAAGAATACCAATCAAAAATAGTTGATGATGAATAAAATTTTAAAGGAATTATAAATATAATATTAAAATTAAATGAAAAAAAAAGACTCAAATGTTAAATCACAGGATGACAAGGATAGAAAAAGTTGATCTATGTCAGTATTGAAATAGACAGATTATATAACCACAACTATTGCAGAAATGATGAAATAGAATTATTAATTTTCTAATTCAATAGTGTTTGTGTGATTGAGAAACTGATAAAGGAAAGAGAAATTGGCGACATTGCGCATCTTTTCAATTTTCATGGTACACTTTGTGCATCTTATCAATTTGGGCTAATTTTGTGCCTCTTTATAATTTACAAAATGTTGCGCATCTTTTCATATGCGTGGTACACTTTGTGCATCTTTTAATGTTGGACTAATTTTGTGCCTCATTTCAAATTTTGTCTTTCCAAAATCACTAACTCAACACAAATTCAATAAAGAACACTTTGAAATAGAAATAAGAGTAAAAGTATGACATCAAATTTTCAACAATTACAACTAAGTAATACATGTCTATAAAAAAAATATAAAATTGATCTTCTAATCTACACCCAGTCACTAGGTAATCAAAACATTTTGAGAGATTAAATTTTGCAAAAAAATTAATGTTGTAACTCAAATTCAACCAACATTCTATAATTACAATTAACTATATTTGATTATTAAACATGAACATTTTAGATCACAATAACATTCACATATCAATATACATAAAAATATGACTTTTTCTTTTCATTCAACATCAATGATATAACATGTACCACACAACATAAATCCAAGTACATCCAAGCACATCACGTAGTATATCAAAAATAAAAAAAAAGATCAATAACAATAACAAGAACATCCAAGTACAACAACAACAATAAGCAGTACACCCAAGCTTAGAAGAAACATCACAAATCAGAATAAAAGTACAATCATCTAATGTCCTGAGGGGCCCTGATCTGAAGGAGGTGGAGGAGTGAACATTATGAAGTAGCAACTTATGGTAGCTATATTGACATTCATTGAATCAAATTGTTAATGTATCCACCCCATATCTTCAGTGTATCGTGCATCTTGTTGGTTTATCCTAGTCTCAATTTGATCAAATCATTGATCAGAATGAGATTACATTCTATCAAATCGCTGGACCATTTCTTGATAAAAATTCTGGTCAGATCCAAGTGTAGGTGTAGGTGCTGGAGCAAGGGCTTCTTCTCCCTCAGTATCATCTCCACCTAATCTTTGATCATGACTAAAAAGTGCTCTAAAAGAAGCATTGGTGAAGTAAATAGGCAATTCAAGGGGAGGATCAGGATGGACCAGGTTATATTTCTTTTCCAAAATATAAGTTACTAGATGTCCTAAAGCCACATTTTTCTTTCTCTTGCTATGAGGACTTCCAGTATCAGAAAGTGTATAAATATAAACCATGATTAGTTGGGCTTCATCGATAGGAGTCTCAGTCATAATAAGGTATGTGACAGTGGACAAAAGAGGAGTCATATTTACTCGATCACCACCTTAGGGATTATGGAGGTTCTCAAAATATGTTGAATGATCCTAGCATTTTGAGTTAGAGTATAGACTCAAGGAAGGTGACTCACTTATTCTACACCTCTAATGGTTAGGTTGACATCTGTCTAATCATAGTCAGCCCTTGAGGTCATAATATGGGCTCTAACATCAACAGTCCTAAGATGCAGATAGTTTCTTAGATCCTCCTTAGTTATTTCTACATGTTACTTGAGGACATAGGAGGTAATTTTGGTGTGGTACTAATTCATTTTCATATTGGCTAAAAAAAGATGAAAGGTTTCACTATATAAGTATGAATCTAGGTAAGAATGAAAGATAGTTGGGTACAGTCAAAAAGTGGCAGGACAGAAAAATTTAAATCACTTTGAATAAGGACTCTAAATGCAGTTATCTTAGCAACACTAAACCTGACGAATGCTTCTCCATTTTCCCTACTCAAAAAGTTTTCATCTCAAGAAGTTCTAGATGAAGAACCCCTAGAAAATGTCCACATTTGCTACTTCTGCTGGCTATTCACTGTTTGAACTCAGGAAGATTTGGATATAAAAGTAATTGTGATTGAAAACCATCAGATGCCTTTCTATTTAAAGAAAAATTGCAAATCATATAATACAAAAGTTTAATCATACGTACGAAATTGAAATCATAAGGGATGAATTATTTTTCATACACATGAACGGAAACTGCCAAAAATGCAACAGCTTTTCATAAATTGCCCTTCCCGAGGCATCCTTTCGTAAAGGCTTTTTGACTAACCGATTGTACCAATGATGACGCATCATCCGAGATGATCAAAAAATTAAAGATCATTTCACTAACAGTTGGGTTCATCCTTATCCAAAATTGATAACAAGGATCGTACAGACGAACGACCAATTCGTACGTATGATTAATAACTATAATTGACAAAAATAGGAAAACCATCCACATGCGTACAGATGAAACTGCACTACTCATCCAATATAATGACATCATCATACATAATAAAAACTATAAAAACTCTGATTCATCTCCCCAACTCAGAAAATGTCATGCATAAGCTACAGAAATCATACAAGACAAAAAAATTTTGTACAGTATGATCAAAATACTTATAAAATAAAACATGATAATCTGAAAAATCTCTTAAAGCTAAATATTTCTTAACAAGTAACATGCTTCACAATAATACAAGATCAAAAACAACAAAACATAATAAATCACAGGAAAATAATCAGAATAATCAAAACCAATCACACAGAAACAAATTAAATAGTCATATATATACAAAACATCAAGTTTACAGAATTTTCAATTTAAGCATTAAGATCAATCACACCTAGCCTTGCCTTTAAGATGCTAAATGTATCAAATGCTAGTGGTTTTGTAAAACATATCTGCAAGTTGATTTTCAGTTGAAACATGATGCAATTCAATTTCTCCATTAGCTATTTGATCTCTAATGAAGTGATACCTTATGTCTAAAGGTTTAGTTCTAGAATGTTGAATAAGATTCTCTGAAATGAATATGTCACTAGTATTATCAAAATAATTTAAAATTGTGCCAAATAAAAATTCTAAATCAATCAACTCTTATTTCAACTAAAGAACTTGTGCAACATGACTACCTAAGGAAATGTATTCTACTTCAGCAGTAGAAAGGGCTACTGAATTCTGTTTCCTATTGGACCAATATACTAAAAAATTTCTAAAAAATTGGCAAGTTCCAGAGGTACCCTTCCTATCTACATTATATCCTACAAAATCTAAATCAGAATATCCAAAAATTTTAAATGAAGAGCTGTGCCTAGGATACCAAATTCCTAAGTTTTGAGTTCTCCAAAGATATCTCAATATTCTTTTACTACTGTCAAATGTGATTCATTTGGATTAGATTGAAATCTAACACACAAATAAACACTAAATATAATGTCTGGCCTACTAGCAGTCAAGTAAAGTAATGATCTAATTATTCCTCTAAACTTCTTTTGATCAACAAATTTTCCCTTAGGGTCCTTATCTAACTGCACTAAGGAACTCATTGGTGTAGTAACTGGTTTTGCATTATCCAATTCATACTTTTTGAGGATGTTCTTAACATACTTAGACTGACTAAGAAAGGTTCCTTTCTCACTTTGCTTTATGCTAAAACTAAGAAAATAGCCCAAATCTCCCATTAGACTCATTTCAAATTCACTACTCATTATTTTTGAAAAATTATCATAAAAATTTTTATTTGTAGATCCAAATATGATATCATCAATATATATTTGAACAATGAGTTTGTCATCTCCCATTTTCTTTAAAAGGAGAGTGCTGTCCACACTTCCTTTTACAAAAGATTTCTATAATAGAAATGTTCTTAACCTCTCATACTAAGCCCTAGGTGCCTGTTTCAGTCCATTTAATGCCTTTTTCAATTTAAACACATGATTAGGGAAATTAAAATTTTTAAAACCTGAAGGTTGCTCAATATAAACATCCTCTTGTATCATCCCATTTAAAAAGGTGCTCTTGACATCCTTTGATACAATATAAATCCTTTAAAATAGGCAAAGGCTAACAAAACTCTAATTGCTTTAAGTCTTGCTATAGGGGCAAATGTCTCTTCAGAATCATTCCCTTCTATTTGATTATACCCTTAGCTACCAATCTTACCTTATTTCTAATCACAACTCCTGAATCATTTATTTTATTTTTGAACACCCACTTAGTTCCAACAACCCTTTGATCCTTTGGCCTATTAATTAACTCCCAAACATCATTTCTTACAAATTAATTCAATTCTTCTTGCATGGCAAAAATCCAAAATTCATCTAAAAGTGCTTGATTTATATTTGTGGGTTCAACCATCAAAATAAAAGTAGAATGATTCACCTCTTTACTAAGTCCATGCCTAGTATTAATACCCTTTTTAGGTTCACCTAAAATCAATTCTTATGTGGTCTCTTTAACTACCAAAACTCTCTTATTAAAAACTCCAAAAGATTTTCTAACACTAGAATATCCTAGAAAAATTCCCTCATCAAATTTTGGATCAAATTTTCTTAAAGGAGTTTTTCCATTATTGTGAATGAACACCTTGCATCCAAAAATATGCAAATATGAGAGATTAGGTGTTTTTCCCTTAAGAAGTTCATAGGGTGTTTTGTTCAATTTGGGTCTAATATTTACCTTATTTAGAACATAACATGTTGTACTAACCGCTTCAGCCCAAAAATATAGCCGCTTCTATTAATGTTATGTTCTTCCTTTTGACTACCCCATTCTACTGAGGGGTCCTAGGTGCTGAAAAATTATGATCAATTCCTTTCTCCTTACAAAACTCTTACTAATTAACACACATCACATAAGTGATCCTTAATAAAGTTTAGTTTGCGTATCCCTCTAACCAATTCTTTTTGGGTAATTTCCTAAGATTTTTTATGCTTGTGTGACAAAGCCTCCTATGCCATAACCATGATTCATTAGTTATTATTTTGAGACAAAAAACATTAGAATACTTAATACAATTCAAATCAAGCATGTACACATTATTTACCCTAACTCCTTACAGAATATCATTTCCATTTTGGCGTACTATGCAGCTAGTGGGAAAAAAATTTGCACTAGACCTCTTATCACATAGCTGACTAATACTCCATAGGTTATGCTTTAGGCCATCTACCAACAAGAAATTTTCATTAAAAAAATTGTTCAAGTTTTCAATCATACCTATACCTTCCACTCTCTTAGTGGTATTATCTCCTAGTGTAACCTTGCCTCCATTCCTGGCTTCCAGCGATATGAATTATGTCATATCTCTAGTCATTTGCTTTGAACATCCACTATCCAAATATCAAATGCTTTCACAAGGTCTTATGTGAGAGCGTTCTTACAAAATGATCAAATCTTAGACTTGGGAACCTAAATAAGTTTGGGTTCTCCTCTTGGCAATAATAAACCAGATGCATATTTAAAATGCTGGGATTTATGCATCTTAGGTCTCCGCACTAAATGTGTTCTACTATTAATTGTGCAAGTGTGGGAGATGTGTCCTAACGTTCCACATGTAAAACATCTCACTCCAAGAAAAGAATTTCTTAATCTAAATGAGTTATAAGATCTCTTCCTAGGAGTTGAACTCATGTTAGTTTGCTTAGACCTATAAATTATTCAAGTGTGGGTGTAGGTCTATTTTCTTTAATAGTCTTAACTTTTAATTCAAGATATGAGTTCCTATTTGTTAACATAGATATTTCCACTCTCAAATCAATCTCTCTATGTTCCACTTCTTCCAAAAATACTTTATAATCATTTTCAAGTTCTGTGTGAGATGATTTTAATAGATCGTGCTGCTTGTTCAAATCATCAAACTAATCCAATAAAGTCATGTGGTTGCTATCAATTAATGCATGATCTTTCCTAAGGTTTTGATACTACTTTTGTAAATTTAAAAATTTTAGATTTAACTAAGTATGCAGTTTCTTGAGTTTCCTATATGCAGAATGAATTTTCTTAGAAACTTCAAATAATTCATTATAGGTTAAGCCACATACCTCCTCTTGATCTGACTGATCAAGCTTGTCTACCATTAAACACAAGTTGGTGACTTCCTCCTCAGTTACTATTTTTGATGAGTCTGAAGTAGAGTATGCTCAGAATGCTTTCTGTCGCTTCTTCTTTCCCTTTCTTGCATTATTCTTCTCCTCAACTTTCTCCTTACTAGGAGTAGCTTTGAGATTCAGGCAATCTGATTTGATGTGACCAGGCCTCTTGCACTCATACAAAATCACATCATTAGAAGCTTTAATATTTTTGTGGAACTTACCCTTATTTCACTGATGACATCTTCTTTACTTTTCCTTAGGAAACTTCTGAATTGCCTTGTCATTAAGGTAATGTCCTCTTCATCCTCAGGCTGAGACTGATCACTCTCAGAGTCATCCACCTTTAAAGTAATATTTTTATCCTTTCTCTTGTCACCTGCATCAATCTATCTTTGAGTCACAGATTGCTCGTAAGCAATTAGTGATCAAGAAAGATTATCAATAGAATAGATATTTAAGTCTTTTAATTCAGTTATAGCAGTTATCTTTGCATTATAAGCAATTGGCAAACAATGAAGTATTTTATTTACTTTTACTACATTCGTTAATTCCCTACCCAAAGCATATAATGAAATGGCTATATGTATAAAATGAGTATACATATTAGTGAATGATTCATTCAGTTTCATACGAAAGAGTTCATAGTCGTGCATTAGAATGATCAATCTAGTCTGCTTCACTTCATTTGTACCTTTATATGTAATACAAAGTCTATCCCATATTTCCTTTCTAGATTAATAGGTAGAAACATGCATATAGTCTTCTGATTTCAAAGCATAAAAAAAACTATTTAAGCATTTGGCATTTAATTATGCTAACTCTATTTCTTCTATAGTCCCATCAGCAAATGGGGTTTCTACTCTAATGCCTTCTATAATTCTAAAAGGTGTATTATATCCATCCTGTACTAACATCCACATACGATAGTCAAGAGACTGTAAAAAAGTTGACATATAAGTTTTTCAAAAGTCAAATGGAATGTTGTTAAACAAAGGTGGTCTAATGAACGAGTAACCTTCTAAAGTGTTTCAGTTTCCAAAATTAGCCATGATCATTTTTAAAAAGTTATCTAAACTTTAATTTTTGAATGTGGCTCTGATACCACTTATAAAAATTGATTGGGTTGTTGGACCAAAGGAACTTGTCCGAATGCTAACAAAGAGGGGGGGGGGGGGGGGGGGGGGGGGCGGAGGTGAATTAGTTATTTTAAAATTTCTTGGTTGTTTTGAAAACTGATTTAAATAATTTAAGCACATATATGAATTTTCTAAAAAATTATTTTTTAATAACAGAAAACTAAATTGCAATGCAGAAAATAAAAATGCGATAAAAAGAAAAGAACAGAGAATGCCAGATTTTATAATAGTTCGGTCCAACAAGACCTACGTCCACTACCTGGAGACTCCTTCTCCAGGTATTGCACTATACTCAAGTGACTCTCATCCTTTTTCACCCTCCTGGTAAAGGCAGAGAACCTAGTATCCTTTCTCACCCTCATGGTGATGGTAGAGTACCAAGCATCCTTTCTCACCCTCTTGGTGACGATAGAGAATCATACTCTCCTTCAAAGATCTTCTCTCAAGAGTCTTCAAAAAGATAGAGCAGAGACTTGAAGTAAAAACAATGAGATCCTCACCTTTGGGCAACCTTATGAATTCCTCATAATTTTCTCCTTAAAGATCTCACCACACTCACTCCCAAACACTCTCCTAAATCACTCTTTATTTTCTCTCAAGAAGAAATTCATAGAAGACTCACTAGATAATCAATTTTTTTGGAATCTTATATACAAAGGACAAAAAAAATTGTCCAAAAATTAAAAATTTCAAGTTTGATAAAGTCAGATCATACCATACAATCGCACATCATCCCATACAAATAATTTAAAATATGAACGGTTCGTCTCGTATGATATTGTATGAACTATAAGACCCAATTTTTGTGGTCTGGAAAATAAAGTACGAAACCAAATCGTACTGTATGAATAGTTCAAAAATGAACGAGTCCTCACGTATGATCCTGTATAAACCATATAAGTCCCTATTTCATACTCTAGAAAATGATGTACAAAACTAAATCGTACTGTATTAACAGTTTAAAAATAAACGGTTCCTCCCATACAATACTGTACGAGCCATATAAGCAGCTCTTTCGTACTATGGAAAATGATGTATAAAACTAAATCTTTCTGTATGAAATGTTCAAAAAATTGAATGATTCATCCCGTACGATCCTGTAAGAACCATGTAAGACCTTATTTTTTACTTTAGAAAATGATGTACGAAAATATTTTATACTGTATGATTTGTACATAGAAAAATTTTAACTCGTAAATTTGGTAGGTTCATTTTAGAGGAGATATTTAATACAAATCAGCTCGTACAATTTAAAATTGTACATTATAATTAACCTTAAAAAAATATCTTGCTCCCCTAGTGTGTGTGTGTACGGTTGCCCAATTATAATCTCAGTCTCACAGACTCAAGTACAATAAAAAAATAGACTCCAACTTACAATAACCCCTAATTTTATCTGTCTTGATGTCTTTAGCTGTTTGGAGTATGATTTTTCTAAAAAACATATTAGTACACACAAAAACACACTTCCAAACATATGTTAGGTGAAAACAACAATCAAATAATAAGATTTTGATATCATCAAAAACTCACATGATTATAATAGTAAAATCATAAAAGTTAATTTACAACAATCTCAACACTCTAAATTTTAACCTGTCGTCAAAGATCATCCAGGATGATCTCAGGATTGTCCTGTATGATCAGTACAAAAATAGCCTTTTTGCTAGGATGATTACCATTCTTTGGGTGATTAGTTTAATTTGAGTGGCAATCAATAAATCAACCCAATAAACTTTCTGGACATCCATGATGATATGCTGGATGATCAAAAGAAAATATGTGTTTTCATCCAGGACGATTTGTTCATTTTGAATGGAAATCGACAAATCATCTAGACAAGAGTTTAGGATGTCCAAGATGATATCCTAGATGATCAGAAGAAAATTATGGTTTTTGCTCAGGATGATTGGTGATCATTAAGGATCATCCAGGATGATCAGGTTGATCATCCTGTATGATGTGATTGATCAATTTAACTATCATTAGTATCCTAATCAAGGGATTATTTTAAGCATGATTGTAATGAATCATCCAGGATGATCAGGATCATCCTTTACGATTAGTTAAAAATATGCAAAATAAAACATTGCCTAAAATGTGATTGGCGGCTGATTTCTTAATTAAAATATATCATCCAGGATGATTGGAGGATTGTCCAGGATGATCTGCCTAATCAAATTTGCTTAACCCAGATGCCCTAAGTAGGGTTTCTATTTTTAACTGATCATCTAGGATGATTTTGGATCGTCCTATATGATATGATCAAAAATAGAAAAACTCATAAACTCACCAAAATTCTCCCCTGAGTGTGTGTGTGCAAGGTTACTTAGCATCAGGATCCACCTTATTACATTTGACTCAAAAAAGGTAAAAACCATTGGAATTAAACTTGCAGACTGACTCAATCCTAATCTATCCAATCTTGAGCTGGCTTGAATTGTAATTGACCTTGTGGACCTGAACAGTTTGTAGGCAGGGCAACTAAAATAGATGTGTAGTAGTAAAACTAATAGAGAAACATGAATGTTTGTTATCATTAAAATTATAATACTTAAATCTTGATTTGCAATAGTCTCTCCCTTTTTGATGATGGAAATCATTTGTTAGATAATTTTAAATCAGATAGATATTAAAAAAAAGAAACACAAAACAAAGGAAAATAATATGAGCAAAGCAAATTTTACCAAAAAAAGCCAACAATACAACACTAACACTAATAACACTACTCCCCCTTTTGACATCACAAAAAAGAGAAAATTGAAAAGCAACCACTAAAAAAATATAGTACAGAAACAAGTATAAACTAAAAAATAAACACAGAAAAAAGAATTAGAAAGAGGAACTCTGATCATTTGGAGGTGGTGGTGGTTGAAAGAATCTATGAAAGGAAGCAAATAGCTCCCCATGCTAGGCCATATTCTAGTCGTACTCTTTATGCTATTGGGCTACATAAGCATTAAAATGATCAACATCCTCTATGAGCTGGTGCTCCTGTCCAGCTATGAAGGAGTCAAACCTGGCCTCCCAATGGTCGAACCTTTGTACCAGCTGATCATTTTGAGGCTACTAGTTGATGGGGGCAGGTATAAGAATAGGACCTTCCTCTTCTTCCCTAGGCTCCTCCTGCATACAAGGATGATGAGTACTATGGAGGGTGTGGAAGGAGCTATTTGAGATGAAGATCAGGGTGGTGATCAAGTGGAGCAGGGTATTGAAGGTTATATTTTGATTCAAGAATATATGCTAATAGGTGTCCGAGGGCTAGGTTTGGCTTTCTTTTATGGCCTAGATCTCTAATGCATGTTAAATACTTGATGTATCAGATAAGAAGATTAGCAGCATTAAATTAGCAGTTGGTCGTGATATTATAGGTGCTGAGTAAAAGGATGGGAGTGATATGAATCCTGTCTCCAACTTTTGGAATAATTGAGTTACGAAGAATGTACTGGATTATGCGTGCATCATTGACTAGGGAACTGACAGATGAGTCATGAAAGGGAGCATTGGTTTCCTTAAGAGTGTTGTTGACACGGGTCCAGTTGATGTTAGGATCAGAGGCTAGAAGATGGAGCTTGTCTCCAGTAGTCGACAGTCGAAGAAATTCATAAAAATCTTGATACGTTATTTAAATAGGACATCGATTAATGTAGGACTGAAGGGAGGTGAAATAAGAATTGAAATGGAGACTTACGAAAAACTCAAACAAGAGTTCAAAATTAAAAGGGAAAGTTAGAGTGAGAATGAAACCTAGTGTGGTATTGACGAAGTGGTGTAATACCTGAAAATTTAGGGTATCTTGATTTATGATTTTTGAGGGGTTTATGCCAACAGATTTTAAGCAGGCATATATTGCTTCATCTGCTACTTCAGTGAAGTGAGGATCAACAGCACTCTTAGAAGAGCTTCCTGCAAGTGCACGCAATCTTTTACCACCGCTAGCCATATCAAGAAGTGGAAGACTTGAGTGAGAGAGGGTTGAAAGGTTTGGTAAAGAATAAGGTTTCAAATGATTATTTAAATAGATTTAAGAATATCGTCCAGGATGATTAGTGTAATTATTATCATCTAGAATAATTGGTTAAAAAGGCGATCAGATTGTCCAAGACGATGAGATATCATCCAAGATGATTAAACATAGGTGATCTTCCCGAGGAGTCATTCTAGATGATCGTTGATGAAAAGTATCATCTAGGATGATTAGCATTAATGGATCATACTAACCAAATTTAAATCATCCAGCACATTTTCAACATGGATCATCGAGGATGATTATCAGTAATTGGTTTAGATCAGTCATTAGATGTGTGAAGAGAGGTGATTTGATCATATCATCCAGGATAATATAGAACATCTAAGACGATATGAAAAAAATTTGAAAGATTGAATGATGGAGATGAATGATCAGAGGATTCAAAAATTTAAAGAAGAAATTTGAATCTGAATACCAGAAAAAATAAAATAAGGAAATAAACAACAAAAATAATTTTTTTTAATCAATCATTCTAGGAAAGGAGAATTTTTCCTTAAGTTTAAATTCAAAAGCCAATAAGAAGAAATTGATGATATTAAAATTCAAAAAAAGTTGGAAAATTGATCTTGTAAACCCTAGCTCGGACACTTTACAGGTTCAAATTCCTTTTAAACATAAATCTAATTCAGAAGAAAGTAAATTAGATAAGAAAAAGTGATCCTTTCAAGCTTCATTACAAAATCATCCCAACCCAGCCCAGTGGCCTGTGATAGCCTGAAAAGAGATGATTTCCTAGGCATATACATCTCTAAAATCAGTAAATAGCTCTGGTTTTCACTAAAAAAATGGTTGTATCTCTTGATTAAAAAACATTTCCTAGTGCTCTAAGAATAATTCACAAGCTTCCCAGCCTATCATGTGGTGGTTGTTAATGAGTTTGAGCGAGCTCTGGTATTCCTTCTCTATTCAAAAGATAACTTTTGATCCACTGCCCTTCTAGCCTTGCTCCCTGAAGCAAACTTATTCTCTAGACCAAGAAGAAATTGCTTGAATAAAATATTAGGAAATTGGAGCATTCCTTGAGGTATTCATTCAACCCTGAGCATAAGGTTAGGAGGTTTCAGTCAATTGTGAGAGGAATGTTCGATCTAACTGATTTGACCTTTGGATTGAATCTCTATGTGTATATGATCCTCCTTGAGAAATTTAAATAAAAATGGTCTAGCCGATCTCTTAGATCTTGCCAAAATATGCTCATAAACATGAAACCAAGTGGGAGGTTGAAGATTAGATCCTAACCATTGATTTTAATCAACAATTCAGATTAAATCCTTCATAGTTCTCTAGTTTGATTGGGATTAAATCCTAATCTTTTGATCTTCAATCAGATGGCTACGATCAATACTGCATTAAATAGTCAGTACACTAAAGATTGCCTCACCTATCAGAGTGCGGCATGTAAAGTGTCGGCTGACTGTGTATTTCTTTTAAATAATTTAGGGAAAATCATATAAATATTAAAATATCACAACTCCTTAATTACTTGAGCAAATTAAATGATCTTAGGCTTTATGGATTTAGATTGAGGAGTAGATAAAATCCCTATGATTGAAAATTCTAATTCCTTCTATATCAAAAGTAATATAAGAAATACTTTTGGGGTATTTTTGAAATTACTCATCAAATACAGTTCACCTTAAGGTGAAATTGATAGGGAAGATTCTGGGGTATGTGTTACACATAAAAAAAAAAGTTTCATGTCAATTGAAAACCTTTACAGGCATTAATTGATCATCCTAAGTTCCTAGGTCAATATTAAACTTATAACTTTGAAATCCCATTCACAAGAATTCATAGGAATTTTGGGTTTATACTTTAGTGTGTAAATTGTGCTTTATTCAAGGGTTAGAATGCCAATTATTTCAACCCAATCCCATGAGAAGATTGTCTAAATTAAATTTCCAAAAGTACATGCGTATTTACCTTAGGGGATTAATCATAAATCCTAAGGAGACTTTGATGAATCAAAATTTAGTGGGTTTTAAGAATAGGTTGAGATGAACCTATTATAAGTTAGTTAGGGTTGTTAAGCCCTTATGAACTAGTCCTGAGGCTATCCAAGAGGGGGGGGGGGGGGGGTGAATTGGTGTTTTAAAATTTAACTTAAACAACAAGGAAAATCTTTTTACAATTTTTGATGTTTTAAAACAAATTACTTTTATCCCAAGGCAGAAGCAAAACAATATCACAGAAATAGAATTAAGATATTTCAACTACACAAATAATCAAGAGTAAATAATACAAAAATTAAAGTATAGAAAAGTAAATGAAAAGATCTCACCAGATTTATAATGGTTATGTCTACGTGACCTATATCCACCCCTCAGAGCCTCCCCTCTAAGTATTGCACTAAACTATAGTGTCTCTTATTTTGCCCCCACAATAAGGCGGAGAAGCCCTTACAAAATCTTTCCACAAACCTGGTGAGGCAGAGAACCTTGAATCCTTTTTCACCCTCCTGGTGAAGGCAGAGAACCTAGAATCCTTTTACACCCTCTCAGAGTAGGCAGAGAACCTGACAAGTCTTTTACTCCTTCCTGGAGTAGGTAGAGAACCTGATAATACTTTTACTCCCTCCTAAAGTAGGCAGATAACCTAGATCTAATGCTAATGATCATATACCCAGAGCCACCAAGGAACCAAAGATGAAGAAGGAAGAAGACGATCAAATCCTTGCTTAGAGCAACCTTTGTGAAACACCTCACAAACTCCCCCTCACAAGATTCTCTCTCTCTCTACCAAACTCTCCCTCTCCTCTAAGCTCTCTTTGGATAGGAAAATAGCAAAAGATTTTTTAACATGAGCTATAGAGGAGCTTAAATGGAAGGCCTCAAAGAGTGCCCTATATAAATACTGATTAGGTTGTTAGACCTAAGGCACTTGTCCCAATGCTAACCAAGAGGGGGGTGAATTGATTATTTTAGAATTTCTTGGTTGTTTTGAAAATCGATTTAAATAATTTAAGCACAGATATAAATTTTTTTAAAAATTTATTTTTCAACCATAGAAAATTAAATTACAATAAATAAAAATGTGGTAAAAAGAAAAAGAACAGAGAGCACCAAATTTTATAGTGGTTCGGTCCAATAAGACCCACGTCCACTCCCTGGAGACTCCTTGTCTAGGTATTACACTATACTCAAGTGACTCACCTTTAGCCCCCACTGCAAGGTAGAGAAGCCTTTATAATTTTCCTCTCTTCCACCAAATCCCAGTGCGGCAGAGAATTATCATTCTTTTTCACCCTCCTGGTGAAGGCAGAGAACCCAGCATCCTTTCTCACCCTCCTGGTGAAGGCAGAGTTCCAAGCATCCTTTCTCACCCTCCTGGTGATGACAAATAATCATACTCTCCTTCAAAGATATTCTCTTAAGAGTCTTCAAAGAGATAGGGCAGAGACTTGAAGTACAAATAATGAGATCCTCACCTTTGGGCAACCTTATGGATTCCTCATAATTTTCTCCTTAAAGATCTCACCACACTCACTCCCAAACACTCTCCCAAATCACTCTTTCTTTTACTCTCAAGAAGAAATTTATAGAAGACTAACTGGATAGTTAGTTTTTTTGGACTTTTATATACAAAGGACAAGAAAAATAGTCCAAAAACTGAAAATTTCAAGTTTGACAAAGTCAGATCGTACCTCACGATCGCACATCATCCCGTATAAATAGTTTAAAATATGAACGGTTCATCCCGTATGATATTATATGAACCTGTAAGTCCCAGTTTTTGTACTCCGAAAAATGATGTTTGAAACTGAATCATACTATACGAATAGTTCAAAAATGAATGGTTCGTCCCGTATGATATTGTACGAACCATGTAAGCCCCTATTTCAGACTCTAAAAAATTATGTACGAAACTAAATTGTACTATACAAACAGTTCAAAAATGAATGGTTTATCCCATACGATACTGTACGAGCCATGTAAGCCCCTATTTTGTACTCTGGAAAATAAGTACAAAACTAAATCGTACTGCACGAATAGTTCAAAAAATTGAACGATTCATCTGGTACGATCCTGCATGAACTATGTAAGACCTTGTTTCACACTCTAAAAAATGATGCATGAAAAATTTTGTACTGTACGATTCATACTTAGAAAAATTTTAACTCATAAATCAGGCAGGTTCGTTTTAGAGGAGATATTCAATATAAATCATCCCGTATGATTTAAAATCATACAGTATGATTAACCTAAAAAAATAATCTTGCTCCCCCAGTGTGCGTGTGCACGGTTACCCAATTATAATCACACTCTCTCAGACTCAAGTACAATAAAAAAAAATAGACTCCAACTTACAACAACCCTTAATTTTATCTGTCTTGAAGTCTTTAGCAGTCTGGAGTATGATTTTCCTAAAAATATGTTAGTACACATAAAAACACATTTCCAAACATATTTTAGGAGAAAACAATAATCAAACAATAAGATTTTGATATCATTAAAAACTCACATGATTATAACAACAAAATCTTGAAAGTTAATTTGCAACAATCTCAACAATCTCTCTCTTTTTGATGATGGCAAAATAATTATTATTTGAGTTAATAAATAACACAAATTTTCTTCTTAGCTTCTCCTAAATAAGTGATAGGGTTAAACATAGGGATTCTAATGAAGATAAAAAATACTAGACCTAACATAAATATGTAACCCACTAACAAAAACACAAAAAAATTGCACATACATACAACACGCACATACACATACACACACATACAACACACACATACACATACACTTTCATGCAACATGCACATTCATTAATTTCATACTGCATCAAATATCATCCTACATCAAACAATCAAAAAATATTTGACTCCCCCTTTTGACAACAACAAAAAATGGAAGAATACAAATAAAAAATAGTTGATGATGAATAAAATGTTAAAAGAATTATAAATATAATATTAAAATTAGATGCAAAAGAAAAAAGACTCAAATGTTAAATCACAGGACGACAAGGATAAGAAAAGTTGATCTATGTCAGTACTGAAATAGACATATTATATAACCACAACTATTGTAGAAATGTTGAAACATAATTAATAATTTTCTAATTCAATAGTGTTTTGCGTGATTGAGAAACTAATAAAGGAAAGAGAAATTGGCGACATTGCACATCTTTTCAATTTTCATGGCACACTTTGTGCATCTTAACAATTTGGGCTAATTTTGTGCCTCTTTATAATTTGGCGAATATTGCGCATCTTTTTGTATACGTGGCATACGTTGTGCATCTTTTAATTTTGGGCTAATTTTGTGCCTCTTTTTAAATTTTTGTCTTTCCAAAATCACTAACTCTTAACACAAATTCAATAAAGAACACTTTGAAATAGAAATAAGAGTAAAATTATGACATCAAATTTGCAACAATTACAGCTACGTAAGGCATGTCTATATAAAGAATATAAATTTGATCTTCTAATCTACACCCAGTCACTAAGTAATCAAAACATTTTTAGAGATTAAATTTTGCAAAGAAATTAATGTTGTAACACAAATTCAACCAACATTCTATAATTACAATCAACGATATTTGATTGTTAAACTTGAACATTTCAGATCACAATAACATTCACATGTAAATATACATAAAAACATGACTCTTTCTTTTCATTCAACATCAATGATATAACATGTACTACACAACATCAATCAAAGTACATCCAAGTACATCACCCAGTATATCAAAAATAAAGAAAAAGATCAACAACAACAACAACAACAACAAGAACATCCAAGTACAACAACAACAATAAGCAGTACACCCAAGCCTAGAAGAAACATCACAAAATCAGAATAGAAGTACAATCATTTAATATCCTGAGGCGTCCTGATCTAGAGGAGGTGGAGGACTAAACATTATAAAGTAGCTACTTATTATAGCTATATTGGCATTCATTGAATCAAATTGTTCACGTATCCACCCCATGTCTTCAGTATATTATGCATCATGCTGGTTCATCCTAGTCTCAATTTGATCAAATCATTGATCAAAATGAGATTCCATTCTATCAAATAGCTGGACCATTTCATGATAAAAATTCTGGTCAGGTCTAGGTGTAGGTGTAGGTGCTGGAGTAGGGACTTCTTCTCCCTTAGTATCATCTCCACCTGATCCTTGATCATGACTAAAAAGTGCTCTAAAAGAAGCATTGGTGAAGTAAATAGGAAATTCAAGGGGAGGATCAGGATAGACCAGGTTGTATTTCATTTTCAAAATATAAGTCACTAGATGTCCTAAAGCCATATTTTTCTTTCTCTTGCTATGAGGACTTCCAATATCAGAAAGCGTATAAATATAATCCATGATTAGTTGGGCTTCATCGATAGGAGTCTCAGTCATAATAAGGTATGTGATAGTGGACTAAAGAGGAGTCATTTACTCAATCACCAGCCTTAGGGATTATGGAGGTTCTCAAAATATGTTGAATGATCCTAGCATTTTGATTTAAAGTATAGACTCGAGGAAGGTGACTCACTTGTTCTACACCTCTTTTCACATCTATCCAATCGTAGCCAGCCCTTGAAGCCATAATATGGGCTCTAACACCAACACTCCTAAGATGCAGATAGTTTCTTAGATCCTCCATAGTTATTTCTACACATTGCTTAAGGACATAGGAGGTAGTTTTAGTGTGGTCCTGATTCATTTTCATATTGGCTAAAAAAAGATGAAAGATTTCATGATTATATGCATGAATCAGGGTCAGAATGAAGGATAGTTGGGTATAGTCAAAAAGTGGCATTATAGAAAAATTCAAATCACTTTGAATAAGAACTCTAGATGTGGTTATCTTGGCAAAACTAAACCTGTCGAATGCTTCTCCATTTTCCCTGCTCAGAAAGTTGTCATCCCTAGAAGTTCTAGATGAAGAACCCCTAGAAAAATGTCCACATTTGCTACTTTTGCTGGCCATTTCACTATTTGAACTTGGGAAGATTTGGATATGAAAGTGACTGTGATTGAAAACCATCAAATGCCTTTCTATTTAAAGAAAAATTGCAAATCATACAATACAAAAGTTTAATCATATTTATGAAATTGAAATCATACGGGATGAATTATTTTTCATACATATGAATGGAAGCTGCCAAAAATGTAATAGCTTTTCATAAACTGCCCTTCCCGAGGCATCCTTTCGTAAAGGCTTTTTGACTAATCGATTGTACAGACGATGACGTGTTCGTCCAAGATGATCAAAAAATTAAAGATCGTTTCACTAACAGTTGGGTTCATCCTTATCAAAAATTGACAATAAGGATCGTACAGATGAATGACCAATTTGTACGTATGATTAATAACTATAACTAACAAAAATAGGAAAACCATCCACATGCATACAGACAAAATTGCACTAATCGTCCCGTATGATGACATCATCATATAATATGAAAAACTATAAAAACACTGATTCATCTCCTTAACTCAGAAAATTTCATGCATAAGCTACAGAAATCATACATGACAAAAAAATTTTGTACAATATGATAAAATACTTAGAAAATAAAACATGATAATCTAAAAAATCTCTTGAAGCTAAATATTTCTTAACAAGTAACTTGCTTCACAATAATACAAGATCAAAAACAACAAAACATAATAAATCACAGGAAAAGAATCAGAATAACCAAGACCAGTCACACAGAAATAAATTAAATAGTCATATATATACAAAACATCAAATTTGCAAAATTTTTAATTTAAGCATTAAGATCAATCACACCTAGCCTTGTCCTTAAGATGCTAAATGTATCAAATGCTAGTGATTTTGTAAAAAATATCTGTAAGTTGATTTTCAGTTGAAACATGATGCAATTCAATTTCTCCCTTAGCTATATGATCTCTAATGAAGTGATGCCTTATGTCAAAAGGCTTGGTTCTAGAATATTGAATAGGATTCTTTGAAATGCAAATGGCACTAGTATTATCACAAAAAATTAAAATTATGCCAATTAAATATCCTAAATCAATCAACTGTTATTTCAACTAAAGAACTTGTGCCACATAACTACTTAAGGTAATGTATTCTACTTCAGCAGTCGAAAGGGCTACTGAATTCTATTTCCTACTAGACTAAGACACTAAAGAATTTCCAATAAATTGGCAAGTTTCAGAGGTACTCTTTCTATCCACCCTGTATCCTACAAAATCTAAATCAAAATATCCAATGATTTTAAATAAAAAGCTTTGCCTAGGATACCAAATTCCTAAGTTTTGAGTTCCCAAAAGATATCTTAATATTCTTTTTATTGCTATCAAATGTGATTCCTTTGGATTAGATTGAAATCTAACACACAGATAAACACTAAATATAATGTCTGGTCTACTAGTAATCAAGTAAAGTAATGATCTAATTATTCCTCTAAACTTCTTTTGATCAATAGATTTTCCCTTAGGGTCCTTATCTAACTGCACTGAGGAACTTATTGGTGTAGTAACGGGTTTAGCATTATCCATTTTATATTTTTTGAGAATATTCTTAACATACTTAGACTGACTATGAAAGGTTCCTTCCTCACTTTACCTTATGTTAAAACTAAGAAAATAACTCAAATCTCCCATTATACTCATCTCAAATTCACTACTCATTATTTTTAAAAAATCATCACAAAAATTTTTATTTGTAGATCCAAATATGATATCATCAATATATATTTGAACAATGAGTTTGTCATCTCCTATTTTATTCAAAAAAAAGTGGTGTCCACACTTCCTATTATAATAAATTTCTATAATAAAAAAGTGCTTAACCTCTTATACTAAGCCCTAGGTGCCTGTTTTAGTCCATACAATGCCTTTTTTAATTTAAACACATGATTAGGGAAATTAAATATTTCAAAACTTGAAGGTTGCTCAATATAAACATCCTCTTGTATCATCCCATTTAAAAAGGCACTCTTTACACCCATTTGATATAATTTAAATCCTTTAAAATAGGCAAAGGCTAACAAAACCCTAATATCTTCAAGTCTTACTATAGGGGCAAATGTCTCTTCAAAATTAATCCCTTCTATTTTATGTTACAAATCTGGTTTTGATGATGACAAACATGTTTCTATTGTATTTTGCTTGGCTAACCCGTTACAGGCACAAAAGATCACGAGCAACTCAAGCAAACTCAAGTGTGTCTAAGTGTACTATTTTCCTTTTCTTAAGTCAATTGTAATGTAACTGATCCCCTAGCTAAGTAACCTTACACATACACACTCAGGGGGAGAGCTTGAGTGAATTAGATTTCTGTTCAAGTTTTTGTTCAGATCGTCCTGGATGATAGTCACATCATCCTAGATGATCAGGTAAAAATAGAAACCCTAATTAGGGCGACCAAGTTAAGTGTGTCTGATTAAGCAGATTATCCTGGATGATCCTTGGATTATACGGGATGATATGCTCAAATCAGAAATTCTCAGCTGCCAGATCAAGTTAGGCAAGTTTTTATTTTAAGATATTTGGTATGATCGTCCTGGACGATATAATACAATCATGCCTAAATTAGTCTGGTAATTAAGGAAAGGAATTAAGACTTGACTGATATGATTATATCGTCCCGGACGATCGCAGGATCGTTCTGGACGAAAATGATCATGTAGTGTATTTTAGCTGTACGTCCCGAACTATGTTCAGGACGATTTGGGCACTTTTTGAACTAATCGTACAGGACGATATCCCAATCGTACTGGATGATCAAGTCATTTTCAGTCGTCCAGCATAAGTTTCTCTGGATGACCCGAGCTATCTTCTGGACGAAATTCCTCAATTTACACTAATCATGCCGGACGATCGCAGGATCATACGGGACGATATGAATAACTTTTTCCAGTGATCATCCAGAAGAGCCAGATCATCCTGGCTGATGCAGCTGATTTTGTACTAATCGTACAGGTCGATCGATCGATCGTCCTGGATGATCTTGGCCGACCAGTTGAGAATTAGGGCAAATTTTAAGCCCTCATATAAAAGATCTTTTTCTTTCAACAAGAAAGATCTTTTGCCACTTTCCTTTTAAGAGAAACCAAGGAGAGAGATAGAGTTTGGGAGAGAGAGAGAGAGGATCTTATAAGGGGGAGTTCATGAGGGGTTCACAAAGGTTGCTCCAAGCAAGGATCAGTGTCGTCTTCTCCGCTCTTTCTCTTTCGTCGTGTTAGTGTTCTTGGTGAGAGGATCATTCGTAAGAAGATCCGGGGTTCTCTGCCCACTTCAGGAGGAAGCGAAAGGAGTCTGAGGTTCTCTGCCTGCTTCAGGAGGAAGTAAAAGGAGGTTGAGTTCTCTGCCTCACTGTGTGGTGGAAAAGAGGTTTTTGTACAGGCTTCTCCGCCTTGCTGTGGGAGCAAAAGGAGAGACACTTTGAGTTAGTGCAATAGCCGGAGGGGAGGCTCCGGGGAGTGGACGTAGGTCAAGTTGATCGAACCACTATAAAATTTGGTGTGTTCATTCTAATTACTTTTTGCACTTTTATTTTTCTGTGATTAACTACTTGGGTGAAATTGTGTTCGATCTTTTCATTTGATTGTCTTATTCATTTCCATTGTAAATCATCGAAAAGGTTTTTACTGTTGCTCGCAAATTTTTAAATAACCAATTCACCCCCCCTCTTGGTTAGCCTCAGGACTAGTTCATCAGGGCTTAACATCCCTATCGAACTTTCAGGTGGTATCAGAGCGGGATTCAAAATTTAAGTTTAAAAACTTTTGAATTTGATCCATGGCTAACTTTAGTAATCGTAATACTGCAGAAGGTTATTCAATCACACGACCACCATTATTTGATAATATTCCTTTTGATTTTTAGAAAACTCGCATGTTCACTTTTCTTCAATCGATTGATTATCACATGTGGATGTTAGTTAAGGATGGATACGAACCACCTTTTAGGATGATTAATAATGTGAAAACTGAACTGCCCTTTACTGGTTAGACTTTTGATGATCGTGATTTAGCACAATTAAATGCCAAATATTTGAATTATTTTTTCTGTGCTTTGAAATATGAGGATTACATGCGTGTCTCTACGTATACAACTGGTAAGGAAATCTAGGATGGATTGTGCATCACGTATGAAGGTACAAGTAAGGTCAAACAGTCTAGGTTAAATATTTTGATTCATGACTATGAACTGTTTTGCATGAAACCTACTGAAACCATTTCTGAAATGTATACTAGATTCACTCAAATCATTACTTCTTTGCATGCCTTAGGTAGAGAACTTACAAACTACGAAAGAGTGAACAAAATACTTAGATGTTTGCCTTCTTCATATGATGCTAAGATAACTGTCATCACTAAATCTAAAGATTTGAATACTTACTCTATTAATAGCTTACTTGGATCACTCATTGCTTACGAGCAAGGGGTGAACCAAAGACAGCTTGATGCAGGTGAGAAGAAGGAGAAAATAGTGGCATTGAAGGCCAATGATAGCGATTCTTGCTCTTCCTGGTCTGATAGCGATGACATGGCCTTGATCATAAGGCAATTCAAAAGCTTTCTAAGGAAGAAACACAAGAACTTTCAGAAGTGAAATAAGGGTAAGTCCAACAAAAATTTTAAGGGTTCATCTGATACTGTCTGTTTTGAATGTAGGAAGCCTGGACACATTAAGGCAGATTGTCCTACACTTAAAGTTCATCCAAGCAAGGAGAAGGGTGAGGAGAAACACAAGTTCAGAAAGGATAATAAGCAGATTCAGAAGGTGTTCTGGGCAGACTCTGCATCCGACTCCTCTGAGACTGAAGCTGAAGAGGAGGAAACAAATTTGTGTCTGATGGCTGATGATCACCCTGGTCAGTCGGAATAGGAAGATGTATGTGAGCTTACTTACGATCAATCACTTGAAGTATATGAAAAAATTCATGCATCATATAGGAAGCTTAAGAAAACCCATGCTAGCTTGAAACTTGATTATTTGGCTTTGCAAAAAGAACATGATTTTATAGTTAAAGATCATTCCACACTTGACAAAATCACATGCCTTTACTTGATGAGTTTGATGAATTAAACAAAAAATATTTTGATTTAGTTACTGTGCATGATTCATTGAAAACCACTCATGTTGATTTGGAGAGAGCTTTTAAAGAATTAGATACCATGGCATGTGAAGTAGAAAGTAGCAATGATGCTTTAAAATTTGAAATTACAAGTTTAAATAAAGAGAATGAATTTTTGAAAGTGAAAATCAGTGCTTTTGAGAAAAACCAAACACCTCCACCTTTTGTAGATTCAGATTTAAAATCATCAAAGCATGTTTCATATAAACCTAGGAAAAGGCACTATCACCCATGTAGATTAGTTAACCCTTTTCCTGGTGTTAGATATTATTCATGTGGCATATTAGGACACATTTCTCACACCTGCATTATTCACTGTAGTACACATTGGGTGTGGAGTCCCAAACTGCCTGTTTCATAGCACAGCACGCATGCATTGCATTCTTTTTTTCATAAGAAGGAACCCAAACTTGTTTGGGTTCCTAAAACTAACATTTGATGATTTTGTAGGTGGGCTCTCACACAAGACCTCGTGAGAGCATCTGGTACTTGGACAGTGGATGTTCTAGACACATGACTGAAGATACAAATCAGTTCATTTCGCTGGAGGCCAGGGCCAGAGGCAAGGTTACACTTGGAGATAACACCACCAGGAGGGTGGTTGGCTCAGGTATAATTGGTGATTCAAAGAATTTTATGATTGACAATGTTTTGCTTGTAGATGGACTGAAACACAATTTCTTGAGCATCAGTCAACTTTGTGACAAAGGATACATCATCAAATTCCTGCCTACTGGCTGCATCTTAAGATTAAATGATAAAGTTGTTTTACAGGGACAAAGGATTAACAACGTCTACAAGCTGGATGTAAGTTGCATTAAATCTGAAAATTCAATTTGCTTAAAAACTGCTGCTGATGAGTCTTGGTTATGGCATAGGAGATTGTGTCATGCCAGTATGAAAACCCTTAGGAGAGTCACCCAAAAGGACTTAGTTAGAGGTGTACCCAAGCTTAAGTTCACTAAGGACCACCTGTGTGATGCCTGTCAGCTAGGGAAGCAAGTCCAGTCCTCTTTTCACTCTGTTAAGGACATTAGCACCTCTAGACCTTTAGAAGTTCTTCACATGGACCTCTTTGGACCCATTAGCACTGCCAGCTTAGGCGGGAAAGTTTATGGATTTGTGATTGTAGATGACTACTCGAGGTTCACTTAGATTAAATTTCTGTCACATAAATCTGAGTTATTTAATGAGTTTAAGTCCTTCTCCACTTGGATACAGAGAAAGTTAGGCTGTGAGATCTTGACTATTCATAGTGATCATGGTGGAGAGTTTGAAAATATGAAGTTTGGAAGTTTTTATGAGGAGCAAGGGATTAGTCACAATTTTTTAGCTCCTAGGACCCCTTAGCAGAACGGGGTAGCTGAAAGGAAGAACAGGACCTTAGTGGAAGCCGCTAGAGCCATGCTTGCTGAGTATTCACTTCCAAAATACTTTTGGGCTGAAGCAGTGAACACTGCCTGTTATGTGATGTATAGGGTGAATGTAAGATCAAAACTGAACAAGACATCTTATGAGATTATTAAGGGTAGAACTTCAAACCTGTCCCACCTCCTTGTCTTTGGCTATAAGGTTTTCATTCTGAACAATGGGAAATCATCCTTAGGAAAATTTGACCCTAAATATGATGAAGGAGTGTTCTTAGGCTATTCTAGTATGGGGAAATCCTTTAGGGTGTTCAATAAAAGGACTTTGGTGGTGGAAGAGACAACTCGTGTGGTGTTTGATGAATCTGATCCTAAGGTGACTAGAGTTGAGGAAGAAGAAGAGGTAGAGGAGATTACCCAAGGGATTGGAAATGCAAATCTGGAGGAGAGGGTAGAACCTCAAACCACATTTCCTAGAGATTGGTGATATTCTTCGAGTCATCCTAAAGAACTAATCTTAGGAGACCCTTCTGAAGGTGTTAGGACTAGGCATGCACTTAGGAAGGAAGTAAACCATTCTGCATTTATCTCAATGACTGAACCCACCAACATCAATCAAGCCCTTTTGAATGATTTTTGGATCTTAACTATGCTGGAAGAATTGAATCAATTTGTAAGGAATGATGTTTAGGAGTTAGTAGAAAGACCTAGAAATCAAAGTATTGTGGGAACCAAGTGGGTCTTTAAGAATAAGATGAATGATTCTGGTGTGGTGGTTAGGAATAAGGCAAGATTGGTGGCTAACGGGTATAATCAGATTGAAGGGATTGATTTTGAGGAGATCTTTGCCCCTGTAGCTAGATTGGAAGCCATTAGAGTGCTACTAGCCTTTGCCTATTATAAGGGATTTAAGCTGTTTGAAATGGATGTAAAGAGTGCCTTTTTAAATGGGGTAATAAAAGAGGATATTTTGGTAGAATAACCCCCAGGTTTTGAGAGTTCCCAATATCCAAATCATATTTATAAATTAAAAAAGGCCTTATATGGATTGAAACAGGCACCTAGAGCTTGGTATGAGAGGCTTAGCACATTCCTGTTAGAAAGAGAGTTTGTGAAGGGGAGCGTAGACACCACCCTTTTTCTGAGGAGAATAGGGGATGACTTACGCATTATCCAGATCTATGTTGATGATATAATTTTTTGGTTCCTCTGATAAATTTTTATGTGATGAATTTTCTAAAATAATGAGTATGGAGTTTGAGATGAGTATGATGGGAGAATTGTCCTACTTTTTGGGGTTTAGCATAAGGAAAATGGATGATGGAACCTTTCTCAATCAATCTAAATATACTAAGGACATTTTGAAGAAATATGAAATGGACAAAGCCAAGCCAATCAATACTCCCATGAGCTCCTCTGTTCAGTTAGATAAGGATTCAAGTGAAAAATCAGTTGATCAGAAGAAATATAGAGGAATAATTGGATCACTGTTCGACCTGACTGCTAGCCGACCTGATATTATATTTAGTGTCTGTCTTTGTGCTAAGTTTCAGGCTGATCCTAAAGAGTCCCACATGACTGCTATTAAGAGAGTTCTTAGATACCTTTTAGGGACCCCAAACCTAGGAATCTGGTACCCTAGGCACAGCACCTCTTTTGACATCATTGGATATTCTGATTCTGACTTTGCAGGGTGTAAAGTGGATAGAAAGAGCACTTATGGAACTTGTTAATTCATAGGACAGTCGTTAGTCTGATGATCCAGTAGAAAATAGAACTCAGTTGCACTTTCGACTGCTGAAGTTGAGTACATTACCTTAGGGAGTTGTGTGGCCCAAGTTCTTTGGTTGAAGTAGCAAGTCTAGGATTTAGGATTACCTATGGGCACAACTTCAGTTCTGTGTGATAATACTAGTGCCATCTGCATCTCTAAGAATCTAATCCAACATTCTAGAACCAAATACATTGATATAAGGCATCACTTCATTAGGGACCATGTTACGAAAGGGGACATTGAGCTACATCATGTAGCAACTGAAAATTAGCTGGCTGACATATTCACTAAACCCTTGGCCTTTGACTCATTCAGCATTTTGAGGACCAGATTAAGAGTGATTGATATAAATGCTTGATTTTGATGATTACTGATTTTTGATTTCTCTGATTTTTATTTTATTTTTGTTAGTTAGCTTTTGTGTTGATCACTTGCTTTCTGTTATTTTATTCTTCTGCTATCTGTTTTAGCTTTAGTGTCAGTTTGATTTGAGTATTTATTTTGGTATGATTTAGTTTCTACCTATTTTATTTTCTGGTTCATCTCTTTTATTTACTATTTTATGCTTTTAAAAATTCAATCACTGCTTGCTACTTCTGATAAACTGAATTTCTGACTGAGAGTTTTACTTTGTTTTTATTCTGAAGCTGGTAAGCAGTAATTGATTCCACTGGATCGGTTAAAGGGAAGAAACATTGATGATTGTTTCTCTTCCTCTAACTCCTTAGTTGGTGTATTATTTCTTTTGGATAAATATCCTCTTCAAAATTAAAATTTTAGTTTTTGAAATAGAGATTTATTTTATCTTCCTACAGTAATCTACCTCATATCAATAGTGTTTTCAAAGTCTTGAGTCATTATTTTGATTTTCTAAACCAAGTGATTGCACTTATCATATGACATCTGGCTTTTGTTTTGTGAATTACTCTTCCTTATTGTGGAGAGCATCTCCTATGTCTAGAAGGTAATTTTATAGCCAAGATCCTTTAAAGATTTTGAGAGGGAGAAAGCTTACAAAAGATGCGCAGTGCGCCAAATAAAGTGAAAAAGAGGCATAAAATGAGCCTAAAGCTGAAAAGATGTGAAATATCGCCAAACTAAAAGATACACAAAGTGTATCAAAAATCAAAAGATGCGCAAAGCGCCAAATAAATTGAAAAAGAGGCACAAAATGAGCCCAAACCAAGCTTTCTTCCCTTTCAGATCGTTAAATGTCTTAGAAAAATCCGTGCGCCACTTAATATTTTCAAAAGCTTGAGTTTGAAAATCCTGATTTCTGATTTTTTACTTTGTAACACTATTATATCAGATATTTTTCTAGAACGAGGCCTGAAAGGATCTCTTTTCAAATATAATTTCTTTTCTTCTGAATTGGATTTTTGGTTTGAAATAGATTTGCATCTATAAGGTGCCCGAGGTGGGAGTTACGAAAGTCAATTTTTCCAACTTTTTCTGGATTTCAGCACTGTTAATCATCTTCTTATTAGTTTTTGGATCTAAAATTAAGGAAAAATTCTGATTTACTGGAGTAAATTGATCCAAAAAAAATGGTTTTTTTTGTGTTCTCGTTTCGCATTTTATTCACTTTGGTTTTGTTTTCATTTTATTATTTGTGTTTTTCTGTTTGCCCTCCTCCTTTTTGTGATGTCAAAAGGGGGAGTCAGTGTAGTAGTTTTTGTTCTTGATTTTAGTTGTAGTAGTTTTTGTTCTTGTCTTGTGTTGGTTTAAATGAAATTGAAAAAAATTATTTTTTGATCTCCTAGTTCTTTTTTTTTAAACTACTGCACATATGTTTGCCATCATAAAAAAGGGGGAGATTTTTGCAAATCTGGTTTTGATGATGACAAACATGTTTCTATTGTGTTTTGCTTGGCTAACCCATTTTAGGCACAAAAGATCACGAGCAACTCAAGCCAACTCAAGATCGGGTCCAAGTGTGTCTAAGTGTACTATTTTCCTTTACTTGAGTCAATTGTAATGTAACTGATCCCCTAGCTAAGTAACCTTGCACACACACACACTCAGGGGGAGAGCTTGAGTGAATTAGAGTTTCTATTCAATTTTTTGTTCAGATCATCCTGGATGATAGTCACATCATCCTGGATGATCAGATAAAAATAGAAACCCTAATTAGGATGACCAAGTTAAGTGTGTCTGATTAAGTAGATCATCCTGGATGATCTTTGGATCGTACGGGATGATATGCTCAAATCAAAAATTCTCAGCTGCCAGATCAAGTTAGGCAAGTTTTTATTTTAAGATATTTGGTATGATCGCCCTGGATGATACGTGTATCATCCTAGACGATACAGTACAATCATGCCTAAATTAGTCTGGTAATTAAGGAAAGTAATTAAGACTTGACAGATACGATCATATCATCCCGGATGATCGCAGGATCGTCCTAGATGAAAATGATCGTCTAGTGTGTTTTAGCTGTACGTCCTGAACTATGTTTAGGACGATTTGGGCACTTTTTGAACTAATCATAAAGGACGATATCCCAATCATCCTGGATGATCAAGTCATTTTTCAATCGTCCAGCACGAGTTTCTCTGGACAACCCGAGCTATCTTCTGGACGAAATTCCTCAATTTACACTAATCGTCCTAGATGATCGCAGGATCGTACGGGATAATATGAACAACTTTTTCCACTGATTGTCTAGAAGAGCCAGATCGTCCTGGCTGATGCAGCTGATTTTGTACTAATTATACAGGATGATCGATCGATCGTCCTGGATGATCTTGGCCGACCAGTTGAGAATTAGGGCAAATTTTAAGCCCTCCTATAAAAGATCTTTTTCTTTCAATAAGAAAGATCTTTTTTCACTTTCCTTTCAAGAGAAACCATAGAGAGAGAGAGAGGGTCTTATAAGGGGGAGTTCGTGAGGGGTTCACGAAGGTTGCTCCAAGCAATGATCAGTGTCGTCTTCTCCGCTCTTCGTCTTTCATCGTGTTGGTGTTCTTGGTGAGAGGATCCTTTGCAAGAAGATCCGGGGTTCTCTCCCCGCTTCAGGAGGAAGCAAAAGGAGTCCGAGGTTCTCTGCCTACTTCAGGAGGAAGCAAAAGGAGGTTGGGTTCTCTGCCTCACCGTGTGGTGGAAAGGAAGTTTTTATACAGGCATCTCCGCCTTGCTGTGGGAGCAAAAGGAGAGACACTTTAAGTTAGTGCAATACCCAGAGGGGAGTGGACGTAGGACAAGTTGACTGAACCACTATAAAATTCGGTGTGTTCATTCTAATTACTTTCTGCACTTTTATTTTTCTGTGATTAACTGCTTGGGTGAAATTGTGTTCGATCTTTTTGTTTGATTGTCTTATTCATTTCTGCTGCAAATCATCGAAAAGGTTTTTACTATTGCTTTCAAATTTTTAAATAACCAATTCATCCCCCCTCTTGGTTAGCCTCGGGACTAGTTCATCAGGGCTTAACATCCCTATCAAACTTTCATTTTATTATGCCCCTTAGCTACAAATCTTGCCTTATTTCTAATCACAGCTCCTGAATCATTTATTTAATTTTTGAACACCCACTTAGTTCAACAACACTTTGATCCTTTGGCCTTTTAATTAACTCCCAAACATTATTTCTTACAAATTGATTCAATTCTTCTTGCATGGCTAAAATTCAAAATTCATCTAAAAGTGCTTAATTTATATTTGTGGGTTTAACCATCGAAATAAATGTAGAATGATTTACCTCTTTGCTAAGTCCATGCCTAGTCTTAACACCCTTATTAGGTTCACCTAAAATCAATTCCTTAGGGTGACTCTTAGAAAATTTCTGATCTCTAGGCAAAGTGTTTTCCATATCTTCTTTTTCTTCCAACTTTATATTTTTATTTTTATGGGAGATATTTTCAATGTGATCTTCATCCAACTTTGGCTCTTCTGAAATGCCAGATTCATCAAACACTACTTGTGTGGTCTCCTCAACTACCAAAACTCTCTTATTAATAACTCCAAAAGATTTTCTAATACTAGAATATCGAAGAAAAATTCCTTCATCAGATTTTGGATCAAATTTTCTTAAAGAAGTTTTTCCATTATTATGAATGAGCACCTTGCATCCAAAAACATGCAAATGTGAGAGATTAGGTGTTCTTCCCTTAAGAAGTTTATAGGGTGTTTTGTTCAATTTGGATCTAATATTCACCCTATTTAGAACATAACATGCTGTACTAACCACTTCAGCCCAAAAATATTTTGGAAGTGAGTATTCTGCCAACTTGGCTCTAGCGACTTCTATTAATGTTTTGTTCTTCCTTTTGACTACCCCATTCTACTGAGGGGTCCTAGGTGCTGAAAGATTATGATCAATTCCTTTCTCTTTACAAAAATCTTCAAATTTTTCTTTTTTAAATTCTCCTCCATGATCACTTTGTATTGTTAAAATCTCACACCCTAGCTTCTTCTGAATCCAAGTACAAAACACTCTAAATTTATCAAATGATTCACCCTTGTGAGATAAGAATTTGACCCAGGTGAATCTCGAATAGTTATCCACAATAACTAACCCAAAACCTTTCCCTTTTAAACTTTCCAAAAAGATCTATATGAATGATTTCTAATGGTTTACTAGTTCTAAGATCGTTAATGGAATGAAAGAAGGACTTCACCTATTTTCCTAATTAACACACATCACATAAGTGATCCTTAATAAAGTTTAGTTTGCGTATCCCTCTAACCAATTCTTTTTGGGTAATTTTCCTAAGATTTTTTATGCTTGTGTGACATAGCCTCCTATGATATAACCATGATTCATCAGTTATTATTTTGAGACAAAAAACATTAGAAGACTTAATACAATTTAAATCAAGCATGTACACATTGTTTACCCTAACTCCTTACAGAATATCTTTTCCGTTTTGGCTTACTTTGCAGCTAGTGGGAAAAAAATTTACACTATACCCCTTATCACATAGCTGACTAATACTCAACAGGTTATACTTTAATCCATCTACCAACAAGATATTTTTAATAAAAAAATTATTTAAGTTTCCAATCATACCTGTACCTACCACTCTCTTGGTGGTATTATCTCCCAGTGTAACCTTGCCTCCATTCCTGACTTTCAGTGATATGAATTATATCGTATCTCCAGTCGTTTGCTTTGAACATCCACTGTCCAGGTACTAAATGCTCTCACGAGGTTTATGTTAGAGCGTTCCTACAAAATGATTAAATGTTTTGCTTGGGAACCTAAACAAGTTTGGGTTCTCCTCTTGGCAATAATAAACTAGATGCATATTTGAAATGCTGTGATTTATGCATCTTAGGTCTCCACATTAAATGTGTTCTACTATTAATTGTGCAAGTGTTTGAGATGTGTCCTAACGTTCCACATATAAAACATCTCACTCTAGGAAAAGGATTTCTTAATCTAAATGAGTTATAAGATCTCTTCCTAGGAGTTGAACTCATATTAGTTTGCTTAGACCTATAAAATTGTTCAAGTGTGGGTGTAGGTCTATTTTCTTTGATAGTCTTAACTTTTAATTCAAGATATGAGTTCCTATTTATCAACATAAATATTTCCATTCTCAAATCAATCTCTGTATGTTCTGCTTCTTCCAAAAATACTTTATAATAATTTTTAAGTTCTGTATTAGATGATTTCAATAGATCGTGATGTTTATTCAAATCATCAAACTCATCCAATAAAGTCATGTGGTTGCTATATGCATGATCTTTCCTTAGGTTTTCATACTCCTTTTATAAATTTAAAAATTCTAGATTTAACTGAGTATGCAGTTTCTTGAGTTTCCTATATGCAGAATGAATTTTGTCAGAAACTTCAAACAATTCATCATAGGTTAAGTCACATACCTCCTCTTGATCTGACTGATCAAGCTTGTCTGCCATTAAACATAGGTTGGTGACTTCTTCCTCAGCTACTATTTCTGATGAGTCTAAAGCAGAGTCAGCCCAGAATGCTTTCTGTAGCTTCTTCTTTCCCTTTCTTGCATTATTCTTCTCCTCAACTTTCTCCTTACTAGGAGTAGCTTTGAGATTCGGGAAATCTGATTTAATGTGACTAGGCTTCCTACACTCATAGCAAATCACATCATTAGAAGCTTTAATATTTTTGTGGAATTTACCCTTATTCCACTGCTGACCTCTTCTTTACTTTTCCTAAGGAAACTTCTTAATTGCCTTGTCATTAAGGCAATGTCCTCTTCATCCTTAGGCTAAGACTGATCACTCTCAGAGTTATCCACTTTTAAAGTAATATTTTTCTCCTTTCGCTTGTCACATGCATTAATCTATCTTTGAGCCACAGATTGCTCGTAAGCAATTTGTGATCAAGGAAGATTATCAATAGAATAGATATTTAAGTCTTTTGATTTAGTTATAGCAGTTACCTTTGCATTATAAACAGTTGGCAAACAATGAAGTATTTTATTTACTTTTTCTGCATTCCTTAATTCCCTTCCTAAAGCATGTAATAAAGTGGCTATATGTGTAAAATTAGTATACATGTCAGTGATTGATTCATTCAGTTTCATACAAAAGAGTTCACAGTCGTGCAATAGAATGATCAATCTAGTCTGCTTCACTTCATTTTGTACCTTCATATGTAATACAAAGTCTATCCCATATTTCCATTCCAGATTTATCGGTAGAAACATGCATATAGTCTTTTGATTTCAAAGTATAAAAAAAACTATTTAAGCATTTGGCATTTAACTGTGCTAACTCCATTTCCTCTAAAGTCCAATTAGCAAATGGTGTTTCTATTTTAATGCCTTCTATAATTCTAGAAGGTGTATTATATCCATCATGTACTAACATCTATATATGATAGTCAGGAGATTGTAAAAAAGTTGACATGTGAGTTTTCCAAAAGTCAAATGGAATGTTGTTAAACAAATGTGGTCTAGTGATTGTGTAACCTTCTAAAGTATTTCAATTTCTAAAATTAGCCATGATCATTTTCAAAAAGTTATCTAAACTTTAGTTTTTGAATATGGCTCTGATACCACTTATAAAAATTAATTAGGTTGTTAGACCTAAGGCACTTGTCTCAATGCTAACCAAGAGGGGAGGGGGGGGGGGTGAATTGGTTATTTTAAAATTTCTTGATTATTTTGAAAATTGATTTAAATAATTTAAAAACAGATATGAATTTTCTAAAAGTTTATTTTTCAACCACAGAAAACAAAATTGCAATGCAAAAAATAAAAATATGGTAAAAAGAAAAAGAACAGAGAACACAAGATTTTACAGTAGTTCGATCCAACAAGACCTGCGTCCACTCCCTGGAGACTCCTTCTCCAGGTATTGCACTATACTCAAGTGACTCTCCTTTAGCCCCCACAGCAAGGTAGAGAAGTTTTTACAATTTTTCTCTCTTCTACCAAACCCAGTGTGGCAGAGAACTGTCTTTCTTTTTCACCCTCCCGGTAAAGGCAGAGAACCCATCATCCTTTCTAACCCTCTTGGTGATGGTAGAGCACCAAGCATCCTTTCTTACCTTCCTGGTGGCGACAAAGAATCTGACTCTCCTTCAAAGATCTTCTCTCAAGAGTCTTCAAAGAGATAGAGCAAAGACTTGAAGTACAAACAATGAGATCCTCACCTTTGGGCAATCTTGTGAATTCCTCACAATTTTCTCCTTAAAGATCTCACCACACTCACTCCCAAACACTCTCCCAAATCACTCTTTCTTTTACTCTTAATAAGAAATTCATAGAAGACTTACTGGATAATTAAATTTTTTGGACTCTTATATATAAAGGATAAGAAAAACTATCCAAAAACTGAAAATTTTAAGTTTGATGAAGTCAGATCATACCATACAATCGCACATCATCTCATACAAATTGTTCATCCTGTATAATATTGTACGAACCTGTAAGGCCTAGTTTTCATACTCGAAAAAATAAAGTACAAAACCAAATCATATTATACAAATAGTATAAAAATGAACGGTTCGTCCCGTATGATACTGTACGAATCATGTAAGCCCCTATTTCGTACTCTAGAAAATAATGTACGAAACTAAATTGTACTATACAAATAGTTCAAAAATGAATGGTTCCTCCCATACATTACTGTACGAGCCATATAAGCCCTTATTTTGTACTCTGGAAAATGATGTATGAAATTAAATCGTATTGTACAAACAGTTAAAAAAATTAAATGGAACATCCTGTACGATTCTATATGAACCATGTAAGACCTTATTTTTTACTCTAGAAAATGATGTATGAGAACATTTCATACTGTATGATTCATACATAGAAAAATTTTAACTCCTAGGCCAGGCAGGTTCATTTTAGAGGAGATATTTAATATAAATTGTCCCCTACAATTTAAAATCGTATAGTATAATTAACCTAAAAAAATTGTCTTGCTCCCCCAGTTTGTGTGTGTACGGTTACCTAATTATAATCACACTCTCTCAGACTCAAGTACAATAAAAAAATAGACTCCAACTTATAATAACCCCAAATTTTATCAAATAATAAGATTTTGATATTATTAAAAACTCACATGATTATAACAATAAAATCTTGAAAGTTAATTTGCAGCAATCTCAACGCCCTAAATTTCAACCTGTCGTCAAAGATCATCTAGGATGATCTCAGGATTGTCCTATACGATCAGTACAAAAATAGCCTTTTTACCAGGATGATTACCATTATCTGGGAAATTAGAAGAAAATATTTCTACATATCGTCCAGGACGATTATATGATCATCTAGGATGATTAGTTTAATTTGAATGGAAATCAATAAATAATCCAAATAAATGTTTGGGACATCCAGGAAGATATGCTAGATGATCAGAAGAAAATATGTATTTTCATCCAGGACGATTAGTTTATTTTGAATGAAAATTGATAAATCATTTAGACAAGAGTTCAGGACATCCAAGATGATATCCTGGATGATCAGAAGAAAATTATGGTTTTTGTTTGGGACGATTGGTGATCATCCCATAAAATATAAAGGATCATCCGGGATGATCAAGTCGATTGTCTTGTACAATGTGATTGATCAATTTAACTATAATTAGTCTCCTAATCAAGGGATTATTTTAGGTAAGATTGTAATGAATCATCCAGAATGACCAGGATCATCCTTTATGATTAGTTCAAAATATACAAAATAAAATATTGCCTAAAATGTGATTGGCGGCTGATTTCTGAATTAAAACATATCATCTAGGATGATTAGAGGATCGTCCAGGATGATCTGCCTAATCAAATTTGCTTAACCCAGATGCCCTAATTAGGATTTCTATTTTTAACTAATCATCTAAGATGATTTTGGATCATCCTATATAATATAATCAAAAATAGAAGAACTCTCAAACTCACCAAATTTCTGCCTTAAGTGTGTGTGTGTAAGGTTATTTAGTATCAGGATCCACCTTATTATATTTGACTCAAAAAAGGTAAAAACCATTGGAATTAAACTTACAGATTGACCTAGTCCTAATCTATCTAATCTTGAGCTGGCTTGACTTGTAATTGAACTTGTGGACCTGAAAAGTAGGCAGGGCAACTAAAATAGATGTGTAGTGGTAAAATTAGTAGAGAAACATGAATGTTTATTATCATTAAAATTATAATATTTGAATCTAAAATTGTAATAGTCTGTCCCTTTTTGATGATGGATAACATTTGTTAGATAATTTTAAATCAAGCAGATATTAAAAAAAAAGAAACACAATATAACACTAACACTACTAACTCTACTCGCCCTTTTGACATCACAAAAAGGAGGAAATTGAAAAGCAACCACTAAACAGAATATAGTACCGGAATAAGTATAAACTAAAAAATAAACACACAAAAAAGAACTAGAAAGAGGAACTCTAATCATTTAGAGGTGGTGGTGGCTGAAAGAATCTGTGAAAGGAAGCAAACTGCTCCCATACAAGGCAATATTTTGTTCGTACTGCTGCTGCTATTAGGCTACATAGGCATTAAAATGATCAACATCCTCTGTGTTGCTGCTACTGTGCAGCTACGTAGGAGTCAAACCTGGACTCCCATTGGTCGAACCTTTGTACCAGCTGATCATTTTGAGGCTACTAGTTGATCAGGGCAGGTGCAAGAATAGGACCTTCCTCTTCTTCCTCAGGGTCCTCGTGCATACAGGGATGATGAGTGCTGTAGAGGGTGTGGAAGGAGCTATTTGAGATGAAGATCGGGCAGTGATCAGGTGGAGCAGGGTATTGAAGGTTATATTTTGATTCAAGAACATATGCAATTAGGTTTTCGAGGGCAAGGTTTGGCTTTCTTTTATGGCCTAGATCTCTAATGCATGTTAAACGCTTGATGTATCATATAAGAAGATTAGCAGCATTAAATTAGCAGTTGGTCGTGATATTGTAGGTGCTGAGTGAAAGGATGGAAGTGATATGAATCCTGTCTCCAACATTTGGAATAATTGAGTTGCGAAGAATGTGCTGGATTGTGCGTGCATCGTTGACTAGGGAACTGACATAAGAGTCATGAAAGGAAGCATTGGTTTCCTTAAGAGTGTTGTTGATACGTGTCAAGTTGATGTTAGGACTAGATGCTAGAAGATGGAGCTTGTCTCTAGTAGTGCACAGTCAAAGAAATTTATAAAAATCTTGATATGTTATTTCAACAGGATGTCGATTAATGTAGGACTGAAGGGAGGTGAAATCAGCATTAAAATGGAGACTTGCGAAGAACTCAAATAGAAGTTCAAAATTAAAAGGGAAAGTTAGAGTGAGAATGAAACCCAGTGTGGTATTGGCGAAGTAGTGTAATACCTGAAAATTTAGGGTGTCTTAATTTATGGTTTTTGAGGGATTTATGCCAACAAATTTGAAGCTGGCATATACTGCTTCATCGAGGATCAACAACACTCTTAGAAGAGCTGCCTGCAAGTGCACGCGATCTTTTACCACCGCTAGCCATATCAAGAAGTGGAGGACTTGAGTGAGAAAGGGGTTGAAAGGTTTGGTGAAGAATAAGGTTTCAAATTGTTGTTTAAATAGATTTATGAATATTGTCGAGGATGATCAGTGTAATTATTATCATCCAGAATAATTAGTTAAAAAGACAATCAGATCATCCAGGACGATTAGATATCATCTAGGATGATTAAACATAGGCGATCGCCATTAGGAGTCAATCTAGATGATTGTTGATGAAAAGTATCATCCAGGATGATAAGGTGCATCATCCAGGATGATTAGCATTAATGGATCATACTAACCAAAATTAAATCATCCAACACATTTTCAATATGGATCATCCAGGATGATTACAAATAATTGTTCAGATCAGCCATTGGACGTGTGATGAGAGTTGATTTAATCATATCATCTGAGATAATATAGAACATCCAAGAAGATATTAAAAAAAATTGAAAGATTGAATGATGGAGAGGAATGAACAGAGGATTCAAAAATTTAAAGAAAAAATTTGAATATGAATACCAGAAAAAATAAAATAAGGAAATAAACAACAAAAATAAAAACAAAGTTTTTTTAATGGATCATTCTAGTAAATGAGAATTTTTTCTTAAGTTTAAATTCAAAAGCCAATAAGAAGAAATTGATGATACTGAAATCTAGAAAAAGTTGAAAAATCAATCTTGTAAACCCTAGCTCGGATACCTTAGAGGTTCAAATTCCTTTTAAACATAAATCTAATTCAGAAGACATTGCACATCTTTTCAGTATTGGGCTCATTTTGGGCCTCTTTTTCAATTGATTGGCACACTTTGTTCATCTTTGATGAGCTTCCTTTCTTTCAAAATCTCTAAAAGTCTCTCAATTGTGAGATTATCTTTCAGATATAAGAGAAAAAAAAACTCACTCTCTTAGATAAGAAAAAGTTTCCACCAAATAGAATCGTTCTCATATAATAAAAGCAACCACCTGATTAAGAAAACATGAAAGTGATTCAATGATTTGGAACACTACTCATATGAGAAAGATTACTGTAGGAAGATAAAATAGATCTCTATTTGAAAGTCAATCTTTTTAATTTTAAAAAAGATTTTTATTCGAAAAGAAAAATACACCATTAAAGGAGTTAGAAAAAGAGAAATCCTCAATGTTTCTTTCTTTCACTATTTTAGAGAAGTCAATTACTGCTTATAAGCTTTTAAATAAAAATAAGGCAAAAATCTCATTTAAAAATCAAGTTCATCAGTAGTAGTGAGCAGTGATCTGATTCTTAAGAAACTAAAGAAAATCAATAGGAAATCAAAAACCAAAGAAAAACACATAAAAAGAAATAAACAAATGAATCTAACAAAAAAAGAAGAAAATCACCAGGAAATTACAAGAAACATAAAAAGAAATAGACAAATAAATCAAACAAAATTAAGTGCAGAAAACATAAATAGAGATCATTAATTTCAAGCATGAATATCTATCACACGTAATATGGTTCTTAAGGTGCTAATGGTTTCAAAGGCCAGTGGTTTAGTGAGGATATCTGCCAGTCAGTTTTCAGTGTGTACTTGATGTAGCTCTATGTCTCCTTTGGTAACATGATCCCTAATGAAGTGGTGCCTGATGTCTATATGTTTGGTCCTGGAGTGTTGGATTTGGTTCTTAGAAATGTAGATGACACTAGTGTTATAACATAGGAACAATATTGTGCCTATAGGAAGTCCTAAATCTAGAATTTATTGCTTTAGCCAAAGGACCTAGGCCACAGAACTTCCTAAGGCAATATATTCAGCTTCAACAGTGACCAGTGCAATTAAGTTCTATTTTCTACTGGACTAGGAGACTAAGGATTGTCCTATGAATTGACATGTTCCAGAGGTGCTTTTTCTATCCACCCTACAAAGTCTGAATCAAAATATCCTATAATCTCAAAGGCAGTGCTGTGTCTAGGATATCAGATTCCTAAGTTTTGGGTTCCTAAGAGATATCTAAGGATTCTCTTAACTACTGTCAGGTGGGACTCCTTTGGATTAACCTGAAATCTAGCATAGAGATAAACACTAAACATAATATCAAGTCTGCTAGCAGTTTGGTAAAGAAGTAATCTAATTATTCCTCTGTACTTCTTTTGGTCAACTAATTTTTCATTTGAATCCTTATCTAACTAGACACTGAAACTCATGGGAGTGTTGATTGGCTTGGCTTAATCCATTTCATATTTCATCAGGATGTCCTTAATATATTTTGATTGATTAAGAAAAGTTCCATCATCCATTTGCCTAATGCTAGATCCCAAAAAGTAGGATAATTCACCCATCATACACATCTCAAATTCCTTACTCATTATTTTAGAAAATTTATCACATAAATTTTATCAGAAGATTCAAAAAGTATATCATCAACATAGATCTATACATTGAGTAATTCATCTCCTACTCTCCTTAGAAAAAGTGTGGTGTCTATGCTCCCGTTAACAAACTCTCTTTCTAGTAGGAATGTGTTAAACCTCTCATACCATGCTATGGGTGCTTGTTTTAATCCATACAAGGCCTTTTTAATTTGAAAACATGATTTGGAAATTGAGAATTCTTAAAGCCAGGGGGTTGCTCTACAAATACATCTTCCTTAATTATCCCATTTAAAAAGGCACTCTTGACATCCATTTGGAAAAGCTTAAATCCCTTATAACAGACAAAGGCTAGTAGCACTCTAATGGCTTCCAAATAGGCTACAGGGGCAAAGGTTTCCTCAAAATCAATCCCTTCTATTTGGTTGTATGCCTTAGCCACTAATCTTGCTTATTCCTAACCACCAAACTAGAATCATTCATTTTATTCTTAAAAAGCCATTTGGTTCCAACTACACTCTAGTCCTTAGGTCTTTCTACCAGTTCTTAGAGATTATTCCTAACAAATTGGTTTAGTTCCTCTTATATGGCTAAGATCTAAGATTCATCAGAAAGGGCTTGATTGATATTGGTGGATTCAGTCATTAAAATGAAGGAAGAGGGGTTCACTTCTTTTCTAAGTTCATGCCTAGTTCTATCACCTTCAGAAGGGTCTCCTAAGATTATTTCTTTAGGATGACCCGAAGAATATCTCCATTCTTTAGGTAGTGTAACTTCAAATTCTACCCTTTCCTCTAAATTAGCAGATTCTACTCCTTGGGTTACTTCTAAAACCTCCTCTTCTTCTACCCTAGACCCTCTAGAATAATTAAATTCATCAAGCCTAATATGAGTGGTCTCCTCAATAATCAGGGTTCTTTTATTGAAGACTCTATAGGATTTCCCAACACTTGAGTAACCTAGGGATAATCCATCAGATTTTGGGTCAAACTTTTCTAGTTAAGACTTCCCATTATTTAGAATGAACACTTTACATCCAAAGATACGAAGGTGAGAGAGATTTGGTATCCTACCCTTAAGAATTTCATAGGGTGTTTTGTTCAACTTAGATCTAAGATTTACCCTATTTAGAACATAACAGGCTGTATTCATCGCTTCTGCCCAGAAGTATTTAGAAAGTGAGTATTCAGCTTACATGGCTCTAGTGGCTTCTACCAGGATCCTGTTCTTCCTTTCAGCTACCCTATTCTACTGAGGTGTCCGAGGAGCTAAAACATTATGATCTATCCCTTGCTTCTTACAGTACGTTTCAAACTTCTCATTTTTAAACTCTCCAACATGATCACTATGAATAGTTAAAATTTCATAACCTAATTCCCTCTAAATCCAAGTGGAGAAAGATCTAAATTCCTCAAATGAATCACTTTTATGAGACAAGAATCTAACCCACGTGAACCTCGAATAATCTTCAATAATCACATACCCAAAGACTTTCCCCTCCTAAGCTTGAAGTGCTGATAGGTCCAAAGTGATCCATGTGAAGGACCTTTAAGGGTTTGCTGGTGTTTATGTCTTTGATTGAGTGAAAGGAGGATTTGACTTGCTTTTCTAACTGACAGGCATCACACAGGTGGTCCTTAGTGAACTCTAGTTTTGGGACACCTCTCACTAAGTCTTTTTGGGTGATCTTAGGCTTTTTATGCCTATATGACACAATCTCCTATGCCACATCCATGATTCATCAACAATTAATTTTAAGTAAATAGCAATATTAGCTTTAAAGTAATTTCGATCAAGCATGCAAACATTGTTGATCCTTTTTTCCTGCAAAATAATTTTGTCATTTAAGCTTATAATGCAGTAACTTGGTAGAAATTTTATGCTGAAGCCTTTATCATAGAGCCGGCTAATGCTGAGCAGATTATATTTTAATCCATCTATAAGTAAAATATTATCAATGATGAAATTTTTTGAATCACCAATTATACTTGATCCCACCACTCTCCTGCTAATGTTGTCTCCAAGTATAACCTTGCCTCCTGCCCTAGCCTCCAGTGAAATAAATTAATTTGCATCTCCAGTCATATGCCTTAAACATCCGTTGTCCAGGTACCACATGCTCTCATGAGGCCTTTTGTAAGAGCATCCCTATAAAATTATCAAATGTCAGATTTAGGAACCTAAATAGGTTTGTGTCCCTGTGATAAAAAGAAGAATGGAATGCATGCATGTTATGCTACAAATTTTGCAATTTTAGTCTCCACACCAAATGTGTTCTATGGTGAATGGTGCAAGTGTGGGAGATATGTCCTAGCATGCCATAAAAAATATCTAACACCAGGAAAAAGATTTACTAATCTATTTAGGTTATAGTGCCTGTTCCTAGGTTTGAATGATGCATGCTTTGATGATGTTTTATAAAATATTACAAGTGCAGGTGGTATTTTATTTTGTTCTAATGCAATGATCTTTTATCTTAGAAGCTCATTTGCCTTTTCATAGCTTATCACTTACTATTTTAATGCGTGCTCACTACTGTCTAAATCACATGCCATGATGTCAAGTTCTTTGAAAGCCTTTTCTAAACCAGCATGCGATGTTTTCAAGGTATCATGCTTAGCAGTTAAATCAAGATGATTTTTGTTTAAAGAATCAAATTCATCTAGTAAAGCCATATGATTGCTATCTAGAGTTGAATGATCTTTCATTAAAATTTTATGCTCTTTCTGTAGATTTAAAAATTTAATTTTTAGGCTTGCATGAGCTTTCTTGAGCTTCCTATACAAAAAATGAATTCTTTCAGAAACTTCAAATAATTGGTCATATATTAACTCACATACCTCCTCTTGGTTAGTGACCAAGATCATCAGCCATTAAGTACAGCTTTGTAATCTCTTCTTCTGCTTCAGTTTTAGAGGAGTCTGATGCTGAGTCAGCTTAGAAAGCCTTTTGAATATTTTTCTTGTCCTTTATGAGCTTAGGCTTTTCTTTAACTTTCTCCTTACTTAGGTGAGCTTTCAGAGTTAGGCAATCTGAATTCAGGTGCCCTGGCTTCCTACATTCAAAACAAATAATGTCAAAAGAAACTTTAGAAAACTTATTATTCTTACCTTTATTCCACTTCTGATGATGCTTTTGTTTCTTCCTCAAGAAGCTCTTAAATTTCTCCTTCCTCATTTCTCAATTTTTAGTGAGAGAAAATCTGGATTTTTTTCATAATTTCTCCTACCTCATTTCCCGGTTTGGTACGTTATGGTGGCGGAGGGCCGCCGGTCATCTTCTTCGGATGACCGAAATACTTCCTTTCCCCTCTCTACCGTGACTCCTAACCTTTGTTGGGGATCAAAAGGTAGAAGCAACATGAATCGAGAAGATTACGTTAACGTAACTGGTAAGTAGCGTCCTTTGGTGATTAATGAAGATCGTTTTCCTCCTGCTCGTGAGCAAGCATCGGTGGAAGGGAAAGGTAAAGGAATTGTATCTCCTCAAAATTTAAGTGAGGAAATTAAGATAGCTTCTCCTAAGAATCTCCGGTCTTCTCTTTTGGCGGAGACTGCTTCTTATGTTCAAGCAAATGATTTTGAAGCATCGACATCCTATGGTTTTAATTTGAAGGTTAATCGGTTCTTGATCCCTTCTTCTATTCCACAAATTCCTGATAGTCTTCCGAATAATAAGGAAGATTTGAATTCAAAAAGTTTGGCTGATGGTTCTTGTATAAAAGTTGTTGAGAGTCCTAATACTGTGATGGAGGATGCAGCTGCTCAGGAGTTGGAATCAAGGAATATGTGGGCTAAGAATCAACATATCAGGGTTAGCTATGTGGAGAAGGATGATTCTGATTTGGGAGATGATAATGTTGTTAAGCTTAATGCTCAGAGAGAATTTAAGAATTTTCAACTTCTTCAGAAATCTCTTATTGTTAAAGTCTTTAGGAAAAGAATTCCTTTTTCACTTTGTAGTACTAAATTGAGGCGACAATGGAGTAAATTTGGAAACTTTCATCTTACTTCATTGGGTCTTGATTGGATTTTGTGCTCCTTTCATTCAACCCATGCGATGGATGAAGTTTTTAGTGGAGGTCCGTGGTATGTGGGAGGACATGTTATCAGGATGGACAAATGGATGCCCCAATTTTCTCCCTTATCATTGAAAGGTCTTTCCTCTCCAATTTGGATTGGGTGGCCCCATTTACCTTCACATTGTTGGGATGAGACTAATATTGTTAAGATTGTGTCCAAGATAGGGGCTCCTATGTTTCTTGATGGCAACATGTTTAAGTGGGGTAAGCGGGAGTTTGCGAGAGCTTGTGTTCGTATAGATCTGGACTCTATGTTATCTCATGGGGTTTGGATTGAAGGTTTTTATGGTAAGTTTTTTCAAAAAATAGAATATGAAAAGATCTCTTCATTTTGTTTCCAATGTGGCAAGATTGGTCATGTTGTTGGAATGTGTCCTAGTTTTAGAGGCAAAGGGGCTGTTAGTGAAGAAGGAAAAGTTTGGAATGCCAAGGGAATGAGGACACTTCTTGTAAGGCTGTGAAGGTTGGAGAGGTTAATTTGGGTTCCTCTAAGTCCGATTGCAAGTATGGTCCTTGGATGCATGTGAAATTTAAAAAGCATCGTAGGAATTTTGGGAGAGGTGTTGATTCTTTGAAGCAACTGAATGCTGAAAAACCTCAAGATCCTTTAGCAGGTGAGAAGTTGGATTCATCTAACAGTTTTAATGTTTTATCTCAAGACAAGTCAAGTGATATGGCCAATGTAGTGGAAGTTAATATTCAGAATTCTTCTTATCTCCTTGATCCGGCTGAAGGAGTTATTGGTGTGTGTGATTCCAAGGTTGCTTCACAAAGCGATGCAGATTTATCCAAACCAACTGAAGGTGTCATGCAGTCTGTTGTGGAAGATGGCATCAGATCGAAAGGAATAAGTGGTGAAGGTATCTTGGTTAATGGTTTTGTAGACAAGGAGGTAAAGAAGCAAAGGTCTGAAGTTTAGCTGGATCTTATCATTCATTCTACTGCTGGTGAAATGTCTAAGTTAAGTTCATCTCCTTCTTAAGTTAGTGATATTAATAAGAATTTAAGCTTGCATAGTGTTAAACAAAAAAAAAGCACTAAATAACTTAAATTCTTAGGTCCTATCGAGAGCTACCTGAGGAAGAGGAATTCTGAATTGAAGCTGGTTGGGGCAGATTTTGTTTCTGATTCAGCTGGATGAATAACTCTACAGATTGGTGTGTGGGAGGAGCTTCTAGGAGGGAAGCATCGGATTTTGCCAGTTCATTGGCTAACTATTTTATTAAACTCGGATCTACTACTTCATTCCTTATAGATAGCAGGAATACTTCTATTGGGAATTTTTGCTTTCATTGCTGCAGTGTTATTCTTCCTGCTGCTGAAGACTACTCTAATCGGACACTAAAGGGCTTTATTGTGGTTTTGTTGGTTGTTAGAGGTGCCTCTTTAGGAGGTGACCTGATGGTAGTTTTTTTTTGGGTTCTTCTTGTAGTTTTTTTTTCTTATTTTGTTGTTTCTTTTTTAGTTGTTTTATGCCTTTGGGAATTTACAATAATGTCATATGGGGTTCTTACTATTTCATATTTTCTTCCTTTTGGGAATTCTGGGACACTAATCAACCTTTTAGGTTGATTTATTACTTGGTGTCCCCTCCACCCCAATGGGTTTAAAATGGGAAGTAGTGGACAACATATCCATTATATTAGATTCAAAGGACTTTTGCTTTTATTTTTAGCTTGTAATAGTTTTTTTTTCTATGCTATATGCATCTCTTCAAAAAAAAAAGAAGCTCTTAAATTGCCTTGTGATTAAGGCCATGTCATCATCATCAGAACCAGAAGAGCCAGAGCTAAAGTCATTAGCCTTCAAGGTGATAGTTTGCTCCTTTTTCTTCTCACCCGCATCAAGCTGCCTTTGGTTCACTCGTTGCTCATAAGCAATTAGTGATGTAAGTTATTAATTGAATAAGTATTCAGATCCTTAGATTCAGTAATGGTATTAATTTTTACATCAAAGGAATAAGACAAACATTACAAAATCTTGTTCACTTTTTATAATTACTGAGTTCTCTTCCTAAGGCATGTAAAGAGGTAACAATCTATGTAAATCTACTGTACATCTCAGAAATTGATTCATTTGGTTTCATGCGAAAGAGTTCATAATCATGCAAAAGATTATTCAGTCTAGATTATTTAACCTCATTTGTTCCTTCATATATAATGCATAATCTATCCCAAATTTCTTTCCCAGTTGTACATGTTGAAATAAACATATAATCTTCAAATTTCAATGCATAGAAAAAGCAGTTTAAACATTTAGCATTCAATTGAGTAAGATCTGTATCATCAATTATCCATTCAGCAAAATGAAGTTAAATTTTAACACCGTTTATAAGTCTATAAGGTGCAGAATATCCTTCTCTAACAAGTATCCACATGCGATAATCGATCGATTATAAAAAGGTGGACATGTGAGTTTTTTAAAAATTAAAAGAAAAATTATCAAATAAAGGTGGTCGTATAATTGAGTAACCTTCCATAGTATTATGATTTCCAAAGTTAGCCATGGATCAAAATTCAAAAGTTTTCCAAAACTTGATTTTGTGAATCCCGCTTTGATACCACTTGTAAGTTCATTAGGGTTGTTAATCCCTTATGAACTAGTCCTGAGGCTAACGAAGAGGGTGGGGGTGGGGGGGGGGTGAATTCGTATTTTAAAATTTAACTTAAACAACAAGGAAAATCTTTTTGGCAATTTTTGATATTTTAAAATAAACTACTTTTATCCCAAGGCGAAAGTAGAACAATATCAGAGAAATAGAATTATGACATTTCAACCACACAAATAATCAAGAGTAAATAATGTAAAAATTAAAGTGCAAAAAAGTAAATGAAAAGATCACACAAATATTTATAGTGGTACGATCAACTTGACCTACGTCCACACCCCGGAGCCTCCCCTCCAAGTATTACACTAAACTATAGTGTCTCTCCTTTTGTCCCCACAATAAGATGGAGAAGCCCTTACAAAATCTTTCTATAAACCTGGTGAGGTAGAGAACCTTGAATCCTTTTTTACCCTCCTGGTGAAGGCAGAGAACCTAGAATCTTTTTATTCTCTCATGGAGTAGGCAGGGAACCTGACAATCCTTTTACTCCCTCCTAGAGTAGGCAAAGAACCTGACAATCCTTTTACTCCCTCCTGAAGTAGGCAGAGAACCTAGATCTGATGCTGATGATCATCTCCCTAGAGCCACAAAGGAACCAAGGATGAAGAAGGAAGAAGATGATTGAATCCTTACTTGGAGCAACTTTTGTGAAGCCCCTCACAAACTCTCCCTCACAAGATCCTCTCTATCTCCACCAAACTCTCCCTATCCTCTAAGCTCTCTTTGGACAGGAAAACAACAAAAGATTTTTCAACATCAGCTATAGAAGAGCTTAAATAGAAGGTCTCAAAAAGTGCCTTAAATTTCAACCTGCCATTGAAGATCATCCAGGATGATCTCAGGATCATCCTGTACGATCAGTACAAAAATAACCTTTTTTGCCAGGATGATTGCCATTATCTAGATGATTAGAAGAAATAATTTTTACATATTATCCAGGATGATTATACAATCATCTGGGACAATCAGTTTAATTTGAGTGGCAATTAACAAATCATCCAGACAAATATTCGGGACGTCTAGGATGATATGCTGGATGATCAGAAGAAAATATGTATTTTCATCCAGGATGATTACACAATCATCCGGGATGATTAGTTAATTTTTAATGGAAATTGACAAATTATCTAGATAAGAGTTTTGGACATCCAGGATAATATCCTGGACGATCAATAGAAAATCATGGTTTTTGTCCGAGACGATTGGTGATCGTCCCACAAAATATAATGGATCATCCAAGATGATCAGGTCGATCGTCCTGTACGATGTGATTGATCAATTTAACCATAATTAGTCTCCTAATCAAGGGATTATTTTAGGCAAGATTGTAATGAATCATTCATGATGATCATGATCGTCATGTACGATTAGTTCAAAATATACAAAATAAAATATTACCTAAAATGTGATTGGCTATTGATTTTTGAATTTAGACATATCATCTAGGTCGATTGGAGGATCGTCTAGGATGATATGCCTAATCAAATTTGCTTAACCTAGATGCACTAATAAGGGTTTCTATTTTTAACTAATCATCAAAGATGATTTTGGATCGTCCTGTATGATATGATCAAAAATAGAAGAACTCTCATACTCACTAAATTTCTCCCCTAAGTGTATGTGTATAAGATTACTCAGTATCAGGATCCACCTTATTATATTTGACTCAAGAAAAGGTAAAAATCATTAGAATTAAACTTACAGACTAACTTAGTCTTAATCTACTGTTGACCTCATTTTTGTATGAGCTCAGTAGGACCAATCCAGACCTTAGGATCTTTCCAATCCTTAGGATCAATTTTAATTCTAGGATTAATCTGATCCTAGATCAATCCAGACTTTAAGATCAATCCAAATTCAAATCAATCCTGACCCCAGATCAATATGATTTAAGACAAATCTAAATTCTAGGATTCTCCTAGACTTCAGACCCTAGGATCTATTCTAGACCCTAGGATTCTACCTGACTCTAGATCATATGACCCTCTTAGACCCTAGGATTCTCCTAGATCTATCTAGAGCTTAGGATTCTCCTAGATCCTAAGAATATTCTAGATCCCAGGCCCTAGGACTTCCAGACCCTAGGATCTTCCTAGAAATCAAACTTTAGGATCTACTCTAGATCCTAAGATCCTTCTAGATCTTGAATCTTAGGATTCATAGATCTTAGGATTCTTCTAGATTTTAGGATTCTTCCAGACCCCAGATCCTAGGACTAAGACTTCTAGATTCTAGGATCTTCCCAGACTCCAGTTCCTAGGATCTATTCTAGACCCTAAGAATTCCTGAAGCTGATTTGGACCCTAGGACCTATTCTAAACCCTAGGATTCCTGTAAATCAATTCAAGCTTCAATTCAATCTAAACTTAATTCAAATCCTATCATTCAAGCTTAAAATCCAATTCAAAACCAAATTTCCAGATTCAAATCCAAGGCCAAAGGTCTAAGTCCTGAAAGCCTTTTTCAGCAAATCTTTGAACATTTCAAAACCCCATCAAATGACCTCTGATTCAACATCAGCTATAGAAGAGCTTAAATAGAAGGTCTCAAAAAGTGCCTTAAATTTCAACCTGCCATTGAAGATCATCCAGGATGATCTCAGGATCATCCTGTACGATCAGTACAAAAATAACCTTTTTTGCCAGGATGATTGCCATTATCTAGATGATTAGAAGAAATAATTTTTACATATTATCCAGGATGATTATACAATCATCTGGGACAATCAGTTTAATTTGAGTGGCAATTAACAAATCATCCAGACAAATATTCGGGACGTCTAGGATGATATGCTGGATGATCAGAAGAAAATATGTATTTTCATCCAGGATGATTACACAATCATCCGGGATGATTAGTTAATTTTTAATGGAAATTGACAAATTATCTAGATAAGAGTTTTGGACATCCAGGATAATATCCTGGACGATCAATAGAAAATCATGGTTTTTGTCCGAGACGATTGGTGATCGTCCCACAAAATATAATGGATCATCCAAGATGATCAGGTCGATCGTCCTGTACGATGTGATTGATCAATTTAACCATAATTAGTCTCCTAATCAAGGGATTATTTTAGGCAAGATTGTAATGAATCATTCATGATGATCATGATCGTCATGTACGATTAGTTCAAAATATACAAAATAAAATATTACCTAAAATGTGATTGGCTATTGATTTTTGAATTTAGACATATCATCTAGGTCGATTGGAGGATCGTCTAGGATGATATGCCTAATCAAATTTGCTTAACCTAGATGCACTAATAAGGGTTTCTATTTTTAACTAATCATCAAAGATGATTTTGGATCGTCCTGTATGATATGATCAAAAATAGAAGAACTCTCATACTCACTAAATTTCTCCCCTAAGTGTATGTGTATAAGGTTACTCAGTATCAGGATCCACCTTATTATATTTGACTCAAGAAAAGGTAAAAATCATTAGAATTAAACTTACAGACTAACTTAGTCTTAATCTACTGTTGACCTCATTTTTGTATGAGCTCAGTAGGACCAATCCAGACCTTAGGATCTTTCCAATCCTTAGGATCAATTTTAATTCTAGGATTAATCTGATCCTAGATCAATCCAGACTTTAAGATCAATCCAAATTCAAATCAATCCTGACCCCAGATCAATATGATTTAAGACAAATCTAAATTCTAGGATTCTCCTAGACTTCAGACCCTAGGATCTATTCTAGACCCTAGGATTCTACCTGACTCTAGATCATATGACCCTCTTAGACCCTAGGATTCTCCTAGATCTATCTAGAGCTTAGGATTCTCCTAGATCCTAAGAATATTCTAGATCCCAGGCCCTAGGACTTCCAGACCCTAGGATCTTCCTAGAAATCAAACTTTAGGATCTACTCTAGATCCTAAGATCCTTCTAGATCTTGAATCTTAGGATTCATAGATCTTAGGATTCTTCTAGATTTTAGGATTCTTCCAGACCCCAGATCCTAGGACTAAGACTTCTAGATTCTAGGATCTTCCCAGACTCCAGTTCCTAGGATCTATTCTAGACCCTAAGAATTCCTGAAGCTGATTTGGACCCTAGGACCTATTCTAAACCCTAGGATTCCTGTAAATCAATTCAAGCTTCAATTCAATCTAAACTTAATTCAAATCCTATCATTCAAGCTTAAAATCCAATTCAAAACCAAATTTCCAGATTCAAATCCAAGGCCAAAGGTCTAAGTCCTGAAAGCCTTTTTCAGCAAATCTTTGAACATTTCAAAACCCCATCAAATGACCTCTGATTCAAGATCTATCAGTTCCACACTGATGTGACATGTCTCTAAAGGCAACCCCCCTAATTTGAGCTCATTCTGAGATCTCTTATCCTAGAAACTGAATTAAAATCCAAAGACTATAAAACCTTCAAATATTTACGGCCTATGCCATTGGACCTATCACCCAGTGGATTTTGACCTTGGAACTTTCTCCAAAGTCTCCAATCACATCCAAACCCTTAATCCTGACCCATTGAGCATTAAACTACATTTTGTTGGACTCAATTTGACCCCTAGTTGATCAGGGGTCAAAATGACCAAAATACCCCTATGGGGTGTGAATAGTCACTTTGGTCAAATGAGCTCCAAATCAAATGCAGTCACTTCTAGCAAATTTCAAATGTCAAACCAAATCCATTGAACCCAGAACCAGCCCCTGGGTCAACCTGGTTGAGCAAGTCAACCTAGTTGACCTAGAAGGCCCCTTTAGGGTCAAAATAGGTCATTCTGACCAAATGACCTCCCCAGACCTTGGGACCACCTCCATTGGTCTCCAAATATCATTTCAAATCTGTTGAACCCATTTCCAGACCTTGGACCCACCTAGTTGACCAAGTCAACCAGGGTTTACCTAAAAGCCCATTAAGGGCCCAAATAGGTCATTTTGACCAAACAACCTTTCCAGACCTTGAGACCACCACCAATAGACTCAGAATGTCATTCTGAATTGGTTGGACCCATTCCCTGACCCTAGGTCAACCTGGTTGACCAAGTCAACCTAGTTGACCCATTAGGCCCATTGAGGGCCTAAACAGGTCATTTGATCTAGATGACTCATTTAAACCCAGAAACCACCTCCATTAGACCCTATTCATCATTTCAAATTTGTTGAGCTTAACCTATGACCCTGGGTCAACCTGGTTGACCAAGTCAACCTAGGTTGACCAGATCAACCCTTAAGCTTTTACACTTTGAATCAAGCCTTAATTGCATTCAAAAATTTCTCAAACTTTTGTAATCATATTCCCTAATGATTTGGTTTGACTAGACTCTTGACCCAGTCAAAAGTCGACTTTGTCAACTTAGTCCAATTCCAATCAAATGAGACTCATTTAAGTCAAACTTCCTCAAATATTTATTTGAAACCTTCCAAATTCTCAAACTTAAACCATTTAATGCCTTGATTATTTTTAAACCCACCTCAAGTCAAATCACATACATTTGATAGAGTCAAACATATGTTGACTTTGTTAAATCCCATCAAACCTTCATTTATTCATTTAAGTTCTAACCTTTGTTCTTTTAATCATATTTAATTATTTAAACAGCTCCCTAGGTCTTCCTAGCTGCCACCTCAGCAGTTCAAATGGCTTTGGATTGGTCAAGTGGTCAAACTAAAGCTTTAAGAGGGTCAAACTTAGTCAAACGACCTTTTGAGACTTAATTCCTCAAACCCAAACCACCCCAGCTGTTAAGACTCATTCCAGAACATTCCTAGAGCTATTTTAAACCCTTGGATTAAGATCAAATGGCTTTTATCATTTCCATGTGCTTGAATAGGACAAAAATGACTTTCCATATAGGATGTCCTCTTGTCCTTGATTCCCTCTGCCCCTAACAACTTCCTGGACACTTGGCAACCATCAGGGAGTCTAAGCAATCAATCTCAGCCATCCAAATGACCCTAGGATGTTTGAATAGGGCAATACCCTATTTTGAGCTGTCACTCTTCAAATCCTATTCTCTCACTACACCAACACCCTCAAGCCTCTCTGGGATTTCGTTTGAGCTACACAGAGTCTCTTCAAGCTCTCCTGACCAAAACCCGACCACTAGGAGCTCACCGGCGGTGATCCTCCAGCCATTCAAGCTTCAAATCCATCCAAGCCTGATAGCACTCGATCCAGCCATTTTCAACCGTTCGTTCCTTCAGTAAAATTAATCTTGGACAATCTACAAGCTCAGAAAGTCCGAGAACATGAAAATCCATCGGTTGGATTAGGTAAAAACCTTAACCCTAGATTAAGGTACACTAAGTTAAATAGATTTTAATACAGCTTGTTTTAAGCCATATCGAACGCTCCACAAAATTTCTGTTCATGTTTTTAATCTTAGTTTAAAATTTTATTTGCTCTCGTGGTTTAAATCAAAAGAACGAGCTCATAAACCTGTTCTAGGATTTAGGTTGATTTCTGCATGAACTATGTTTGGTTTGAGCCGTTGATCAGTGGATCGACGGCTCAAATCCTGTTATTCCGCAGCTGGTTCGAACCGCGGATCTGATCTTGCGGAATTCTCCTGTCCGGCTCGATCTCAACCCTTCATTCAGCACCACGGGATCCATTCTCTGCCGTTTGATCTCTCCCAGCGGAGATCAAACATCGAGATTCGATCTCTGCCGTTGAATGAAAGTCCACGCAGATCCGACGGTCATCCCGTCTGCTGAATGGTTTAAATAAAACCGCGTGGACCCGCGCGTGCACCGTTTAATGATTGGCAATCATTGCCGTGGTTCGAAAGGCCCAACCAGAAATGGCCACGTGGCATCTAGCAGCCGCCACCACGCGTGGTTTGACGGATGAACCTGATGCTGCCAAGTGTCACCTAACTGGCTGTTTGATCTGATTTTATGTAATTACAATTAGTTTTAATTCTTTTTAAATCCAGAATACTTTGAAAATTAATTAAAAATTAATTATAAATCCAAATAATCCATATAATATATCAAAATGCTTGGTTTTTAAACCCCTTTAATTAAAAATTAAAATTAATTTAAAATATTTAATATATTTTGAATTATTTCTAATATTTAAATATTAAGTATTTTGAATAATATTTAATTATACTTAATCAAATATCTTCTGAAATTTGATTTATTACTCTAAATATTTTCAAATTTTAGGTAAAAATACATTTTGAATATTTTAAAATTAAAATTATTTTAAGATGTGAAAAATCTTTCAAATAATTCAAGTTATTTAATTAACTATTATTTTGACCAAAATATCAAATTAAGTGCTTTAAAATTTAGATATATTTTTTTTATTTTATTATTTTTATATATATTTAGTGAGAAGCTCATTTTGGTATATTTTATAATCAAAAATTTATTTAAGGTATATTCTAGATAACCTTTGAATATTTAAATAGTTAATATCTAATTAATATCTAATTAACTATTATATTAATTATCTTTCAAAATTAAAATTTATTTTCAAATTACATAAAAAGAAATCTGAAGATATCTCAAATCTTTTGAAAATTATTTTAACAATTTTTTTTATTTTATTTTATTTTATTTTAAAACCTATATTTTATATATAGTGTTACATACATATTTACTTTAAAACTATGTTAAATATATATATTTTAAACCTTTAAATACTTGAGAGATCCTTTTGAAATTTTAAGCATAGGTTGAGTATATGAATGGGATTTGTGGAGGAATGATTAGTGAATAATGATGTTCTAATTATTCACTAATCACTTTGTTAATCATTTTAATTTTTAAAATATTGCATGGGTAGGTGCACACACCACCTAGTTGTAGGGCTCTCCTAGATTTAGGGATTGATTGTGATTATTTGTGCATGCTATTCATATGTATGTCAAGGGTTACTTGAACTTTGATTCAAACCTATTAAACATAGAGATATCATTAAGGATAATAGATAAGGACTTGATTTAGAGAACTTAGAATATTTCTCATAATTAGGATTCATCTCCTATTGACTTGAAACTCAAATCATTTGAATTTAGTGACATTCTCAGCCCCTTGAAAATATTTCACTAAATTTTGAAATCATTAAGCCCCTTAATCAATCTAATCAAATTTGAATCTTAATTAAGCCTTAAAAACTTCCAGAAAATGTAATAAATCAATATTAATCCCAAAAATTACATATAATATCTTAAACTGACCAGAATTGAATCCTTAACCAATGAAAAATAAAAGCCCTTTGACTGGACTTCAAAATTAAGTTTAATTTAAGTTTAATTGAAATTCAAAATTTAATTAAATTAATTAATTAAAAATAATTAAAAATTCCAAAACTCTCTCAAATACTTAGAGATCACTCCTTAGGTCATTCCTGACCTTTGGAGTTGATTTCAAGTAGTTTGGAAGTCATTTGGATTCAAATCCCAAAAATGCCTTTAATTAAATAATTTTAAAAATTCAATAATTATCAAAACTTCAAAAATTCATAACTAATTCAAATGAACTCCAAATTAAGCAAACTAAAAGGCATACAACTCACCTTAAGGTCTAATATTTATTAAAAATGTTAAGTTTCCAGAAATCAAACAAATTTGAAAAAGTCAACTTTTGGTCAAACTTAGTTCAAAATCAAGTCAAAACTTCAAACCTTCATAATAAAATGTAGAAAAATTCAATTTCAGTGTACTTACTGTCTAACTGATCGTATTAAGGTCTAGTATTTTAATAAAATATTAGGTTTCCAGAAAACACTTTAAATTAAAAAGTTAATTTTTGACCCTTGAGTTAAATGATTAAAATAATCCAAAAATTCCAAAATTCAATAAATCTCCAAAAATTCCAGAAAACATTAATTCAAACTTAAAACCAGCAACCAAACAATCTTAATTAAAATTTAATCAACTTTCAAACCTTAATCAAAATCAAATCACTTAATTATATCGGGTACCACTGGGTAACCGGCCTACGAGGCTATTAAATTAGCCCCAAGGAAGGTGAAATAAACTTCACGGCCTCGGTGTGCAACAAAGGTGGTATCCAACAAACAATCAAAATTATTTTTAAAATCAATTTTAAATCATTAAGATTTTAACTTTAACCTAAATCTTCCCTTAAACCTTCAACCAACTTGAACTTTAAACAACTTCAATCAAGTACCCTATTTAGGACATATCAAAGCCACACAGCCTACCTCACACACTTTAGATGATTTGCTAGGACAACCAACTCTAGTCTTAGGTTAGGCCGGTGTTTACTTTTCTGCTGTGTGCCGTGTTTTCGAGCTTTTACTGCATGCTGTTTGCTAGTAGTAGAATTGATGTGTTTGTTTACTTATTTACTGCACTCTGTGATGTGACTGATTATGAAAGTTCGATAGGGATGTTAAGCCCTAGTGAACTAGTCCCGAGGCTAACCAAGAGGGGGGGGGGGTGAATTGGTTATTTAAAAAATTTCACGATAACAATGAAAATCTTTTTATAACGTGCAGCGAAAAAGAATTAAAACAACGATAAAAAGATCAACCACAGATATTCACCCAAGCAGTTAATATCAGAAAAGTAAAGTGCAAAACTGAATCAGAAAAGCAAACCAGATTTTATAGTGGTTCGGTCAACTTGACCTACGTCCACTCCCCGGAGCCTCCCCTCCGGGTATTGCACTAAACAAAAGTGTCTCTCCTTTTGCTCCCACAGCAAGGCGGAGAAGCCTGTACAAAAAAAAAACCTCCTTTTCACCACACGGTGAGGCAGAGAACCCGACCTCCTTTCGCTTCCTCCTGAAGCAGGCAGAGAACCTTCGAACTCCTTTCGCTTCCTCCTGAAGCAGGCAGAGAACCTTCGAACTCCTTTTGCTTCCACCTGAAGCGGGCAGAGAACCCCGGATCTTCTTGCGAACTATCCTCCCACGATGAACACCGACTAGATGAAAGACGACGAGCAGAGAAGATGACTCTGATCCGTGCTCGGAGCAACCTTAGTGAATCCCTCACTAACTCCCCCTCACAAGATCTTCACTCTCTCTCCCAACTCTCTCTCTCTAGGGTTTCTCAGGGAAGGAAGGCAGCAAAAGATTTTTCCAAAAATTGGAAAAAGTTCTTTTAAAGGAGGGCTTAAAATTTGCCCTAAATCTCAACTGGTCGGCCAAGATCGTCCAGGAAGATCGGTAGATCGTCCTGTACGATCAGTTCAAATTTAGCTGTTTCAGCCTGGATGATTAGGCTCTTCTGTACGATCAGTAGAAAAAATTGTTCATATCATCCCGTATGATCCTGCGATCGTCCGGGACGATTAGTGCAAATTAAGGGAAATCGTCCAAAAGACAGTTCGGGTCGTCCAGAGAAATCTGTGCTGGACGACCAAAAAATGACTTGATCGTCCAGGACGATGGGGTCATCGTCCTATACGATTAGTTCAAAAAGGCCCCAAATCATCCTGAACACAGTTCGGGTCGTACAGCTGAAATGCACTAAACGATCATGATCGTTCGGGACGATCCTGCGATCGTCCAGGACGATATGATCGTATCAACCAAAAATAAATTGCTTTCCTTAATTACCAGATTAAATTAGGCATGATTGTACTGGATCGTCCGGGATGATACACGTATCGTACGGGATGATCAGACCAAGTATCTAAAAATAAGAACTTGCCTAACTTGATCTAGCGGCTGAGAATTTCTGATTTGGGCATATCATCCCGTACGATCCGGAGATCGTCCAGGACGATCTGCTCAATCAGACCCTCTTAGCTTAGTCGCCCTAATTAGGGTTTCTGTTTTAACTGGATCGTCCAGGACGATGTGGAGATCGTCCAGGATGATCTGAACAAAATTTTAACAGAAACTCTAATTCACTCAATCTCTCTCCCTAAGTGTGTATGTGCAAGGTTACTTAGCTAGGGAATCAGTTACATTACAATTGACTCAATAAAAGGAAAATCATACATTTGACACACTTGGACCCGATCTTAAGTTGGCTTGAGTGGCTCACAGACTTTTGTGCCTGAAACAGATTAGCCAAGCAAAACACACTGGAAACATGTTTGTCATCATCAAAAATAGATTTGTAACAATCTCCCCCTTTTTGATGATGGCAAATATTTGTAAAGTAGTCTGAAAATAAAAGTAAACTAGGAGATCAAACACAACAAACTTTTTTCCAAATTTTCATTTAACAATTAACACAATACAGGAACCATGACTCATAAAACAGAAACAGACACACTACAACTGACTCCCCTTTTTGACATCACAAAAAGGAGGAGGGAAAAACATAACACGGAAATAAAACATAAAATAAAACATAAATAGAACAACTACAAAACAGGAAAATTAGAATTTTTCCTTGATTTTAGATTCAAAAACCAATGACAGGACGATTGACAGCGCTGAAATCCAGAAAAGGTTGGAAATAATCAACTTTCGTAACTCCGACCCCGGGCACCTTATCGATGCAAACCTCTTCCAACACAAAAATCCGATTCAAAAGAAAAGACATTAGATTTGAAAAGAGATCCTTTCAAGCCTCGTTCTAGAAAAATATCTGATATAATAGTGTGACAAAGTAAAAAATTAGAAATCAGAATTTTCAAAACTCAAGCTTTTGAAAATATTAAGTGGCGCACAGATTTCTCTAAGACATTTAACAATCTGAAAGGGAAGAAAGCTTATTTTGGGCTCATTTTGTGCCTCTTTTTCAAATTGGTTGGCGCTTTGCGCATCTTTTGATTTTTTTTTTTGATACACTTTGTGTATCCAATTTGGCAATTTCACATCTTTTCAGTTTTGGGCTCATTTTATGCCTCTTTTTCAAATTATCTGGCGCACTGCGCATCTTTTATAAGCTTTCTCCTATTCATAATCATTAAAGAGTCTTAGCTGTGAGATTATCTTCCAGACATAGGAGATGACTCTCCGTAGTAAGGAAGAACGATTCACAAAACAAAAGCCATACAACATATGATAAATGCAATTACTTGGTTTAGAAAATCAAAATAATGACTCAAGACTTTGAAAACCAATATTGATATGAGGTAGATTACTGTAGGAAGATAAAATAATCTCTATTTTAAAAACTAACATTTTAATTTTGAAGAGGATTTTTATTCAAAAGAAACTACACACCAGTAAAGGAGTTAGAGGAAGAGAAACAATTATCAATATTTCTTCCCTTTAACAGATTCAGTGAAGTCAATCACTGCTTACCAGCTTTTAAACCAAAATAAGGTAAAAACTCCCAGTCAAAAATTCAGATCACCAGAAGTAGTGAGCGGTGATCAGATCTTGTAAAGCATAAAACAGTAAGTGCAAGATATAAACCAGTAAATAAATAAAAACAGGTAGAAAATCACAGTAAAGTAAATACTTAAATCAAACTAATAATAAGGCTAATACAGAAATCAGCAGAAGAAATAAAATCAACTGAAAGTAAATAATCAAACCAAAACTAACTAACAGAAATCAGAAATCAGAATACCAAAACTACCTTACAGAAATCAGAAGTCATAATATCAAAACTAACTAACAGAAATCAGAATACCAATCAGAACAATCATAAATCAGCAGTCATCAGAATCAAGCATTTATATCAATCACTCATAATCTGGTTCTCAAAATGCTGAATGAGTCAAAGGCCAGTGGTTTAGTGAATATGTCAGCCAGCTGATTTTCAGTTGCTACGTGATGTAGCTCAATGTCCCCTTTTGTAACATGGTCCCTAATGAAGTGATGCCTAATATCAATGTGTTTGGTCCTAGAATATTGGATTGGATTCTTAGAGATACAGATGACACTAGTATTATCACACAGAACAGAAATTGTGCCAACAGGTACTCCTAAATCTAAGACTTGTTGCTTCAACCAAAGAACTTGGGCCACACAACTCCCTAAGGCAATGTACTCAGCTTCAGCAGAGAAAAGTGCAACTGAGTTCTATTTTCTACTGGACCAGGAGACTAATGACTGTCCTATGAATTGACAAGTCCCAGAAGTACTCTTCCTATCCACCCTACACCCCACAAAATCAGAATCAGAATATCTAATGATCTCAAAAGAGGTGCTGTGCCTAGGGTACTAAATTCCTAGGTTTGGGGTTCCTAAAAGATATCTAAGAATTCTCTTAACAGCAGTCAGGTGGGACTCTTTAGGATCAGCCTGAAACTTAGCACAAAGACAGACACTAAACATGATATCAGGTCGGCTAGCAGTCAGGTAAAGCAATGAACCTATTATCCCTCTATACTTCTTCTGATCAACAGATTTTCCATTTGAATCCTTATCTAACTGAATTGAGGAGGGCATGGGAGTATTGATTGGCTTGGCTTTGTCCATTTCATATTTCTTCAAAATATCCTTAGTGTATTTTGATTGATTGAGAAATGTTCCATCATCCGTTTGCCTTATGCTAAACCCCAAAAAGTAGGACAATTCTCCCATCATACTCATCTCAAACTCCTTACTCATCATTTTAGAAAACTCTTCACATAAATATTTATCAGAAGATCCAAAAATTATATCATCAACATAGATCTGGACAATGAGTAAGTCATCTCTTAATCTCCTCAGAAAAAGGGTGGTGTCTACGCTCCCCTTAACAAACTCTCTTTCTAACAGGAATGTGCTAAGCCTCTCATACCAAGCTCTGGGTGCCTATTTCAATCCATATAAGGCCTTTTTTAATTTATAGACATGACTTGGATATTGGGAACTCTCAAAACCTGGGAGTTGTTCTACAAAAACATCTTCTTTAATTACCCCATTTAAAAAGGCACTCTTAATATCCATTTGAAACAGCTTAAATCCCTTATAACAGGCAAAGGCTAGTAGCACTCTAATGGCTTCCAATCTAGCTACAGGGGTAAAAGTCTCCTCAAAATCAATCCCTTCTATCTGATTATACCCCTTAGCCACCAATCTTGCCTTATTTCTCACCACCACACCAGAATCATTCATCTTATTCTTAAAGACCCACTTGGTTCCCACAATACTTTGATTTTTAGGTCTTTCTACTAACTCCCTAACATCATTCCTTATAAATTGATTCAATTCTTCCTGCATAGCTAAAATCCAAAATTTATCCGACAGGGCTTGATTGATGTTGGTGGGTTCAGTCATTGAGATAAAGGCAGAATGGTTTACTTCCTTCCTAAGTCCATGCCTAGTCCTAACACCTTCAGAAGGGTCTCCTAAGATCAGTCCTTTAGGATGACTCGAAGAATATCTCTAATCTCTAGGCAACTCAGTTTGAGGTTTTACCCTTTCCTCCAAATTTGTATTTCCAACTCCTTGGGTAACCTCAACAATCTCTTCATCTTCTACTTCAGATTTAGACTCCTTAGGATCAGATTCATCAAACACTACATGGGTTGTTTCTTCCACCACTAAAGTCCTCCTATTAAACACCCTAAAGGATTTCCCCACACTTGAATATCCTAAGAACACTCCTTCATCAGATTTGGGGTCAAATTTTCCTAAGGGTGACTTTTCGTTGTTCAGAATGAAAACTTTACAGCCAAAGACATGGAGGTGGGACAGATTTGGAGTTCTACCCTTAATGATCTCATAAGGTGTCTTGTTCAGTTTGACTCTCACATTCACCCTATTCAGCACATAACAGGCAGTGTTCACCGCTTCAGCCCAAAAGTATTTTGGAAGTGAATACTCGGCAAGCATGGCTCTAGCGGCTTCCACTAAGGTCCTGTTCTTCCTTTCAGCTACCCCGTTCTGTTGAGGGGTCCTAGGTGCTGAAAAATTATGACTAATCCCATGATCCTCACAAAAACTTCCAAATCTTTCATTTTCAAACTCGCCTCCGTGATCACTATGGATGGTAATAATCTCACATCCTAACTTCTTCTGAATCCAAGTAGAGAAGGATGTAAACTCATCAAATGACTCAGATTTATGTGACAAAAACTTAACCCAAGTGAACCTCGAATAATCATCTACAATCACAAAACCATAGACTCTCCCCCCTAAGCTGGCAGTGCTAATGGGTCCAAAGAGGTCCATGTGAAGAACTTCTAAAGGTCTAGAGGTGCTAATGTCCTTAACAGAGTGAACAGAGGACTCGACTTGCTTCCCCAATTGATAGGCATCACACAGGTGATCCTTAGTGAACTTAAGCTTGGGGACACCTCTAAGTAAGTCCTTTTGGGTGACTCTCCTAAGGGTTTTCATACTGGCATAACAAAATCTCCTATGCCATAACCAAGACTCATCAGCAGCAGTTTTTAAGCAAATTGAATTATCACATTTAATTCTACTTACATCCAGCTTGTAGACGTTTTTGATCCTTTGCCCCTGCAAAACAACTTCATCATTTAAGCTTAAAATGCAGCCAGTGGGCAGGAATTTGATGCTGTATCCCTTATCACAGAGTTGACTGATGCTCAGCAGGTTGTGTTTCAGTCCATCTACAAGCAAAACATTATCAATCATAAAGTTCTTTGAATCACCAATTATACCTGTGCCTACCACCTTCCTGGTGGTGTTATCTCCAAGTGTAACCTTGCCTCCAGCTCTGGCCTCCAGCAAAATGAACTGATTTGCATCTCCAGTCATATGTCTAGAACATCCGCTGTCCAGGTACCACATGCTCTCACGAGGTCTTGTGTGAGAGCACACCTACAAAAGTATCAAATGTCAGTCTTAGGAACCCAAACAGGTTTGGGTTCCTTCTTATGAAAAGAAGAATGCAATGCATGCGTGCTGTGCTGTGAAACAGGCAGTTTGGGTTTCCACACCCAATGTGTACTACGGTGAACAGTGCAGGTGTGAGAAATATGTCCTAACATGCCACATGAAAAACATCTAACACCAGGAAAAGGGTTTACTAATCTACGTGGATGATAGTGCCTCTTCCTAGATGTATGTGAAACATGCTTTGAAGAACTTGCAACAGATTTTTCAAAAGGTGGCGGTGCATAAAACTGTTCAAAAGTAGGCGGTGTTTTGTTCTTTTCAAAAGCACTGATCTTTACTTTCAAAAACTCATTTTCTTTCTTTAAACTTGCAATTTCAAATTTCAAGATTTCCTTGCTACTTTCTACTTCACATGCCATTGTATCTAATTCTTTAAAAGCTCTTTCTAAGTCCACATGCATAGTTTTCAATGAATCATGCTCAGAAACTAAATCAGAATATTTTTTATTCAACTCATCGAATTCATTAAGCAAAGACATGTGATTTGAATCAAGTGTGGAATGATCTTTAACTACAGAATCATGCTCTTTTTGTAAAGTTAAGTAATCTAATTTCAAACTAGCATGAGTTTTCTTAAGCTTCCTATACGATGTATGAATTCTGTTAGAAACTTCAAATAATTGATCGTAGGTAAGCTCACATACCTCTTCCTGATCCGACTGACCAGGGTGATCATCAGCCATAAGACACATGTTTGTTTCCTCCTCTTCAGCTTCAGTCTCAGAAGAGTCGGATGCAGAGTCTGCCCAGAACGCCTTCTGAATCCGCTTCTTGTCCTTTCTGAACTTTGGTTTCTCCTCACCCTTCTCCTTGCTTGGGTGAGCTTTAAGTGTAGGACATTCAGCCTTTATGTGTCCAGGCTTCCTGCATTCAAAACAAACAGATTCAGATGAACTCTTAAAATTTTTATTGGACTTACCCTTGTTCCACTTCTGATAGTTCTTATGTTTCTTCCTTAGAAAGCTTTTGAATTGCCTTGTGATTAAGGCAACATCATCGCTATCAGACCCGGAAGAGCTAGCATCTGAATCCTTGGCCTTTAGTGCCACTGTCTTCTCTTTCTTGCGTTCACCTGCATCAAGTTGCCTTTGGTTCACCCCTTGCTCGTAAGCAATGAGTGATCCAAGTAAGCTGTCAATAGAGTAAGTGTTTAAATCTTTAGATTCAGTAATAGCAGTAATCTTAGCATCATAAGAAGTAGGCAAACATCTTAGAATTTTGTTCACTCTTTCGTAGTTAGTAAGTTCTCTACCTAGAACATGCAAAGAGGTAACAATCTGAGTGAACCTTATGTACATTTCTGAAATAGTCTCACTAGGTTTCATGCGAAAAAGTTCGTAATCATGTAACAAGATGTTTAACCTAGACTGTTTGACTTCAGTTGTACCTTCGTATGTTATGCATAACCTATCCCAAATTTCCTTTCCCGTTGTACAAGTAGAAACACGCATATAGTCTTCAGATTTTAAAGCACAAAAGAAACAGTTCAAGCATTTTGCATTTAACTGTGCTAAATCACGATCATCAAACGTCCAATTAGTAAAAGGCAATTAAGTTTTCACATTATTAATCAGTCTAAATGGTGGTTCGTATCCGTCTTTAACTAACATCCACATACGATAATCAATAGATTGCAGAAAAGTAGACATGCGTGTTTTCCAAAAATCAAAAGGAATATTATCAAACAACGGTGGTCTTGTAATAGAATATCCTTCAGCAGTATTACGATTGTTACAGTTAGCCATGGATCAAATTTAAAAGTTTTTAAACCTAAATTTTGAATCCCTCTCTGATACCACTTGAAAGTTCGATAGGGATGTTAAGCCCTAGCGAACTAGTCCCGAGGCTAACCAAGAGGGGGGGGGGGTGAATTGGTTATTTAAAAAATTTCACGATAACAATGAAAATCTTTTTATAACGTGCAGCGAAAATGAATTAAAACAACGATAAAAAGATCAACCACAGATATTCACCCAAGCAATTAATATCAGAAAAGTAAAATGCAAAACTGAATCAGAAAAGCAAACCAGATTTTATAGTGGTTCGGTCAACTTGACCTACGTTCACTCTCCGGAGCCTCCCCTTCGGGTATTGCACTAAACAAAAGTGTCTCTCCTTTTGCTCCCACAGCAAGGCGGAGAAGCCTGTACAAAAAAAAAACCTCCTTTTCACCACACAGTGAGGCAGAGAATCCGACCTCCTTTCACTTCCTCCTGAAGCAGGCAGAGAACCTTCGAACTCCTTTCGCTTCCTCCTGAAGCAGGCAGAGAACCTTCGAACTCCTTTTGCTTCCACCTGAAGCGGGCAGAGAACCTCGGATCTTCTTGCGAACGATCCTCCCACGACGAACACCGACTAGATGAAAGACGACGAGCGGAGAAGATGACTCTGATTCGTGCTCAGAGCAACCTTAGTGAATCCCTCACTAACTCCCCCTTACAAGATCTTTTCTCTCTCTCCCAACTCTTTCTCTCTCTAGGGTTTCTCAGAGAAGGAAGGCAGCAAAAGATTTTTCCAAAAATTGGAAAAAGTTCTTTGAAAGCAGGGCTTAAAATTTGCCCTAAATCTCAACTAGTCGGCCAAGATCGTCCAGGACGATCGGTAGATCGTCCTATACGATCAGTTCAAATTCAGCTGTCTCAGCCTGGACGATTAGGCTCTTCTGGACGATTAGTAGAAAAAGTTGTTCATATCATCCCGTACGATCCTGCGATCGTCCGGGACGATTAGTGCAAATTTAGGGAAATCGTCCAGAAGACAGTTCGGGTCGTCCAGAGAAATCTGTACTGGACGACCAAAAAATGACTTGATCGTCCAGGATGATGGGGTCATCATCCTGTATGATTAGTTCAAAAAGGCCCCAAATTATCCTGAACACAGTTCGGGTCGTACAGCTGAAATGCACTAAACGATCATGATCGTCCGGGACGATCCTACGATCGTCCAGGACGATATGATCGTATCAACCAAAAATAAATTGCTTTCCTTAATTACCAGATTAAATTAGGCATGATTGTACTGGATCGTTCGGGACGATACACGTATCGTACGGGATAATCAGACCAAGTATCTAAAAATAAGAACTTGCCTAACTTGATCTGGCGGCTGAGAATTTCTGATTTTGGCATATCATCCCGTATGATCCGGAGATCATCCAGGACGATCTACTCAATCAGACCCTCTTAACTTAGTCGCCCTAATTAGGGTTTCTATTTTAACGGGATCGTCCAGGACGATGTGGAGATCGTCCAGGACGATCTGAACAAAATTTTAACAGAAACTCTAATTCACTCAATCTCTCTCCCTGAGTGTGTGTGTGCAAGGTTACTTAGCTAGGGAATCAGTTACATTATAATTGACTCAATAAAAGGAAAATTATACATTTGACACACTTGGACCCGATCTTGAGTTGGCTTGAGTGGCTCGCGGTCTTTTGTGCCTGAAACAGATTAGCCAAGCAAAACACACTGGAAACATGTTTGTCATCATCAAAACCAGATTTGCAATAGATTATACGGTTAGATCTACCCCTAGGCTAGGGACGATTTATACTAATTCAATCTTATGCAGGTGGCCATGCTCATACAGGGCATAAACTAAAGGGGGGCAAAAATCATAATTATTAAATTGCACAGGTGCTAAGCATGCTTAAATCCCCCTTTAAATCAAAAAGAGCATGGCCAAGTGTGGCTGGTTTAAGCATTTAAATTTCAAATATATTAACTGCTTGGGATGTCAAATATAAAATGCTGATTATTAGGATAACCTTGCAGGTTGTTGAGTCTAGATTTTTAATTTTTATTGATGTAATTTGATTTGAATTGACTTGTAAATTATTTAAACGTACTTTGAGATTGAGATGTTTAAACATCCAATTTGGAATCTAAAGAGGAAGGAACATCCCTTAGGGGAGAGTTCCTATCCATTTGGAGATCCAAATTAGGATGAATTTCAAATATCCAAAGAGAAAAGATAACACCCCTATTCAGGGGGAGTTTCTTTTCATTTGGATATCCAGACCCGACGATCCAAGGAGTTCCAAGAAGACGAAGAAGTGAAGAACGAGAAGAATCTCAAATCTCAAAGTCACATGAGTCTTAGGAATAGAATCCGGGTTGTAGTTAGTGGTACCCGACCACTTTACTTTACTACAGACCCTAGGTTGTATTATTAAGGGCACTTGCCTATGGACTTTCAGTTTGAGCATTTATTTAATTAATTTAATTATTTAAATAATTTAATTGATGTGTTGATTGTGATTAAGGACCCGCATGCTTTTAGTAGTTTATTTGGCGCTATTGCATGTCGTATTTGATTTAGCCTGGAACCCGATCGGAGGCTCGTGAGGGTACGGTCATAAAATTTTTCTACTTAAATAAAATTAAAATTTTTAAGCTCAGATAGAAACTCTAACGCTCTTAAGAAGTAAGCCCGGACTCGCCGGGAGTTTTCATGCATTATATTGAACTTTTCTCATCCGTGTTAGGCACCTCCTCGCCTGTGGGTTCTGGCAGACCACCTGACCTATTAGGGTGCAGTTCTGTCCAAGGGGATGTTGTGCAATCTCTAGGATAAAACCTATTTTTAAGCCTGATTTTAAAACTGCTACATTTTGATTTAAGCATTTCATCGAGTCAACTAGCATGCATCGCATTAGTAACAAATTAAATTTGAGTCTAAATCTTAATTGCATTTCTAGCTTAAGCATTTAATCCAACATATGTTAAGGGGTCAATTAGGATCTGCTCTAGATGTCGACCCCAATTCTTTAAACTAATCTTAATCAATATTCCAACCACTCTTTCATAAAGATTTTGACTCATGGTTTTTAAAAGCGTTTAGGTGGTTTAGCTGGCTCCCCAATCCAGGCCGGGGTAAGTCCAGGATTGCATTGCATTAGCTAGGTTTTGGGTCACTGATTCTCAGTACCCATTTTAGACTTAGGTTATGAGGCAGATGTTCAATCCTAAGACCTCAATCTTCCGGGAATCTAATTCCCACTTTTTAATAAAATTGATCACTTAAACATTAAATCTTTTTCAATCCAATTCAAGCCCAACACTTAGGATAGGTTGGGGTGTTTCTGAAGCAATTCAGAATCTTAAAGCACCTCCTATCATTCTTCCTTTGACTCCAGAAATAAGTGTTCAACATTGAACCAATCCCACTTGAAATTAAAGTCCTTAACCTCCTTTGACATCAATATTTGAATTCTTAAATGAAATTTGTATTGTTATTTTAATCGAGAGTTTTCGTAGGAAATTTTTTGGTTTCCTACGATGTAATTAACTACAAGGGCTTGCGCTCGTAGGAGATTTATAAACCCAAACCAGATTTTCAAAATCAAGTTTTTCAAAATTTTAATTAATTATCTTTGGGAAATTCAAAAGACAACGATCATTATCGTCATTTTCAAATGATCGATAATAGATGATATCCTCTTTCCTTGGAAAGATATATCGTACTATTATCGTGATCTTGATTATGAAATTAATGATCTGTTTACTAGATTATTATAGTTAAACATTGGATTTAACATCATTTTGATTCTTAGGGATCATATGTTGTTTCTCCTTGAGTTTGACTACGATAATCAGGGTAAATCAAGATTTATAATCTGAACCTATTAGAGAACGATATATTCAGCTTTCGAGGTGATATATTATTCATAATAAGTATTCGATTATAAAATCAAAATTCCAGAAATTTAACTTTCCCAAAGAAAATTAAACACTTTTCAAAACATATATTTTTCAATCAAAACATCTACCCAATCTTGAGCTGGCTTGAATTGCAATTGACCTTGTGGACTTGAAAACTTAATAGGAAGGGCAACTAAAATAGATGTGTAGTAGTAACAGTAATAGAGAAACAAGAATATTTGTTATCATTAAAATTATAATACTTGAATTCAGATTTGCAACACCTATTTCAAATTTCATCGCATTTGAGGTTCATTTGGTCTGTTAATCTGTTAACCCAAGTTTGACATGCATAATTGACTTAGGATTTTGATTAATTCATGATAAATTAAAAATAAATCATAAAAATATACTTTAAGCTTTAGATTGTTTATAATTAAAAGCTAAATAGAGAAAAATTAAAAGCCCCTTTAAATTCTTTCAAAATAAAAAATAAGAAAATTTATTAATTAATTAAATTAAATAATAAAAAAATAATGAAAATTTCAAAGTGGTTTCAAACACTTGTAATCATCTCTAGGTGTCATCAGTAACACTTGGAGAAGATTTTAGGAGGTTTGGAGTTGATTTGTGCCATAAATAATAAATATGTGTAATTAAATAATTAATCAATTCATTGAGAGAGGCTGAACATGTAAAAATTATAATTAATTATAAAAAATTCCAAATAACATAAATACGAAGGCATTGGACTCATCTTTGGGTTTAATATTTATGAAAAATATAAAAATTCCAGAATTCAATATAAAAAGTTAAAATTTGTTCAAATTTAATTAATTAAATAATCCAATAAATCTGAAAATTTAATAAATACCAAAAATTCAACAAATCATCAATTTAATGAATTAAATCAGATGAACAACAGTAATGAATAATTAACACTCTGTTAATAAAGTTTATGGGCTAGAAATCTTGAGCTGTAGTGCTACGTGTCCTGAGGAGGCTTTGGTCCTTGTGCTCATGTTGACAACGCTATGAATGAATTGACAAGATGTAAATATTAAATTAAAAAATTTTTAAATAAATAATCAATAAATTAAATTAATTAAAAAGTAGTAACAAATAATTAAACTTAAATAAATTAGTGATTGTTGAAAGTTCGAAAGGGATGTTAAGCCCTAGTGAACTAGTCCCGAGGCTAACCAAGAGGGGGGTGAATTGGTTATTTAAAAATTTCACGATAACTACAAAAATCTTTTCGATACTTAGCAGCGGAAACAAGTAAACAATAACGAAAAGATCAACCAACGATATTCACCCAAGCAGTTTATATTGAAAAGTAAAGTGCAAAACTGAATCAGAAAAGCAAACCAGATTTTATAGTGGTTCGGTCAACTTGACCTACGTCCACTCCCCGGAGCCTCCCCTCCGGGTATTGCACTAAACGAAAGTGACTCTCCTTTTGCTCCCACAGCAAGGCGGAGAAGCCTGTACAAAACACCTCCTTTTCACCACACGGTGAGGCAGAGAACCTGACCTCCTTTCGTTTCCTCCTGAAGCAGGCAGAGAACCTACGAACTCCTTTCGCTTCCACCTGAAGCGGGCAGAGAACCCGGATCTTCTTGCGAACGATCCTCCCACGACGAACACTGACTAGACGAAAGACGACGAGCGGAGAAGACGACTCTGATCCGTGCTCGGAGCAACCTTAGTGAATCCCTCACTAACTCCCCCTCACAAGATCTTCTCTCTCTCTCCTAACTCTCTCTCTCTAGGGTTTCTCAGGGAAGGAAGGCAGCAAAAGATCTTTTCCAATCTTGGAAAAAGTTCTTTTAAAGGAGGACTTAAAATTTGCCCTAAATCTCAACTGGTCGGCCAAGATCGTCCAGGACGATCGGTAGATCGTCCTGTACGATCAGTTCAAATTCAGCTGTTTCAGCCTAGACGATCTGGCTCTTCTGGACGATCAGTAGAAAAAGTTGTTCATATCGTCCCGTACGATCCTGCGATCGTCCGGGACGATTAGTTCAAATTGAGGGAAATCATCCAGAAGATAGTTCGGGTCGTCCAGAGAAATCTGTGCTGGACGACCAAAAAATGACTTGATCGTCCCGGACGATAGGGTCATGGTCCGGTACGATTAGTTCAAAACGGCCCCAAATCGTCCTGTACATAGTTCTGGACGTACAGCTTAAATGCACTAGACGATCAAGATCGTCCGGGACGATCCTGCGATCGTCCAGGACGATATGATCGTATCAACCATAAATTAATTGCTTTCCTTAATTACCAGATTAAATTAGGCATGATTGTACTGGATCGTCCGGGACGATACACGTATCGTCCGGGACGATCAGACCAAGTATCTAAAAATAAGAACTTGCCTAACTTGATCTGGCGGCTGAGAATTTCTGACTTGGGAATATCATCCTGTACGATCCGTAGATCGTCCAGGACGATCGGCTCAATCAGACCCTCTTAACTTAGTCGCCCTAATTAGGGTTTCTGTTTTGGCTGGATCGTCCAGGACGATGTGGATATCGTCCAGGACGATCTGAACAAATTTGCAACAGAAACTCTAATTCACTCAATCTCTCTCCCTGAGTGTGTGTGTGCAAGGTTACTTAGCTTGGGAATCAGTTACATTACAATTGACTCAATAAAAAGAAAAAATCATACATTTGACACACTTGGACCCGATCTTGAGTTGGCTTGAGTGGCTCGCGGTCTTTTGTGCCTGAAACAGATTAGCCAAGCAAAACACACTGGAAACATATTTGTCATCATCAAAACCAGATTTACAATAATCTCCCCCTTTTTGATGATGGCAAACATTTGTAAAGTAGTCTGACAGTAAAAGTAAACTAGAAGATCAAACAAACAAACATTTTTTTTTTAAATTTTCATTTAATAGCTAAAACAATACAGGAAACCAGACTCAGAAAACAGAAACAAAGACACGACACGACTACAACTGAGTCCCCCTTTTGACATCACAAAAAGGAGGAGCGAAAAACATAACACGGAAATAAAATATAAAATAAAACATACAAAGAACAACAACACGACAGAAAACTAAAACTGAGACGGATCCTGATCGGAAGAGGGAGGTGGCGGTGGAGGGTAGAAGTACTGGTGAATGGCCTGAAAGTGAGCTCCAAACCAGGCCATGTCCTGGCGTGCTGCTGCTGCTGCTGCGCAGCATAGTCCGCGAAGCGTTGGAGGTCCTCGTTGTGCTGCTGCTCCTGGGCAACCACGTAGGAGTCAAAACGGGCCTCCCACTGGTCGAAGCGCTGCACCAGGTGGTCAAGGGGAGAGGCAATGCGAAGGGGTGCAGGTGCCTCTGGTGCAGCAGGAACTGGAGCAGCCTCTTCCTCTTCTTCCTCAACATCCGGGGCAGGCTCTGGATGTAGGCGGGTGCTGTGTAGGACGTGGAATGAGTTGTTTGTGAAGAAGGAAGGAGGGACATCAGGAGGGACAGGATACTGAAGGTCATATTTTGTCTCTAAGGTATAGTGAATAAGATGACCTAAAGCTAGATTTGGGCGACGCCTGTGGCCCGGATCTCTAATGGTGGTGAGATGTTCTATGTATCGGATGATCAGATCAGAGGCATTAAATTCTCGACGGGCCATGATGTAGTAGGTGGTCAAGGACAGGAGCGGGGTAATGTGAATCCGATCCCCCGCCTTTGGAATGACGGAGGAACGAAGGACGTGCTGAATGGTCCGGGCATCCTTGAGAAGGGAAGTGCAAGCATTGTCGTGATAGGGTGCATTGGAATTGCGAAGGAAGTGATTGACGACACTCCAATCATAGTCAGGATTGGTGATGATCGTGTGGATCTTGTCGCCAGTGATAGACAAGTTGAGGATATTGTGAAAATCGTGGGTCCTGAGTTCCACGGGGCGTTGATTTACGTAGGAGCGAAGAGTGGAATAGTCCGCGAAAATGCGCAAGTTAGCAAAGAAGATGCGAAGGAGTTCCAAATTAAAGGGAAAGGCTAAGGTCAGAATGAAGGTGAGGGAGGTGTGTGCGAACAAGTCTAAGATGGGATACGTGAGAGTGCGTGGATTGACAATCTTGGAGTGCGTGATACCTACATTACGATAGCATTCGAAAGCCGCCTGATCAGCGGCATTCGGGAAGCGAGGATCGACATGTCCCCAGGACAAACTGGCCCCCTTTTGACGAGATCGTTTGCCACCAGCCATTAGAAAACCAAAGAGGAGGAAAGGAGAAGGAAAGTGGAGGAAAAACGATGTGAAAAACATGAAGAAAACCGCTGTTTAAATAGAAAACGGACTGATCGTCCCGTACGATCGTGGGATCGTCCGGGACGATGTGGTCATTTATGACGTTCTGGACGATTGGTCAAAAGGCGGTCCGATCGTCCAGGACGATCAGAGATCGTCCAGGATGATTAGACACAGGCGATCGTCCCGAGGAGTCAGGCTGAACGACCGTTGACGAAAAGTATCGTCCAGGACGATTAGGTGGATCGTCCAGGACGATATGCAATAAATATGTCGGACGGGCCGAATTCCAATCGTCCAGTGGCTGACACGTGGATCGTCCAGGACGATGAGGTGGATCGTCCAGGACGATGGGCAATAATTGGTGCAATGTCAGCCGTTTGATCGTATCAGGAAGATATGGATCATATCGTCCAGGACGATGTAAGGATCGTCCAGGACGATCACCAATAATTGGTGTAGTTTCAGCAGCAGGAGCAGTGGGAATGATTTTGAATGAATCGTCCAGGACGATTTTTTGGATCGTCCAGGACGAAGAGGATCGTCCAGGACGATAGGTGTATCGTCCAGGACGATGTGAAGAAAAGCAGAAAAGAATGGAGGATGAAGATGATCGATCAGGATCCAAAAAATACAACCATGAAATCAAAATAACAAAAAGACGAATAAAACTTACGTCAAAAACACATAGAAGTATTTTTATTTTTCTTTATTATTATTTTTTTTTTTAATTTTTGATTAAGCTGCTCTTAGAGAATCAGAATTTTTTCCTTGACTTTAGATTCGAAAACCAATGACAGGACGATTGACAATGCTGAAATCCAAAAAAGGTTGGAAATAATCAACTTTCATAACTCTGACCCCGGGCACCTTATCGATGCAAACCTCTTTCAACACAAAAATCCGATTGAAAAGAAGAGACATTAGATTTAAAAAGAGATCCTTTCAAGCCTCGTTCCAGAAAAATATCTGATATAATAGTGTTACAAAGTAAAAAATCAGAAATCGGAATTTTCAAAACTCAAGCTTTTGAAAATATTAAGTGGCGCACAGATTTCTCTAAGACATTTAACAATCTGAAAGGAAAGAAAGCTTGTTTTGGGCTCATTTTGTGCCTCATTTTCAAATTAGTTGGCGCTTTGCGCATCTTTTGATTTTTGATACACTTTGTGTATCCAATTTGGCAATTTCGCATCTTTTCAGTTTTAGGCTCATTTTATGCCTCTTTTTCAAATTATCTGGCGCACTGCGCATCTTTTATAAGCTTTCTCCTTTTCATAATCATTAAAGAGTCTCAGCTGTGAGATTATCTTCCAGACATAGGAGATGACTCTCCGTAGTAAGGAAGAACGATTCACAAAACAAAATCCATACAACATGTAATAAATGCAATCACTTGGTTTAGAAAATCAAACTAATGACTCAAGACTTTGAAAAATACTATTGATATGAGGCAGATTACTGTAGGAAGATAAAATAATCTCTATTTCAAAAAAACTAACATTTTAATTTTGAAAAGGATTTTTATTCAAAAAAAACTACACACCAGTAAAGGAGTTAGAGGAAGAGAAACAATTATCAATGTTTCTTCCCTTTAACAGATTCAGCGAAGTCAATCACTGCTTATCAGCTTCCAAACCAAAACAAGGTGAAAACTCCCAGTCAAAACTTCAGATCACCAGAAGTAGTGAGCGGTGATCAGATCTTGAAAAGCATAAAACAATAAGTGCAAGATATGAACCCGTAAATAAATAAAAACAGGTAGAAAATCATAGCAAAGTAAATACTCAAACCAAACTAACAAAACGGGTAACACAAAAATCAGCAGAAGAAATAAAATCAACTGAAAGCAAATAATCAAACAAAAACTAACTAACAGAAATAAGAAATCAGAATACAAAAACTAACTAACAGAAATCAGAAAACAGAATACAAAAAACTAACTAACAGAAATCAGAATACCAATCATAACAATCATAAATCAGCAGTCATCAGAATCAAGCATTTATATCAATCACTCCTAATCTGGTTCTCAAAATGCTGATTGAGTCAAAGGCCAGTGGTTTAGTGAATATGTCAGCCAGCTGATTTTCAGTTGCTACGTGGTGTAGCTCAATGTCCCCTTTTGTAACATGGTCCCTAATGAAGTGATGCCTAATGTCAATGTGTTTGGTCCTAGAATGTTGAATTGGTTTCTTAGAGATACAGATGGCACTGGTATTATCACACAGAACAGAAATTGTGCCAACGGGTACTCCTAAATCCAAGACTTGTTGTTTCAACCAAAGAACTTGGGCCACACAACTTCCTAAGGCAATATACTCAGCTTCAGCAGTGAAAAGTGCAACTGAGTTCTATTTTCTACTAGACCAGGAGACTAACGACTGTCCTATGAATTGACAAGTCCCAGAGGTACTCTTCCTATCCACCCTACACCCCGTAAAGTCAAAATCAGAATATCCAATGATCTCAAAGGAGGTGCTGTGCCTAGGGTACCAAATTCCTAGGTTTGGGGTTCCTAAAAGATATCTAAGAATTCTCTTAACAGCAGTCAGGTGGGACTCTTTAGGATCAGCCTGAAACCTAGCACAAAGACAGACACTAAACATGATATCAGGTCGGCTAGCAGTCAGGTAAAGCAGTGAACCTATTATCCCTCTATACTTCTTCTGATCAACAGATTTTTCATTTGAATCCTTATCTAACTGAACTGAGGAGGGCATGGGAGTATTGATTGGCTTGGCTTTGTCCATTTCATATTTCTTCAAAATGTCCTTAGTGTATTTTGATTGATTGAGAAAGGTTCCATCATCCGTTTGCCTTATGCTAAACCCCAAAAAGTAGGACAATTCTCCCATCATACTCATCTCAAACTCTTTACTCATTGTTTTAGAGAACTCTTCACATAAGTATTTATCAGACGATCCAAAAATTATATCATCAACATAGATCTGGACAATGAGTAAGTCATCTCTTAATCTCCTCAGAAAAAGGGTGGTGTCTACGCTCCCCTTAACAAACTCTCTTTCTAACAGGAATGTGCTAAGCCTCTCATACCAAGCTCTGGGTGCCTGTTTCAATCCATATAAGGCCTTTTTTAATTTATAGACATGATTTGGATATTGGGAACTCTCAAAACCTGGGGGTTATTCTACGAAAACATCTTCTTTAATTACCCCATTTAAAAAGGCACTCTTAACATCCATTTGAAACAGCTTAAATTCCTTATAACAGGCAAAGGCTAGTAGCACTCTAATGGCTTCCAATCTAGCTACAGGGGCAAAAGTCTCCTCAAAATCAATCCCTTCTATCTGATTATACCCCTTAGCCACCAATCTTGCCTTATTTCTCACCACCACAACAGAATCATTCATCTTATTCTTAAAGAACCACTTGGTTCCCATAATACTTTGATTTTTAGGTCTTTCTACTAACTCCCAAACATCATTCCTTACAAATTGATTCAATTCTTCCTGCATAGCTAAAATCCAAAATTCATCTGATAGGGCTTGATTGATGTTGGTGGGTTCAGTCATTGAGATAAAGGCAGAATGGTTTACTTCCTTCCTAAGTCCATGCCTAGTCCTAACACCTTCAGAAGGGTCTCCTAAGATCAGTTCTTTGGGATGACTCGAAGAATATCTCCAATCTCTAGGCAAACCTATTTGAGGTTCTACCCTTTCTTCCAAATTTGTATTTCCAACTCCTTGGGTAACCTCAATAATCTCTTCATCTTCTACTTCAGATTTAGACTCCTTAGGTTCAGATTCATCGAACACTACATGGGTTGTTTCTTCCACCACCAAAGTTCTCCTATTGAACACCCTAAAGGATTTCCCCACACTTGAATATCCTAAGAACACTCCTTCATCAGATTTGGGGTCAAATTTTCCTAAGGGTGACTTCCCGTTGTTCAGAATGAAAACCTTACAGCCAAAGACATGGAGGTGGGACAGATTTGGAGTTCTACCCTTAATGATCTCATAAGGTGTCTTGCTCAAGTTGACTCTCACATTCACCCTATTCAGCACATAACAGGCAGTGTTCACCGCTTCAGCCCAAAAGTATTTTGGAAGTGAATACTCGGCAAGCATGGCTCTAGCGGCTTCCACTAAGGTCCTGTTCTTCCTTTCAGCTACCCCGTTCTGCTGAGGGGTCCTAGGAGCTGAAAAATTGTGACTAATCCCGTGATCCTCACAAAAGCTTCCAAATTTTTCATTTTCAAACTCCCCTCCGTGATCACTATGGATGGTAATAATCTCACATCCTAACTTCTTCTGAATCCAAGTAGAGAAGGATCTAAACTCATCAAATGACTCAGACTTGTGTGACAAAAACTTAACCCAAGTGAACCTTGAATAATCATCAACAATCACAAAACCATAGACTCTCCCCCCTAAGCTGGCAGTGCTAATGGGTCCAAAGAGGTCCATGTGAAGAACTTCTAAAGGTCTAGAGGTGCTAATGTCCTTAACAGAGTGAAAAGAGGACTGGACTTGCTTCCCCAACTGACAGGCATCACACAGGTGATCCTTAGTGAACTTAAGCTTGGGCACACCTCTAACTAAGTCCTTTTGGGTGACTCTCCTAAGGGTTTTCATACTGGCATGACGCAATCTCCTATGCCATAACCAAGACTCATCAGCAGCAGTTTTTAAGCAAATTGAATTATCAGATTTAATGCTACTTACATCCAGCTTGTAGACGTTGTTGATCCTTTGCCCCTGCAAAACAACTTCATCATTTAAGCTTAAAATGCAGCCAGTGGGCAGGAATTTGATGCTGTATCCCTTGTCACAGAGTTAACTGATGCTCAGCAGGTTGTGTTTCAGTCCATCTACAAGCAAAACATTATCAATCATAAAGTTCTTTGAATCACCAATTATACCTGTGCCTACCACCTTCCTGGTGGTGTTATCTCCAAGTGTAACCTTGCCTCCAGCTCTGGCCTCCAGCGAAATGAACTGATTTGCATCTCCAGTCATATGTCTAGAACATCCGCTGTCCAGGTACCACATGCTCTCACGAGGTCTTGTGTGAGAGCACACCTACAAAAGTATCAACCGTCAGTCTTAGGAACCCAAACAGGTTTGGGTTCCTTCTTATGAAAAGAAGAATACGATGCATGCGTGCTGTGCTGTGAAACAGGCAGTTTGGGTCTCCACACCCAATGTGTACTACGGTGAACAGTACAAGTGTGTGATATGTGTCCTAACATGCCACATGAAAAACATCTAACACCAGGAAAAGGATTAACTAAACGTCGTGAGTGATAGTGCCTCTTCCTAGTAGTGTATGAAACATGCTTTGATGAACTTGCAACAGAATTTTTAAAAGGTGGCGGTGCATAAAACTGTTCAAAAGTAGGCGGTGTTTTGTTCTTTTTAAAAGCACTGATCTTTACTTTCAAAAACTCATTTTCTTTCTTTAAACTTGCAATTTCAAATTTCAAGGATCCCTTGCTACTTTCTACTTCACATGCCATTGCATCTAATTCTTTAAAAGCTTTTTCTAAATCAACATGCGTGATTTTCAAAGAATCATGCTCAGAAACTAAATCAGAATATTTTTTGTTCAATTCATCAAACTCATCAAGCAGAGACATGTGATTGGAATCAAGTGTGGAATGATCTTTAACTACAGAATCATGCTCTTTTTGCAACGTTAAGTAATCTAATTTCAAACTAGCATGAGTTTTCTTAAGCTTCCTATACGATGTATGAATTCTTTCAAAAACTTCAAATAATTGATCGTAGGTAAGCTCACATACCTCTTCCTGGTCCGAATGACAGGGGTGATCATTAGCCATAAGACACAAGTTTGTTTCCTCCTCTTCAGCTTCAGTCTCAGAAGAGTCGGATGCAGAGTCTGCCCAGAACGCCTTCTGAATCTGCTTCTTGTCCTTTCTGTACTTTGGTTTCTCCTCACCCTTTTCCTTGCTTGGGTGAGCTTTAAGTGTTGGACAATCAGCCTTTATATGTCCAGGCTTCCTGCATTCAAAACAAACAGATTCAGATGAACTCTTAAAATTTTTATTGGACTTACCCTTGTTCCACTTCTGATAGTTCTTATGTTTCTTCCTTAGAAAGCTTTTAAATTGCCTTGTGATTAAGGCAACATCATCGCTATCAGACCCGGAAGAGCTAGCATCTGAATCCTTGGCCTTTAGTGCCACGGTCTTCTCTTTCTTGCGTTCTCCTGCATCAAGTTGCCTTTGGTTCACCCCTTGCTCGTAAGCAATGAGTGATCCAAGTAAGCTGTCAATAGAGTAAGTATTTAAATCTTTGGATTCAGTAATAGCAGTAATCTTAGCATCATAAGAAGCAGGCAAACATCTAAGAATCTTGTTCACTCTTTCGTAGTTGGTAAGTTCTCTACCTAAAGCATGCAAAGAGGTAACAATTTGAGTGAACCTCGTGTACATTTCTGAAATAGTCTCACTAGGTTTCATGCGAAAAAGTTCGTAATCATGTAACAAGATTTTTAACCTAGATTATTTGACTTCAGTTGTACCTTCGTATGTTATACATAACCTATCCCAGATTTCCTTTCCCATTGTACAAGTAGAAACACGCATATAGTCTTCGGATTTTAAAGCACAAAAGAAACAGTTCAAGCATTTTGCATTTAACTGTGCTAAATCGCGATCATCAAATGTCCAATCAGTAAAAGGCAGTTCAGTTTTCACATTGTTAATCAGTCTAAAAGGTGGTTCGTATCCGTCCTTAACTAACATCCACATGCGATAATCAATAGACTGTAGAAAAGTAGACATGCGTGTTTTCCAAAAATCAAAAGGAATATTGTCAAACAACGGTGGTCTGGTAATAGAATAACCTTCAGCATTATTACGATTGTTACAGTTAGCCATTGGATCAAATTCAAAAGTTTTTTAAACAGAAATTTTGAATCCCGCTCTGATACCACTTGAAAGTTCGAAATGGATGTTAAGCCCTAGTGAACTAGTCCCGAGGCTAACCAAGAGGGGGGGTGAATTGGTTATTTAAAAATTTCACGATAACTACAAAAATCTTTTCGATACTTAGCAGCGGAAACAAGTAAACAATAACGAAAAGATCAACCAACGATATTCACCCAAACAGTTTATATTGAAAAGTAAAGTGCAAAACTGAATCAGAAAAGCAAACCAGATTTTATAGTGGTTCGGTCAACTTAACCTACGTCCACTCCCCGGAGCCTCCCCTCCGGGTATTGCACTAAACGAAAGTGACTCTCCTTTTGCTCCCACAGCAAGGCGGAGAAGCCTGTACAAAACACCTCCTTTTCACCACACGGTGAGGCAGAGAACCTGACCTCCTTTTGCTTCCTCCTGAAGCAGGCAGAGAACCTACGAACTCCTTTCGCTTCCACCTGAAGCGGGCAGAGAACCCGGATCTTCTTGCGAACGATCCTCCCACGACGAACACTGACTAGATGAAAGACGACGAGCGGAGAAGACGACTCTGATCCGTGCTCGGAGCAACCTTAGTGAATCCCTCACTAACTCCCCCTCACAAGATCTTCTCTCTCTCTCCCAACTCTCTCTCTCTCTAGGGTTTCTCAGGGAAAGAAGGCAGCAAAAGATCTTTTCCAATCTTGGAAAAAGTTCTTTTAAAGGAGGGCTTAAAATTTGCCCTAAATCTCAACTGGTCGGCCAAGATCGTCCAGGACGATCGGTAGATCGTCCTGTACGATCAGTTCAAATTCAGCTGTTTCAGCCTGGACGATCTGGCTCTTCTGGACGATTAGTAAAAAAAGTTGTTCATATCGTCCCGTACGATCCTGCGATCGTCCGGGACGATTAGTGCAAATTTAGGGAAATCGTCCAGAAGACAGTTCGGGTCGTCCAGAGAAATCTGTGCTGGACGACCAAAAAATGACTTGATCGTCCCGGACGATAGGGTCATCGTCCGATATGATTAGTTCAAAACGGCCCCAAATCGTCCTGTACATAGTTCTGGACGTACAGCTTAAATGCACTAGACGATCAAGATCGTCCGGGACGATCCTGCGATCGTCCAGGACGATATGATCGTATCAACCATAAATTAATTGCTTTCCTTAATTACCAGATTAAATTAGGCATGATTGTACTGGATCGTCCGGGACGATACACGTATCATCCGGGACGATCAGACCAAGTATCTAAAAATAAGAACTTGCCTAACTTGATCTGGCGGCTGAGAATTTCTGACTTGGGAATATCATCATGTACGATCCGTAGATCGTCTAGGACGATCGGCTCAATTAGACCCTCTTAACTTAGTCGCCCTAATTAGGGTTTCTATTTTGGCTGGATCGTCCAGGACGATGTGGATATCGTCCAGGAAGATCTGAACAAATTTGCAACAGAAACTCTAATTCACTCAATCTCTCTCCCTGAGTGTGTGTGTGCAAGGTTACTTAGCTTGGGAATCAGTTACATTACAATTGACTCAATAAAAAGAAAAAATCATACATTTGACACACTTGGACCCGATCTTGAGTTGGCTTGAGTGGCTCACGGTCTTTTGTGCCTGAAACAGATTAGCCAAGCAAAACACACTGGAAACATGTTTGTCATCATCAAAACCAGATTTGCAACAATTGTTGGGTAGCACAAGCTTACGAAGCTATTCAATTAGCCCCATGAAGGGTGAAATAAATCTCACTGTCCTGGTTTAATAAAGATGTCACTATTCAACTTTAATAATCACTAAAAAATTAATAATAAAACATTTAGATATTGAAGCTTTCCTATCCTTATGCTCGACTCCTTTTAGGAAGGTAAAGGTGTATTGAATTGAAAAACTTAAGGACTAAAATAATTAATGAAAATATAAAGACTCTATGCAACCTATCTACCCCATTTTTGAAGGATTGATAGCATGACAAATATGAGGCTAGGACTTGTTTATCAGTTTCTTCTTTCATTAGAAGTTATTGAGCGCTATGTTCTTTAAAACCTAAGGTTAATAATTTAAATATTCAAAAGCTACCTTTAAAAGAAACCCAAAACTTTTAAAGTTCTAATATGTAAATTTATAACCTCAAAATAATAAATTCAATAGTAGATAATCTTTAAATAACAAAGCATAGGATCAATTCAAGCCACACAGCCTTATACACACACTTTAGATGATTTGCTAGGATAACCAACTTTAGTGCAGGTTAGGCCAATGGTTTGGTTTGGTTTGCTTGGAGTGCCTTACCTAGAGGGTACTCATATTTGGATTGTTTACTTTCTATACCTTGGATGTCATTTTTACATTAATATTGGTGCACATTTGGAGTAGGTTTGTAGGCCATTTTATATTTACTTGTATGCACTCTCACAATATTGCATATGTGCATTTTCATTATACTACTCTTTTATATTTCTAAGAAGTAGAATGTACTTAGGCAATGATGTAAATATAAAGGAAATGATATAGACGTAAATGTTTTAGATACTTATATAGCTTGATTAAGTTGTACAATGTCAAGAGTTATAAGATATTCAAATTATTTTTTTGAATAGAATTTAAAAGGAAATGATTCTTCTTCCTTTGAAGATCATTATCTTTCAAAATTTTATAAAAGATCTAGAAGCTAGAAGATTGAAGACTGAAATAAAAAATCATATTTAAATTTATATTTGTATCAAAATAGAAATACAAGTTTATTATTAGTGGAGCCTGGCCACCTTTACTTCAGTAGACCTTGGGTTATACTTTAAGAAATTATCAATGAATAAAAGCTTTTTTATTTATACATTATTATTCATACATCATTTCATTACTCAATCGTGTACATATTATAAAGTCCTGATTAAAGTTTTCTAAAGTATAATTCCTTGATTCCTAGGATAGAGTCATCTAATCCTACATTCATATAGTTCTTGATTGTGATTAGGACTGTTAGTTGGCAGCTCACTCTAGGTAGGTGCAAATCCAGATTGTATACACCCCTCAATCTCTACACATTCCTTCTATTCTATCCTTTTAAAATTCAAAATCTAAAGTCTAAACCTAAACTCCAAATCTAAATTAATGATTTATAATCTAAAGACTGTATACTGAAATCATGATAGCCCAAGCCTTTCTTTAAATTTATATGAATTTAAAAATCTTTAATCTTCACTTTAATTAAGATTATTCTCTTTAAGTATTTAATTAACTATAGGGGCTTGCCATTATAGGAATTTTATAACCCAAAATTAAAATAAACTCTGCCATAGTTTCTTTTTAAAATAGGGGAATAATTTATGGATGAAGATCTAGTTTTAAGCATTGATCTAGTTTCATAAGTAAACAAAAGTGAATATTCGTCTTATCCTTCATGATGAATTAAATATTCCTTATGTTGTGTTTAATTATGAAAATAAATTCATTGATTTAGTTTCATGAATAAAATGATAAGTGAATATTTCTTTTTATCCTTCAGGATGAATTGAATATTTCTTATACTGTATTTGATTATGAAAATAAATTGATATTTCTCTTATTCAAATCAATTGTGAAACATTAATAAATTCTTTAGGATGGTGTAATGTTAATCTATGTAGAATTGACAAAAAAATCTTTAAAGCAAATCTTATGGCAAATGAATATAAAATTTGTACATAAATTTTTCTGGAGACTCCATTGGGGATAGGCTTATCTCTCTATCTTTTGTGAAGATTAATTTTTTTTTAAATACATATAGATTTAATTAAATGCTTAGGCTATTAGATATATATGCTTGTTTATTTAAATTTTAGTCTTTCATATGCATATTTATTTAAATTTTAATCTTGTTTGTCTATGTTCACTCATGTAAACATGTCTCATGGTTACTTGGTTTCATCCTAAAAACCAAGCGAACTAGGCCAACCGAAACATTGAATCTATCTTAGGTCAGGTAGGGGTTCTTCCCATGTATAGTCTTGTATTTACATATATTTTTTTAAATTTTAATTATGTATGTCCATGTTTACTCATGTAAACATGTCCCATTGTTGTTTGATTTCATATGAAAACCATATAGACTAGGCTAAACTTAATACTAAATTTATCTTAGGTTAGGTAAAGGTTTTGCTCGTGTATAGTCCTGCATTTGAATGTTTATTTAAATTTTAGTTTTTTATGTCCATGTTTACTCATGAAAATATGTCCCATGGTTACTTAGTTTTGTCCTAAAAACCAAGTGGACTAGGCCAACCAAAATACTAAATTAGTCTTAGGTAGGGTAGGGGTTTTTCCTGTGTATAGTCTTACATTAACATGTTTATTTAAATTTTAATTTTGTATGTCCATGTTTACTAATGTAAATATGTCCCACGGTTACTTGATTTCATCCTAAAAATCTAGTGGACTAGGCCAATCGAAATACCAAATTAGTCTTAGATTAGGTAGAGATTTTGCCCGTGTATAGTCTTGCATTTGCATGTTTATTTAAATTTTAGTTTTGTATGTCCATATTTACACACATAAACATGCCCCATGTTACTTAATTTTATCCTAAAAACTAAGTAGACTAGGACAAACAAAATACTGAATTGGTCTTATATTAGGTAGGGGTTCTACCCATGTGTAGTCTTACATGTGTATGTAAACATTAATTTTTAGATTGTTAATCTTAAAGTCATCTCCCATCTTGTATAAAATCTTTTCACTGAATTCATTGTTTAAATCCAAATCTAAATCCTGTCAAAATTTATTATCTTAATACAAACTTAAATCAAACTTCAATCATCCCCTCTAATTCAATGTCCCTAGAATTGGTGTCATTATTAAATTATTAAAACTAAACACAAATTCCAACTTTAATAATTCTCCTAGTATATGTCTTCTTAGACTGGGTACATATCTAAAATCATTGAAAAAACTAAACTAAAAAGTTCTAATTCACTTCAGTTTAATCGCGCTCTAGGGATTAAATAAATTTTACCCAGTATATTCTTCAGACCTATATCTTGCCTAAAGGTTAGTGAGCTTTGGAGATTAACACATAGTTCTTATCAATTACAAAAAGATTTCTGGAAAATTAATCTTCTCCTTCAATAATAACATCAACATGATTATCAATTAGGTCACATCTGCTGAGGACATCTTGATTCATTTTGGATCAATGGACAATGTTCAGATCAACATCACTGGATCATAAGTGAGGTGGTCAAGACTGAAATCATCCCTTCTTTGTTTGTTCAATCTGAGCTTATGTAGAACATAATTGCATGTTGGTCCACAATTAGTCCTATAGCTGCTAAAACTTTAGTGCTTTCTCAACTAACTTTCCCAAGTCTATCTGTTAGTCAAAAGGGAAAGTCTGTAGTACCTACTACACTTCCTTGTATGGGTAAGTTTGAGATAGGGTCATCCTCCACCACTATGGAGATGTCTAAGTCTCAATGATGGAACACGAATCATCATCTGAGGCATAAAGCTGAAATGGTGAAAATATTTGAAGAGAACTGTTTATTGAATCTTATAGCTAAGATAGCTAAATTGAAGCCAATTGAACTGACAAGTAAAGAGTCCGAGATTCTATTAATCTCTCTGGTTACAAGTACAAGTCATTTACGTCCTCTATCCCTTAGGATAAGAAAATAATCTCCAAATAGTAAACACTTCACCTCATGTAATATTTAAATCATGTGTTGTAGTTTCTATCTGAGAGAAAGAGGAAGTTTAAGAACTTGTCGGATGGATTAGTTCGTAGCTATGTAAATAGTTATGGGCAATCAAAGTCAAATTTTTTGAAATCATTGAAGGGGATAGTCTCTACCAAAATTGAATTAGAGTTACATATATAGAGAGAGAGAGTGCGTGTGTGTGTGTGTGTGTGTGTGTGTGAGAGAGAGAGAGAGAGAGAGAGAGAGAGAGAGAGAGAGAGAGAGAGAGAGAGAGAGAGAGAGAGTTGTTCCTCCACCAGAAAAGAGAAACATACAAGTAAGAATGTTTAGATCTATAAAATCATCAATAGTAGTACATCATCAAAGTGAGCCAATGGGACTCCCTGAATTAAATCATAAGTCTAATTTTGTCAGTGATCAAGGACATAAGTTTTTGAATTATCAAAGGTATAATCTTGTTAATCCTTCCAAATATGTTCAAGTGAAAAGTGAAGTGACTAAAGTCTCCTACCAATCCTTTGCTTATTAATCGTCAAGAATTAATCAACATTATTTGAAAGGCAGTCAATCAGATTCTCATCCCGATGTGAAAAGACTAACTAATAAATCAGTGAAACTCACCATCTAATGAGAAGAGGGTTTAGCAGCCTAAAATAGCTACCACTTCTACTGCATTGATCAATAATAAATAAGGTGTATTAAAAGAAAGGGGAAAGAAGAACAAAAATCAAGTGGAATCTTCTTCCAAGAAGTAGTATATCTCGGTCAACCTATACAATGTGTCAGGAAAATCCATTAAAGAGATTATGAATCATCTTAAAAAGGGTATAAAGAAGATGGATGAAGAAGAAGCTGATGAAATATCAACTTTGAAGTGTCTAGATGAAGTTATGACTAAAAGTGTATTCATGATGGATAGACAACCATCAATACAAAAAGATAAAAGAAAAACAAAAATGAATCTAGTTTATGTTAAAAAAGAGGAGGAAGAAGAAGATGAAGAAGAATATATTCCCAATCTGACTAGCAGTCATTTGGATCAACTAATTTATAAAGATGAGAAAAAAGATAGAATGAAGAAGAAAATAGAAGAGTCAATGGCTGTTATGGATGTGTTGCAAAGTAATAGGTCCCTTCTGCTAAAGCTTTGATAGATCCAGTTTCAATCGAGTTTATGCAAAAATTTAGTATACATAGGGGGATATTGAAAGAAAATGAAGTCGAGGTTGTTAAATCAGAGAAAGAAAGAGTTCAAATAGTAGACATTAAGCAGATGATAGAACAAGTTAAAGAGGTTGTAGCACAATTTAATGGTACTTTGTTTATTCTGAGGGGTAGAACCTACCTAGAAGAATATGACTTGGTTCCTGATTCTAAAGGATTTGTGCCACCCTCATTCAAAAACTTTGATGGAATTATGAATCCTAAGCAACAGTTAGTGTATTTTAGGGTTAGTTATTTGAAGGCCGGAGGCATAGATGATTTAATTTTTTGATAATCTATAAGAAGCTTATTAAGCATATCATTTGAGTGGTACGTTTAAATACCCATTGGGTCAGTGCACACCTTCACAGAGTTAGAATATATATTTATAAAAAGGTCTGCTGGAGCACGTCACATTGTCACAGTGGGGGATTTGGTGGTTGAAAAGTAGAAATCAGATGAAAACTTAGTTGAGTATATCTTAAGATGGAGAAACATTAGATTGAAATGTGAACCTCAACTCCAAGAGCAACAAGCTATATAGCTTCTGTTAAAGAACATCCATGGTCTAATCATTTTTTATTAAAAGGGTTTATAAATAAAATTTTGAAGAAGTTATTGAGTAAAGCCTCTAATTTTTAAGTGAAAATGTCTCAATTAACCTTCTTAAAAGATCAATCTTCCATAGGAATAAGAAAAGTGAAACCTCAGACGGTTTTAGAAAAGAATTCTATGTTAGTATCTACATTTAATAAAGGAAAATACCTGATGCAAATTTAGACAGAAAATCCTAGTCATCCTTCATAGAATCAATAGTATAATTGACCTCCCAATCTATAATTTAAACCTCATTATAATCTCACTCATAAAGATGAAAGAGAGAGGTTTAAAGTATTAAAGAGAAAGAGTTGTTAATTTAAAAGAACAACTATTAAGAGAATCTTTAAAGATCTTTTAAAGAAATTAAAATTCAAACTCTAGATCCTAAGAAGCTGGAAGATGTGGGTAACTTGGGATAGCCCAAATATTACCCATATCACTGGATGATTAATCATGAGTTTGAATATTGCATAAATTTCAAGAAATGGTTCAAAGAACATTAAAGATGGATCAGTTGTGATACCCATGGAGTATTTAGTTAGTCCTAGTCAAGGATATGCTAAAAGCATATTTGGTGAGCCTCCCTTATCAGTCTTAAATTTAAAATCTAATGATGATTGGGATATAGCTTTATCTCAATCCTCTAAGAAGACTCTAAAGAAATTTTATCATTCATCTACTCAAGTATCTCAGGGAGGCAGAGTCCCTTCTAGGTTGATCAAATAGCTCTTGAGAAAGAATTATAGAATAAAGTTCAAAATGAAGAACTTCTGAAGATGTCAGCAGGCCAGTCTCTAACAATTTAGAAAGAGGAACCAAAAACTAAAAGTAGTGATGTAAATAGTAAAGTTATAATTTATGTGAAAGTGAATGCTCTTATACCCCTTATATTGTATGATGTCTATTTTATCCCACCAAGGGCTAAGAAAGTAATGAAGAATAGTATGGTGTGTATTTTAACTATATATGGAGATGATGAAACAATTAGTAACATAAATAGTGCAGCCGATAATAGCCCTATAGAATTAAAAATAAACTTAGATGAGTTGAAAGAATGTCTTTAATATTTCTTTGATAGTGATTCCCCTATCCTCAATATTTAAGGTGATCCTATTTGTATAGAAATTGAGATGTTTGATTCAGATCAGAAGAAATTTTGAAAGTGAATAATAATTCAAAATTAAAAAATCCACCATCTCTTCTTTAGAAGAGATAGTTCATGCAAACCTACATAGTGGTAAAATATTACGACCATCAACATTTATAGCTAATAAAAGAAAGCAAATTTCTTTTAATTAAGAAACTTGAACCCTAATTCAACCAAATTTAGATATAGCTAATTCAGATATTCCTAAAGTGGATTATAATATTTTATCTCATCTCAGAAAATTGCCTACAAAATTGAGTATCTATGATGCTTTAGTTCTTTTAAGGAAATGAGGAAGGCTTTGATTAAAGCTTTACTTGATCTGGAGATATGTATGGCTCAATTAGCATCAATGTAGTCTTAAGAAACATTGAGTTATAAGGAAATTCTAGAAATCACATTCTCAGATAATGATTTGCTTTTTGGAATTATAGAGCATAATTGTCCATTATATATATCAATAAATATAGATAATTTTAAATTGGCTTGTGACCTTATTGTTCTGGGTTCATCAGTCAATATGACGACTCTTAAAACTCTTGTATACTTAAAAGTTAATACTTATAAACTAAATTCTAATAAAATGATATTATAAGGATTCAACAAAAAAGATGAGAGAGCTTTGGTTTCCATAACTTTTCTTTCAGGAATAGAAACCTTAGAAATTAAAGCCAAATTCCATATAATAGATTTTGAGACTTCTTTTATTGCTCTCATTGGTATACCCTAGCTTCATGGGTGCAAAATGGTGCCTTCCACCCTTCATCAGTCTATCAAATACTCTCACGAGGGAGTAAAACATTGTATTAAAAGCGACTTACAACAATTTTCAATTCATAAAGTTGGTATATACGAATATGCTTCATATTATCTACCTAAGAAGTAGACTATATTCTCTAAAAATTTTAAACTGGGTGAAGTTGGTGCAAAAGAAAGGAAGGAAATAGAAAAAGAAGAGGAAGAAGAAGAAAAAGAAAAGCATTCCAATCTTGAACACAATATTCACAGGTCACCCGCCCCTTCTTCATAAAGAGGGGGTAGAATGGCTCAACGATCTAGATGAAAATGTCAAAGATGGTAAAATTAAATAGTAAAAGAAAAATGAAAAACATAATATGCATATAAGAGTGCCTATAATACATTTCGATTTGAAATTCAGTTTGGAGGATGATTCATATGTGATTGAGAAAAACCCAATGTCTATAGAACATAGGAAATCTATAAATTAGCCAAAGTTTAAAATTTTTATAAAAGTTGATAGTAATGAGGATAAGGTCAAAATCACTAGGGAAGATAATTTGGATATATTTACTATAGTGAGATTAAAAAAGTATGTGAAAAATATTACCTTGACCGCATTATCCTAGAATGATATAAAAAGGTTAGATGTGAAAGCCTTTTTTTTATTTAAATTTAGATTCCCAGTCCAATACCTTTGTACCCTCTTCAAGCAAAACCCTAGAAATTGATGTAACCCTCAATGATCCATTTATGGATGAAATAATAGAGCTTCCTTTTAACTACTACATGAATCGTGTAAGAAAATTTGCTAAGCAATGTTTGAACTAGAGGTGAAGCTCAATAATCCAAACTCCTATAGAATACAAAATGCTATAAATATACATCAAGATCAAGTGTCGACTTTGCCACTCAATGTTTATTTGATGATAAAGATTATTAGTTAGTCATATCAAATAATCTAGAGTTTGATAGCATATGTTTGTTGTAATTCAGGATCCTGAGCTTATGATTTTAATGAAATTAAATATTATTGATTTTCTCTTTATTTCTCTTAATGTTTATATTGCATATTTTCTCTTGTGTGTACTAACATTTTAGGTCGACTATACACCATTAATGAAGAATCAGGGCTCAAGACTAGGTAGAATAGGATGATGTTTTATAAGAGTCTATAATTTTTATTTTTTACATTTTATATTTCTTGAGTCTAAGTCATGTAAAGGTGTATGTTAACTTTATGATCATACACACACATATAGGGGAGTGAGAAAAAATTTAAGTTTTTTTGAACTAATTGTATCATATGTACTAGATTGTACTATATGATAAGTTATTTAGAAAATCAATTAAAATGGCTAATTGAGTAATTAAGGTTTTTTAATGAATCATACTATACGAATTAGGTCATACAGGATGATCCATTTAACTCAGAAACCCTAAATACCAATAAGATTTAGGTAAGTATTTTAATATTTAAATTTTGAATAGTTCGTATTGTATGACGACATTCATACTATACGATGTTTAAAATGTTACCTAATTTAATCCCCATTATTAATCAATCAAATTAAGGTTTAATAAATATAGGAGATCATATGGTATGATGTAGATCATATTAGATGATTGGTAGAGGCAAAGAATGGCCATCCTAAGGATCATCCTAGAAGAAACCTTGATTTCTAAACTAATCGTACCATATGATGTAGATTATTTGGATAATTGGTAGAGATAATTTTTAATAATCTTGGATTTTGTCCTTTATGATCTTAAGATGAATGAACTAATCATACAGTATGATCCAATTGAAAGTACGAGAAGCGCCAAGAGGGGGTGAATTAGTATTTTAAAAAAATCAATCCTAAACAATAGTTCTACTTTTTTATATTTTTTAAGGGATAACTTAACGAGTAAAGTGCGGAAGCAAGTAAAACGTTCACAATGATGATATTGGTGATACAATTGTAACTTTTATAATACAAGATTTAAATTATGATTTTTCACCAAGCAATTTAAAGTACTAATTAAAAGCATGAAAAATAAAGTACGGTAAAATGAAAAAAACACCAGAGATTTTTATAGTGGTTCGGTCACTTGACCTACGTCCACTCGCCGGAGTCCTCTACTCCGGGATTTGCACTAGTAAAAGTTGACTCTCATTTTGCTCCCACAGCAAGGCGGAGAAGCCTTTACAATACTCACTTTCACCTCCCTCGGTGTGGCGGAATACCAAACGCTATGTCACCCTCCTGGTGATGGCAGCGGACCTTCTCCTTTTTCTCCCTCCTTCAGATGGCAGAGTACCTTGACGATGTTGATCTTGAAGTGACTCTTCCCTCGAGAACTTTCCCGAGACTCCCCAAAGCCACAAGAGGAGCAAAGCATGCAGCTAGCTTGGAGCCACCGTGTGATCCCCTGACACTACTTCTCCCTCACGCTCAAGCTCACCTTCAGCTTCCTCTTGCAAGCCCTGGATCTCTCCGAAGAAAAACTTCTCCTTCAAGAATCCCCTTGCTCCCTCAAAGCCTCCCACAGCAAGAAGATAGACCAACAACTTCTCATAAAAAAATTTAAGTTATTTTTATATCAGGCTTCAGAAAACCCTAAATATTTCAACTTTTGCGTTTCTGTTCTTATAGTACGATATATCATCATACAGTAAGATCAGTTCAAGTACAGATCTGTCCAGTACGATCACAGACGAACAGTTCTCAAAATTTATACATATCGTGCTGTACGATATATATATCGTATAAGATGATCATGTTGATTTCTATTGTTCGTACAGGATGATCTATGGGACAATCCCTGGGACGAAAGAATTCATCTCTGTCAGTCGTCCAACACTCCACTAGTCATACATTATGATTAGTTCATTTCAGGATATCATCCTGTACGATATAAATATCATCCAGGATGAATAGAATAAAAAACCTTGGTTTCGTCTGGTATGATCGAAGGGATGAATGAAATCATCTCTGTCAATCGTCCAGCACTCCATTAGTCGTACAGTACGATTAGTTCATTTTTTGATATCATCCTGTACGATATGAATATCATCCAGGATGAATAGAACAAAAAGCCTTGGTTTCATCTGGTACGATCGAAGGGATGAATAAAATCATCTTTGTCTATCGTACGGTACGATATATTATCGTATAGTACGATCAACTTTAAATAAGAAACCAACATTTATTTCCTGATTATGGGAGATAATTTTAGTAAGTATTCAATTAATCGTACCATACGATCATGATCGTACAGTAAGAATAGTTCAAGAAATCAAAATTATAAACTTACCAAACTTATTCTGGCGGCTAGGGTTTTTCAATTGAATCTCATCATACAGTATGATAATGATCGTACAGTATGATTAGATTACAAAGATAATCATCTGAAAAATAGCCGTTAGCCTGAGTATTATTGATTAATCGTATAGTATGATTTAAAATCATACAGTATGATATTTTTTAAAAAAATTTTAACATAAAAACAAATCTCCCCCTGTGTGTGTGTATGGTTGCTCCTTTCACATACATGCTTCTCTGGCAGACTCAAGAAAATAAAATATAAAGAAATAAAAATTACAGAATTTTCAACATCCTATTCTACCCGATTTGAGTCTGCAGTAACCTTGAGCAGTGTGCATCTAACCTGAAATGTTAGTGCTCTTATACAAGGATAAACATTTGTAATCTTAAGAAAGTCCATATGGATTCAGTAAGTATTAGTTGTCACCATCAAAATTAAGTGCTCGGGATCCTGAATTTCAACACCAATGATTATATGATATAATTAGTAAGTAAAGTTTGAATAAATCATATTATGATTGTTTAAGTTGTACTAGAAGAAATAGATTTTTGACCTAATCATACTATATGAACCCAAATTGTACTGTACAAACAAAAATAACTTAATTGAAAAATTAAGTTTTTTTTTTAAATCCTCATATTTAAACACTCTTATTAGACTTTGAAGAAGTCTTTGGCTGCTAAGAGAGTTCTGTGAGTCCCTTGAGATGTCTTACAACTTGGAGAGGGAGAAAGAGAAGTTGTGTGAAAGGGAGAAGTAGTGTTAGGGGGTTCACATGATTACTCCAGGCAAGCTTCTACCTTGGTTCCTCCAAATGCCTTTGCTATTCTTTTGGGTAGCTATGGGAAAACATCTTCAATGCTGAAGATCTAGGTTCTTTGCCTCACCAGAAGGGTGAAAAGGATTCCAGGTTCTTTGCTTGACCAAAAGGATAAAAAGTATTCTTGGTTCTCTACCTCACCAGGAAGGAGAGAAGGATTTCAGGCTCTCTACCTCACTAGGAGGGTGAAAAGGATTCTAGGTTCTCTGCCTCACCATAAGGGTGGAAATGATTCAAGTTCTCAGCCGTGCCATTAAAAGGTGGAAGTGATTTTGTAAGGCCTTCTCCACCTTGCTGTGGAAGTTAAAGGAGAGACACTAAAGGTTTAGTGTAATACCCAGAGAGGAGGATCGACTTTGGGGAGTGGTAGTAGGTCAAAGTTTGACCGAACCACTATAAAATTTTTGGTGTGTTTGTTACTTTTTTTACTTACATTTCTACATTTTTATTTCTTGATCTCATTATTGTAAACCTATGATCTACAATTTTTAATTGGCATCAATCTAATATCTTATTATTAGCTTAAAAAGAAAAATAAATAAATTTACCTTTGCAAGCTTTTTCTTAAAATCTAAAAATTAAAATATTTCTTTATTGTGAGTTATTCTTTAAAATAAAAAATTAGATTGCCTTTGAAAATCATGTTGGTAAATATGTCCTTAAATAAAAAAGGGGGGAATTTTTAAAACACCAATTCAACCCCCCTCTTGGTGTGCCTTGGGGAATTCAACAAGGTTTAACAACCTCTCTTAAACTTTCAATTCGTATTAGAGCGGGTCTCAGAATTAATGATTTAAAAATCTCTGAGAAAAGATCAAATGACACATTTTGGAAAATGAGATACCATAGAGGGTTCTTCAATAACTCATCCACCATTATTCAGTAACATTCCACTTGATTTTTGGAAAATGTGCATGTCTATATTTTTATAATCAATTGATTTTTACATCTAGTATATGATACAAGAAGGTTATTCTACACCATTTCGATTTATTAATGCTATTAAAATTGAAACACCACTTAATGATGATTAATGAGGAAAGTGATCTTGCACAACTTAACGTTAAATGTTTAAACTATTTTTTCTATGTACATAAATATGAGGATAACATAAGAGTCTCTACTTGTGCCAGTAGAAAAGAGATTTGGATAAACTATGCATCACATATAAAGGAGCTAAAAAAGTAAAAAAAAAATCCCATTTAAATCTTTTTTTGCATGAATATGAACTCTTTTGCATGAAACCCAGTGAATCAATTTCTAACATGTATACTAGATTCACAATAATGGTGACTTTTTGCATGCTCTAAGAAGAGAATTATCAAACTCAGAAAAGGTTAACAAAATTCTTCGTTGTTTGCTTGATAGCTTTGATGCAAAAGTCACCACTATTTTTGAATCTAAAGATTTAAATGTTTACTCTTTTGATAATCTACTTGGCTCTCTCATTACTTATGAGAAAAATATGAGCCGAAGACTTTTGGATGTAGGTGACAGGTGGAAGGAGAAGACTTTGGCATTGAAGGCTGATAATTCTGATAACTACTCTACACCTAAAGAAGATAATGATATCGCATTGGTGACCCAATAATTCAAGAGCTTTTTGAAGTGAAAATAGAAACATCAACAATAGTGGAATAAAGGTAAATCTGGTAAAACTACTAAAGTTTCCTTTGACACTATCTATTTTGAATGCAGGAAATCAGGACACATGAGATATGGCTTCCCCAATGTAAAGATTCACCCTACCAAGGAGAAGGGTGAAAAAAAATATAATTTCAAAAAGGGAAAGCAGAGGATGCAAAAAACCTTTTGGGCAGACTCCACCTTATATTCACTAGAATACGAAGCTGAGGAGGAGGCAACAAATTTGTGCCTTTTAGCAAATGATAATCTTGTTCATTTTGATTAAGATGATGTTTGTCAACTATCATATGATGAGCTATTTACTATTTTTAAAAAACTTCATGACTAATATAAGAAGATAAAGAAACTACATGCTAATTTGAAAAATGAATTTTTTTGATCTAAAATATGAACATGATTTGTTAGTTAGAGAGCATGCAAATCTTAATTCTTTGAATATTTAATTAGATAAAGAACATAAATCTCTATTTGATGAATTTTATGATTTGAATAAGAAACATATTGAACTAAGCAAGTTACATGAATCCTTGAAATCTGAATATATTGAGCTAGATCATGCATTTAAGAAATTAGAAACACTTGAAACTAAACTAGACCATAGTGCGCATACATTGAAACTTGAAGTTAAATGCTTTAAGAGTGAAAATGAGTTTTTGAGAGAGAAAGTTCATGCACTTCAAAAGAATAAATCTCTGCCTAAACTAAAATAATGGTATAAGCCCAAAACATTTCATGCATCTCATATTCATAGAAGGAGACACTACTACTCATATATGTTAGTGAATCTATTAGGTGCTATTCTTATGGCATGGTATGACACATAGCTCACACTTCTAATATACACCATAAAACACATCTAGCACTACAGGAAAAATCATTGTTACCGGCGGACAAAATCCGTCGGTAACAATGAAAATCTGTCAAAAATATAAGCTTTCCGGCGGATTTCCGACGGAAATCTATCCGATGGTAATTCGCGCGTCGGAAATATATTACCGATGGATATAATACGTCGGTAATATTTTCGGCGGATTTTCCGCCATATTTCTGACGAGAAAATAACAAAAAAAATGACGTTATTATATTATTAGTTTCCGGCGCATGATCCGCCGGTATTGCCGGCGAAAATATTCGTCGGTAATACCGGCGGATTATACGCCGCAACAAACCGACATTACTATTACCGTCAGAATTTCCGGCGGACTAAGCGCCAGAAATTTTCGGCGCATAATCCACCGAAAAGTTCGATATATCGTATTACCGACACCATTTCCGGCGGATAATCCACCGGAAACCTGTAGCATTGACAAAAAAAAACCTTCTTCCCTCTAAAATTGGATTTCCACAACCTGCAAACAAAACATATACAAAACAGATATACACAACGATATCCACAACACAATTGCGTCGGAAAACAAAACTTTTTCGGCGCAATTATTCGTATTATCCACCGGTATGTAAGCAACGGATAATCCACCGGAAATTTCGTCGCACAATTACCGGCGACAAATCCGCCGGTAATTGCGTCGCTAATTTATGGTGGATACCATCCACTGAAAATTCCGACGGTAACAGACAGTTTTCCTGTAGTGTAGTATTGAGGCCAAAATCATCTGTATCACAACATAACATGCATTTATCCCATCCATTAAAGCATAAGGTACAACCCAAATTCACTTGGGTTCCCAAATCTAACCTTTGATTGACCTTGTAGGGATGCTCTCACAAAAGCCTACTGAGAGCATGTGATACCTTGAAAGTGGATGTTCATGGAACATAACTGGAGATGTTAAGAAATTCATCACACTGAAGGCTAGGGTTGGAGGTAAGATTATATTGGGAGATAACACCACCAAGAAAATGGTGGGTTCAAGTATGATTGGTAACTATAAAAATTTATTATTGAAAATATTTTACTAGTAGATGGATTGAAACTTAACATGCTTAGTATTAGTCAACTGTATGATAAAGGATTTGACATAAAATTTCTATCTACTAAATATTTGATTAGTTTAAATGGAAAAATTATTTTAGAAGAAAAAAGAATAAATAATGTTTACATACACTATTTGAATTGTATTGATTATTCAAATTCTATATGTTTGAAAATTATTGTTTATGAATCATGGCTTTGGCATAGGCGACAATGTCAAGTAAGCATGAAGACAGTTAGGAAAATAACTTAGAAAGACCTAGAGGCATACCCAAGTTAGAATTCTCTAAAGACCACCTATGTGATGCTTACCAATTAGAAAAAAATTCAATCATCATTTCATTCCATTAAGGACATCACCACCTTTAGGGCACTAGAGATCTTACATATGGACTTGTTTGGGCATGTTAGTACAGCTAGCTTGTGTTGGAAAACCATTGGATATGTAATAGTTGATTATTACTCTAGATTTGCTTGGGTTAGTTTCTTATCTCATAAAAGTGAATCATTTGAGGAATTTAGATTGTTCTCTACTTGGATTCAAAGAAAATTAGGATGTGAAATATTTACTATATGTAGCTATCATGGTGGAGAATTTGAGAATAATAAGTTTGAATCTTTTTTTAAGAAGCTACAAATTAAACATAATGTTTCTGTAACAAGGACCCCTCAGCATAATGGAATAACTAAAAGAAAGAGTAGAACCTTAGTGGAAGTTGTTATGGTAATGTTAGCTGAATATTCTCTCTGTAAATATCTTTTGGGTTGAAGTAGTAAATATTGCTTGTAATATTTTAAATAGGGTAAATGTTTGATAAAACTCAATATGATACCCTATGAGCCACTTAAGGGTAGGATACCAAATCTTTCACACCTTCTCATCTTTGGATGTAAGTGCTTCATTCTTTTGATTGGAAAATCTCTTCTGGGAAAATTTGAATCCAAATCTAATAAAGGAGTCTTCTTAGGTTATTCCTCTGTCAGTAATGCTTATAAGTTCTTTAATAAGAGGACTTTAGTTATAGAGGAGCCAATGCATATGGTATTTGATGAATCTGATAAATTTGGTGAGCCTAGGTTAGAAGTAGAGGAGGAGGTACAAGTTATTTTAGGTGTAGAATCTGTTGATCTTGGAGATAGAGAAGAACCTCAGGAGCCATTGCCTTGAGAATGGATATACTTATCTATTCATCCTAGGGAGCTCATCTTGGGAGATCCATTTGCAGGAGTTAGAAGTAGGCATAGACTTAGGAAGGAGGTTAGTCATTCTGCATTCATTTCTATGGTAGAACCCACAAGTGTAGATTAAGCCCTATTAGATGAGTTCTAGATCCTAGTTATGCAAGAGGAGTTAAACCTATTTATTAGGATTGATGTATGGGAGTTGGTTAGCAGACCTGAGCACTAGAGTGTAGTAGGTACCAAGTGGGTATTCAAAAACAAGATGAACTATACTAGAATAATTATTAAAAATAAAGCTAGATTAGTAGCAAGAAGTACAATCAAATTTAAGGCATTAATTTTGAGGAGTTCTTTGCCCCTGCTAGGTTAGAAGCCATTAGAGTGCCATTAGTGTTGCAATTCAGGATCCCTAGTATCTGATTTTGATGATGACAAATAATATTGACTAGATTACTATGCTCTTCCTTAAAAAATATAGATGTTATCTTTTATCTCTGAGCACTAACATTTTAGGTAAGATACACATGAAAGTTCATTAGGGATGTTAAGCCCTTGTGAACTAGTCCCGAGGCTAACTAAGAGGGGGGTGAATTGGTTATTTTAAAAAATTCATGACCAAAAATGATTTAGAAAAATATTTTTGAATGTTTTAAAATAATTACAATTTTGTGATGATGTGCAGATATTTAATAATAACAGAATAACAATCACAATCACATGATCATCAATTAAAAAATAAATGCGGAGGATAATCAGAAAGAATACACCTGATTTTATAGTGGTTTGATCAACTTAACCTACGTCCACTCCCCAGAGCCTCCCTTCTTGGTGTTGCACTAACGCTAAGTGACTCTCCTTCTGCTCCCACAGTAAGGCAGAGAAGTTTGTATAAAACTCCTTTCCACCAACCCAGTGAGGTAGAGAACCTGGACTCCTTTCACTTCCTCCTGAAGCAGGTAGAGAACCTAGAATCCTTTTGCTTCCTCCTGAAGGAGGCGGAGAACCTGGATCTTCTTGTGGATGATCCAACCAAAGAGACACCAACAAGACAAGAGATGACGACTGGAGAAGATGACTCAGATCCTTGCTTGGAGTAACCTTTGTGAACACCTCACAAACTCCCCCTCTCAAGATCCTCTCTCTCTTTCAAGGTTCTCTCTGGCAAGGTAGATGGAAAAAAATCTCAACGATTGAACAAAAGAGATCTTAGATATGAGGGCTAAAAAATTGCCCTAAAATTTAATTTGATGATTCTGTTCAGACAATATGATCCAATATCATATAGTACGATTAGTTCAAAAATAGTTTCGTTCAATACGAATGTAAACAAACAGTTCACAAATTTTGTGAACATCATACAGTACGATCCATAGATCATACTAGATGATCCATTTATTTTAAACTGTTCGTACGGGATGACCCATGGGACAAACAAAATTATCTTTGTTTATCATCCCGTAGTGTACTCTTCGTACAATACGATTAGTTCATTTTCAGAACATCATCCTGTATGTATAAATATCATCTAAGATGATCAGTATAAAAATTATGGTTTCGTCTGATACGATATATGGGATGAACAAAATCATCTCTGTTCATTGTACAATGTAATTTACATCATAGTGTACGATCAAGTGTAATTAGGAAACCATAATTTAATTGCCTGATTATGGGGGATAATTTTCTACCCTTATTGATCTACCCTTAATGATCTCATAGGGTGTCTTATTCAGTATGGATCTAACATTCACCCTATTCAACACATAATAGGCTGTGTTCACCGCTTCTGCCCAAAAGTATTTTAGAAGTGAGTACTCAGCAAGCATGGCTCTAGCGGCTTCCACAAGGTCCTGTTCTTCCGTTCAGTTACCCCATTCTGCTGAGGGGTCCTAGGAGCTAAAAAGTTATGGATAATCCCTTGATCCTAAAAGAAGGTTCCAAATTTCTCATTTTCAAACTCTCCACCATGATCACTATGGATGGTCGCAATCTCATAGCCTAACTTCTTCTGAATCCAAGTGGAGAAAGATTTAAATTCATCAAATGACTCAGATTTATGTGACAGAAATCTAATCCAAGTGAACCTCGAGTAATCATCAACCATCACAAATCCATAGACTTTTTCCCCTAAGCTAGCAGAGCTAATAGGTCCAAAAAGATCCATGTGAAGGACTTTTAAAGGTCTAAAGGTGCTGATGTCCTTAATGGAGTAGAAAGAGGATTAGACTTGCTTCCTTAGCTAACAGGCATCACATAGGTGGTCCTTAGTGAACTTAAGCTTGGGGGCACCTCTAACTAAGTCATTTTGGTGACTCTTCTAGAGGTTTTCATGTTGACATGACATAAACTCCTGTGCCACAACCAAGACTCATCAGTAGCAGTTTTTAAACAAAATGAAGTAGCACATTCAATATTATTTAAATCAAGCATGTAGATGTTGTTGATCCTCTTGCTCTGCAAAATAGTGTTATTATTTAAGCTTATAATGCAAGTATTTGTAAGGAACTTGATGCTGAACCCTTTGTCATAGAGTTGACTGATACTGAGCAGGTTATATTTCAGTCCATCTACAAGCAAAATATTTTCAATCAAAAGGTTCTTGGAGTTTCCGATTATACCCGCACCTACCACTTTCCTGGTGGTATTATCTCCAAGACTGACCTTACCTCCAACCCTGGCCTCTAGCGAAATGAATTGATTTACATCTCCAGTCATATATCTTGAGCATCCACTATCCAGGTATCACATGCTCTCACGAGGACTTAAGCAACCCTACAAAATAATCAAATGTCAGATTTAGGAACCCAAACAGGTTTGTGTTCCTTCTTATAAAAAGAAGAATACAATGCATGTGTGCTGTGCTGTGAAGCAAACAATTTGGGCATCCACACCCAATGCGTACTATGCTGAACAGTACAGGTGTGAGAGATATGTCCTAACATGCCACAAGAAAAATATGTAATGCCAGGAAAAGGGTTAATTAATCTACATGGGTGATAGTGCCTCTTCCTAAGTTTGGATGAAACATGCTTTGATAATTTTGAATGAGATTCTTCAAATGATGGAGGTTTTTAAAATTATGAAAAAGTAGGTGGTGTTTTATTTTTCTCAAATGCACTAATTTTTACACTTAAAAATTCATTTTCCTTTTTGAGACTTATAATTTCAAATTTCAAATAATGCTCATCACTATCTAAATTAGATGCATGAGATTCTAATTTCTTAAATGCAGCTACTAATTCAATATGCGATACTTTTAATGAATCATGCTCAATAATCAATTCAGAATGCTTTTTATTCATCTCATCAAATTCGTCAAATAATGACATATAATTGCCATCAAGAGTAGAGTGATCCTTAATAAAGACTTCATGCTCTTTTTCCCAGTTTAAGAATTCCAATTTCAGGCTAGCATGTATTTTCTTAAGTTTCCTATATGATGAATGGATTTTTTCAGAAACTTCAAGTAATTGATCATAGGTTAGCTCACATACCTCTTCTTGGTCAAACTGACCAGGATGATCATCCACCATCAAACACAAGTTTGTAGTCTCCTCCTCAGCTTCAGTGTCAGAGGAGTCAGATGCAGAATCTGCCCAGAAAGCCTTTTGGATCTTCTTCTTGTCCTTCTTAAACTTGGGTTTCTCCTCACCCTTCTCCTTGCTTGGGTGAGCCTTAAGTGTAGGGCAATCAGCCTTTATATGTCCAGGCTTCCTGCATTTTAAATAAATTATATTAGAAGAATATTTAAAATTTTTGCTACTCTTACCTTTGTTCCACTTCTGAAAGTTCTTATGTTTCTTCCTTAGAAAGCTTTTGAGTTGCCTAGTGATTAAGGCAACATCATCGCTGTCAGACCCAAAAGTATCAGTATCTGTATCGTTGGCCTTCAGCACTACAGTTTTCTCTTTTTTTTTCTTACCTGCATAGAGTTGTCTTTGGTTCACCCCTTGCTTGTAAGCAATGAGTGATCTAAGTAAGTTTTCAATAGAATAAGCATTCAAATCCTTAGATTTAGTAATTGTAGTTATCTTGGCATCATAAAAAGAAGGCAAACATCTTAGAATTTTGTCACTTTTTTGTCTGATCTAAATTGCATTCATCACAGCATAACATGCATACATCTCATTCATTCAAGCATAAGGAGAAACCCAAACTAACTTTGGTTCCCAAAACTAACCTTTGATTGACATTATATGGGTGCTCTCACAAAATGCCTAGTGAGAGCATGAGGTACTTGGACAGTGGCTGCTCGAGACATATGACTAGAGACATGAGATAGTTCATGACACTGGAGGCCAAGTCAGGAGGGAAGGTAACTTTAGGGGACAACACCACCACGAAAGTGGTTGGCTCAGGTATCATTAGAAACTCTAAAAATTTTGTAATTGAAAATGTTCTATTAGTTGAAGGGTTAAATCATAATCTATTAAGTATTAGTCTACTGTGTGCTAGGGGTTTTGATATAAAGTTTCTTTCTAATAAATGCATGATTAGCTTAATTGATAAACTTATGTTAGAAAGGAAATATACAAATATTGTGACCTTAATTGTGTTGAAAATTCAAACTCTTTATGATTAAAAATAATAGTTGATGACTCTTGGCTATGGCATAGGAGACTATGCCATGCTAGCATGAAAACACTTAGGAATATCACCCAGAAAGACCTAGTTAGAGGCATACCTAAGTTAGACTTCATTAAGGACCACCTATGTGATGCCTACCAACTAAGAAAATAAGTGAAATCATCATTTCATTCCATTAAGGATTCAACACCATTAGGCCACTAGAAATTCTTCACATGGATCTATTTGGACCTGTTAGTACAACTAGCCTAGGAGGGAAAACTTATAGATTTGTAATAGTGGATGATTACACTAGATTTACTTGAGTAAGATTCTTAGCACATAAGAGTGAGTAATTTGAAGAATTTAGAACCTTGTCCAGTTAGATTCAAAGGAAATTAGGATGTGAAATCTCAACAATCCATAGTGATCATGGTGGAGAATTTGAGAATGATAGGTTTGAATCATTTTGTTAAGAGATAGGAATAAAATATAACTTCTCCACCCCTAATACCCCTCAGTAGAATGAAATATCTGAAAGAAATAATAGAACATTGGTTGAAGCTGCTAGGGCAATATTAGCTGAATACACTCTCCCTAGATAATTTTGGGCAGAAGCATCGAATACTGCTTGTTAAGTTTTAAATAGGGTGAATGTCAGACCCAAACTTAATAAGATACCCTATGAACTCCTTAAGGCTAGGGCACCTAATCTTTCTCACTTACATATTTTTGGATGTAAATGCTTTATCTTAATTAATGGTAAGTCACCCTTAAGAAAATTTGATCCTAAATCTGATGAAGGTGTCTTCTTAGGCTATTCATCTGTAGGTTAAGCCTATAAAATCTTCAATAAGAGGACCCTAGTAGTAGAAGAGTCTACCCATGTGATATTTATGAATCAGATAAGACCTCTGAACCTAATCCTGAAGAAGAAGAAGTCGTGGTCATTCAGGGGGTAGAAACTATTGGCATAGAAGATAGAGTAGAACCTTAAGAGCTATTGCCTAGAGATTGAAGATATTCTTCTAGTCATCCTAATGAGTTTATCCTAGGAGACCCATCTGAAGGTGTACAAACTAGGCATGGACTTAGGGAGGAAGTTAGTCATTCTACATTTATCTCCATGATTAAACCCACCAATATAGATCAAGCCTTATGAGATGAATTCTAGATCCTAACAATGCAAGAAGAGTTAAACTAATTTATTAGGAATAATGTGTGGGAATTAATCAAGAGACCTAAGGAATAAAGTGTGGTTGGAACAAAGTGGGTCTTTAAAAATAATTTGAATGACTCTGGAATAGTAGTAAGAAATAAGGCCAGATTAGTAGCTAAGGGGTATGACCATATTGAGGGAATGGATTTTGAGGAAACCTTTGCCCCTGTAGCTAGACTAGAAGCCATAAGGGTACTCTTAGCCTTTGCTTACTTCAAGGGTTTTAAATTATATCAAATGGACATTAAGAGTGCTTTCCTAAATGGGGTAATCAAAGAAGATTTTTATGTTGAGCAACCCCCCAAATTTGAAAACTCACATTTTCTAAATCATATATTTAAATTAAAAAAGGTATTGTATGGGTTAAAGTAAGCACCTAGAGCCTGGTATGAAAGACTTAGCACATTCCTACTAGATAGAGGCTTTATTAAGGGTAGTGTGGACACCAGCCTCTTCTTAAAAAGGGTAGAAGATGAGATACTCATTATTCAGATTTATGTAGATGACATCTTGTTTGGATCTTCAAAGAAAATCTTATGCGATGAATTTTCAAAAATAGTGAGTGACGAGTTTGAAATGAGCATGATGAGAGAACTTAATTACTTCCTTGGATTCAGTGTAAAATAGATGAAAGATGGAACATTCCTTAGCGAATCTAAGTACATCAAGGATATTCTAAAAAAGTATGAAATGGACAATGCTAAGGCCATAAACACTCCCATGAGTTCTACCATTCAACTAGGTAAAGATCCAAATGGAAAGTCAATAGACCAGAATAAGTATAAGGGAATAATTGAATCTCTTCTCTACTTAACTGCCAGTAGACCGAATATAATGTTTAGTATATGTCTCTGCGCACAATTTCAAGATGACCCAAAAGAATCCCATATGACTGCTGTCAAGAGAATTCCTAGATGTCTACTAGGCACCACAAACTTAGGAATTTGGTATCCTAAACATAGAACTATATTTAAAATATTTAGGTATTTAGATTCTGATTTTATAGGATGTAGGGTAGATAAAAAAAGCACCTTTGGTACATGTCAATTTATAGGACAATCTTTAGTTTCATGATCCAGTAGAAAACAAAATTTGGTAGCCCTTTCTATGGCTGAGGTAGAATGTATAGCAGTACGAAGTTGTGTTGCTCAAGTCTTATGGTTAAAATAATAACTTTTAAATCTTGGACTACTTGTAGGAACCATCCCAATTATGTGTGATAACACTACTGCAATTTACATATTTAAAAATTTAATTCAACACTCACGCATAAAACATATAGTAGGCATCACTTCATCAGAGATCGTGTAGCCAAGGGAGATATCGAATTGCACCATATAGCTACCAGAGATCAACTAGATGATATTTCTATAAAACCACTAGCTTATGACTCCTTTAGCACCTTGAGGACAAAATTGGGTGTCATAGACGTTCATGCTTAATTCAAAAAAAATTTCTTTATTTTTTTAAACTCATGTGTTTGTTCATGTACTCGTTTTTGTGTATTGTTATTTTGTTAGAAAAGAAAAAAAAACAAAAAAAAAGGATTCCTGATCATCTCACAAATTTCTTCCTGACATTGAAACTTGAACTTTTGTTTATATCATACTGTACGATACACGATCGTACTGTATAATTTTCTAAAATGCACAAATTAGAGCCCTTTATTCCATCAATGGTCCATATTTTCTTGCTGATATACACATCGTACTGTACGAACCACCACTCATATTGTACAATCCACTTGTCACTCACAGCTCACACGCAATCTATTTGGTATGACATTATTGATCATTGTACTATATGATTACTCTCTTTGTATGGTATGATCCACATGTCAAATTGGATTGGGACAAATTTTAAACTCGACCGATACGATCATAATTGCTCTTCATATTATACGAACACCTATTTGTATTGTATGATATTTTTTGTTAGAGGTCATACCCATGACCCCTCGGGATGAACAAAATCTCTTAAGATCATCCAGTATGATACTTATCATACTGTACGATTTGACTACTTTTTTTGACAAGTCATTAAGATGAATTATTTCCTTAATCATACTGTACAAATCCTTATCGTACTATACGAACATCCAAAAAATCTATATATTAGAGGGTTTGATTGGCTCAACTCACTCTCAACCTCTTTCAATCTCTCATCCCTTCAACATTTCTGTTCAATGGCCCGTGGAAGCAAATATGGTAGACTGATTGAGGGGTGCTCCTCCTCCTCTCATAAATTTGAGGATCATTTTCTTTCCAACGCCGATGAAAAAGCCTACAATAAGTTTATAGAGGCAAAGATCACTCCATCTCACATGCTCAACCAAGCCACCTTAAATTTTGAGGTTATGAACCTTTTTTCCTCCACCACTCTCTAGTTTCTTCTTACCCTGACCTTCCCTTTTCACTATGAACTTCTATATGAATTTTTAGCAAATCTTTGGATAGATTATGAATGCACCACCTTGACCTTATTTGTATGCAAACAAAAATCTCCAAATCACTAAAACCGATCTAGCTGAACACATGGGACTCTACTGAAGGACCACGTCCCAAGTCTCTCCTCACAAATGATTTTTATTGGACCTCTATTAATATGTTACTTAGGAATGTGCCCAAAAATCAATACCTACCACTTGTCTAAACTCTAACTCAAAATGTCCGCATTATCCAACACGTTCTCCAAACATCTACTAAACCAAAAGCTGGCAATCGCATACACATTACCCCACTTCTATCTATAGTCACTTACTTAATCATGTCAACCACCAAATTTGATGAAGCTCAAATGATTTTAGACTACATTCATAACCTATATGCTATTCGATATCCCAGTGCTCAACGTAAACAAAATTTTGCCTTAGGACATATCATAGGATACATCCTCGATGCCAAATATCAACTCAGCTATCCAATTCTACCTGATAATCTTCCTATCTTTTACACAGATGCCTCATTTTGTAATTTTTCCATCAAGGGAAAGAGCACACTGATCTAAATTTTGATGAAGAAGGGGAAGCTTCTCCTATAGGAGGACCTCCACCACCATCGATACCACCACTTGCACCTGCTTACCCTGCCTACCCCTAGGATAATATTATTCAGTAGCTCGATCAACTTGAAACTCGACTGGAATACCACATTTACCAACAATAATGATAACATGAAGAGGATATGGGATGGTTTGGCAAATGATTCACCTCGATAGATCAATTTGCATCCATCCATCAGTACTATCAGCCACCACCACCACCACCACTTGCTAATTAGGATCTAGACTACTAATACCTTTTACTAGTTTGTTGTGTCTTGTACTTCTATACTTCTCTATTTGTGTGGACTCCTCTTTTTGGGGATGTCAAAAGGAAGAGAAGTTCTATGTTCTTATTGTTTGGATGTTATAATATTTCTAAGCTATGTATATTTGTTTTATTATATTGTGTAACTTTTAATCTAATAATATTGTGTTTATGTTTTTAAAAAGAAAAAAAAACAAAAATTTAAAATAAAAAAAAAATTTGTTTGAAAGTCCTCCCATCTTTTAAAATCCATCATCTAGTGAGGGCGAGCTAAGGAAGAAATATTTATCTTACATATCGGATAACATTATTTGACATCATCAAAAAGGGGGAGATTGTTGTAATTTAGGGTCCCTAGTATCTGATTTTGATGATGACAAATAATATTGACTATATTACTATGCTCTGCCTTGAAAAATATAAATGTTATTTTTTATCTATGAGCACTAACATTTCAGGTAAGATACACACCACTTAAGACTGCTGGAGACTCAAGACTTGGTAGAATATGATGTAAAAGAATTTATATTTTTTTATTTTCTTTATTTTTTTTATTTTTTGAGTCTACCACAAAAGAGTGTATGCAAATTGGGTGACCATGCACACACACAGGGGGAGAGCCTCTTTTTTGAAGATTAAAGCCTTTTTTAAAAGGAAAATCATACTATATGATTTTTAATCATATTGTACGATCTGTCATCAACACTTAGGCTTAACGGCTAATTCTGAATAATTAGTTTACAAACTACTCATACTGTACGATTAAGATCGTACTGTGTAATTTGTTTACATCTGAGAACCCTAGACGCCAGCATAATTTAGGTACGATTTTGAATTTGATCTTTGAACTGATCGTAGTGTATGATCTTAATCATACTATCGATTATTTAAAATCTTGCCAAAATTATCCCCATAATCAAGCAATTAAATTATGGTTTATTAATGACTATCATTCATACTGTATGATATACATCGTACCGTATAAACTATAGAGATGAAATTTCTTCATCCCAAAGATTATACCAGATGAAACTACAATTTTTTATATTATTCATCCAGACTATATTTGTATTGTACTGGATGATGGACTAAATTGAAATGATTGTACTGTATGAAGGATACAATGCTAAATTTATAGAGACAATTTTTGGTCGTCCCATATGAACAATAGAAAAGAAAATGATCATCCAATACGATCTCTGGATCATACTGTACGATATGCTTAAAATTTGTGAATTGTTCATCTGCCTTCGTACTGAGCAAAACTGATTTTGAACTGATCGTACTGTACGATATTGGATCGTACTATATAAATAATGATCATCTGAATTAAATGATTAGGGTTTTCTAAAGCAAAACATAAAAATAAGTTTTTTATATTCTGAAAAAAGGGTGAAGGAGAGGAACGTGATAACTGAAGAAACTCTTAAGAGGGATCTTTTGAAGAAATCCAGGGTTTGTGAGAGGAAGGAGAAGGTGAACTTGAGCGTAAGGGAGAAAGAGTGTGAGGGGATCACACGATTGCTTCGAGCTAGCTGCACGCTTGCTCCTCCTATGGCCTTGGTGTGTCTTGTGGAAGCTCTCTAGGGAGAGAGGCTTCTAGGTCAACGTCCTCGAGGTTCTCTGCCTTCTCCAGGAGGGAGAAAAATGAGAAGGTCCACTGCCATCAATAGGAGGGTGACATAGCGTTTGGCACTCCACCATACTAGGGAAGGTGAAAGTGAGTTTTGTAAAAGCTTCTTCTCCACCTTATTGTGGGAGCAGACGGAGAGTCAACTTTTAATAGTGTAACTCTCAGAGTGGAGGACTCCGGGGAGTGGATGTAGGTTAAGTGACCGAACCAATATTAAAATTTTTGGTTTACTTTTTCCATTTTTTACATTTTATTTCTCTTGCATTTATTTTCTGTGTTAACTATTTGGTGAAAAATTTAATTTTAGTTTTTTCCATTGTGAGATTTAAAATGTTATCACCGCTGTTATAATTATGAATGAATTATTAGCTTCCGTATTTGACTAGTTAAATCATTAGTTTAAAAATCTAAAAAATCCTAAAAAAAAATTAAAACTCATGTTTAAGATTCATTTTTAAAATACCAACTCTCCCTCCTCTTGGCGCATCTCATACTTTCAGTTAGCCTTTGCTTACTTTAGAAGTTTGAAAATGGGGTTATCAAGGAAAATATTTATGTAGAACAATCCCCAATATTGAAAATTTAACTTTTTCCAATCATGTGAACAAAATGAAAAAGGCTTTGTCTGGGTTGAAGCAAGCACCTAGAGCATGGTATGAGAGACTTAACACATTTCTCCTAGATAGATCCTTTGTTAAGGGTAGCGTAAATACCATCCTTCTTTTTTAAGAAAGTAGGAGATGATCTACTCCTTATTCAGATATATATATGGATGATATATTATTTAGATCAACTAATGAAATCTTTGTAATGATTTTTTATAAACTATGAGTGGAGAGTTTGAAATGAGTATGATGAGAGAGCTAGCATTATTCCTTAGTTTTAGTGTAAAGTATAGTGATGATGGTATATTTCTTAGTCAAAGTAAATGTATTAAGGATATTCTAAAGAAGCATGAGATGGAAAATGCTAAAGTTATTAATATAACCATGAGCTATACCATTCAATTAGACAAGGATCTTAATGGAAAATCAGTAGATAAAAAAGGTATAAGGGGATAATAGGATCTCTTTTGTATTTGACTACTAATAGACCTGATATTATATTTAGTGTTTGTCTTTGTGCTAGATTCTAAGATGATCCCATAGAGTCCCATGTGATAGCAGTTAAGAGAATCCTTAGATACCTTCTAAGCACCCAACATTTAGGTATCTGGTATCCTAGACATAACTCTTCGCTTGAAATTATTTAATATTTAAACTCAAACTTTATAGGGTGTAGAATAGATAGAAAAAATTACTTCTAGAACCTATTAATTCATAGGGAAATCATTAGTTTCCTGGTCCAGTAGGAATCAAAACTTAGTAGCTTTATCCATTATTGAGGCAAAATACATAGCAGTAGGAAGCTGTGTTGCTCAAGTCTTATGGCTAAAGTAATAAATCATTAACCTTAGACTATTTGTAAGGAGCATTCCAATCATATGTAATAACACTAGTGCTATATGCATTTCTAAAAATTCATTCCAACACTCTTGAACTAAGTATATAGACATCAAACATCAGTTTATTAGAGATCATGTAGTTAAGGGAGATATAGAATTGCATCATATAGTCACTAAAATTCAACTGGTAGACATTTTCACCAAACCCTATGTTATGACACCTTTAGCACACCGAGGACTAGACTAGGTCTCATTGACATTCATACTTGACTTAGAGCAAGAGTGAAATTAATAACTTGTGCAGTTATGTGTTTTGTATGTGTTCATATTTTTTATGTTATTTATTTATTTTTTATTATTTTGGTTTGTGTGTTTAATATTCCTAATTAGCAGCAGTTCCTTGATTATCACACACCACATATAAAAAAAGAAAAAAAAAGAAAAAAATATTCATATCTTACTATATGAACCTCATTCATACTTTACGATTAACACATCTCTGCACATACTCATTGCTTGTGATTTCAATGATACAAATTTGACCAAAAATTAATAATTATACTGTATGACCACCTCTTCATACTGTACGATCAATGTGTCAATAGCTATTGGAAGAAATTAAATTAGTCAGTATGGTAAATTGCACTTTCATACTACACGAACACTTGGTTGTACTGTATGATAAATTTAGTCAATAGTTCTACCAATGACTCCTAATTTGACCTCTTTTTTTGACACATCATCTAGATAATTTAACTTCCTTAATCATACTTTATGATCCTCAATCATACTATATGATCAGCTGAAAACTCTATATAAGGGATGAATTTTGGAATTTATGATTCACCAAACATCCTTCAATCTTTGTTTATTTCCATTCCTAGCGTTAGAATTCTTAAATGCTAGAAGGTAGTAAGAGAGATCACTTACTCCAAAGAAGCTCTTCTCGTCGTCCTATGGATGACATATTTTAATCATTTGAGGATGAGTTAGCCTATTACCATTTTAAGAATGCACACACCAGACCCTCACATCTTATGGATCAAAATGTTTTATAATACTAGGTCATGGACCTATTTGCTTCCACCACTTTGCATTTCCTCATAACCCTCTCATTTCCTTTCAATTATGAACTTCTTTTCAAATTCTTTGTGAGCCATAGGGTAAATGATGATTTTTCTTTCATGACCTCTTATTTGTGTAGGCAGCCTGTAGAAATTACCAAACAAGACCTAGGCAACTACCTACACCTTTCCACCAAAGGGTTTAAACCTCATTTACTATCATCTTGGGGAGATTATGATTGGACTGCTTTGAACCTAACAAATTGAAATGCCCCTTTGAATCAACACCAGCCCCTTATTCATTCTTTAAATCAAAATTCTTGAGTCATCACTCATATTCTTTAAACTTTAATTCTTCCTAAAGCTAGAGATAGAGTCAATGTCACTTAACTCTTATTTTTAGTCACATATTTCATTAAGTTCAACACCTAGTTTGATGAAGCCACATGATTATCAGTTACTTCCAAAATATAACTATTATCTATCGCACATCCCCTTCGATGAAAGAAAAACATTACCATAGGACATATAGTAGCCTATGTCCTAAATAAAAAAATATATCAACTTGTCTATCCTGGCACCACAAATAATTTCCTTATCTTTTACACCGATATCTCATTTCACATTTTCTTTCACCGACTTTGGGAAGATGAGCTAGAAAAGCACCAAGAGTTTGATAAGGAAGGGGGAGGCCTTCCTGCTCCACCCTAGCTCCAACACCAGCTCCTATACTAGGACCAACCTCTGCAGCCTAGTCTGACCTCTACACCTCTGTGTGAGAGAGTTTAGCCAGCCTAAACATGAGGATCACTTCGTATATTGAGGAATGTATTTAACACTTGATGCAAATTTAGTAATAGAAAGATGTGGTCCTATAATGCCACCAGCACCTTTAGCAGCAGTATGTGACTGATAGGGAATGGTTCACCGAGCAGTTTACTACTCTTTACTAGTATTTCTAGCCACAACCCCTACCATTGCCTGATCAAGGGCCCACCTACTTCTAGGATGTGTTTTCTTTGTAATTTTTATATTTTCTTTTTTTTTTTGCTTTTGTTTGTATGTTTTATTATATTATTTTATCTCTCCTTTTTGATGATGTCGTAAGACAGAGTAGGTGTTTGGTTGTATTTCTTTTTTTATAATCTAGCTCAGTTTGTTTATCTTATATTTGTGTTCTTTGTGTTACTTTAGTGCTTTGCATTTCATAATTTAAAATAAATAAATAAAAATAAAAGAAATTATTTTCCCCTATTTTTTAGAAGTAATTCACTTAGTGAGGGGAAGAAAGGAGAAAATATTACTAACTTGAAAATTCAACCAACAATATTTTCCATCATAAAAAAAAGAGGAGATAGTTGCAATAAGGATACTGAGCTTGTGATTTTCATGATAACAAACATTATTAATTATCTCTTTATTTCTCATAATATTTGTTTTGCATATTTTCTCTTGAGTGTACTAACATTTTTGGAAGATTATACACCATGCAATGAAGATTCAGGGCTTAAGACTGGGTTGAATAGGATGATGTTTTGAAAGAGTTTGAAATTTTTATTTCTTTAATTTAATATTTTCTGATTCTAAGACATGTAAAGGTGTATGCTAACTTGGTGACACACACAGGGGTGTGAGAAAAATAATTTTAGATTTTTTAAAACTAATCATATTGTATGAACTTGATCGTATTATACGATCAGTTATTTAGAAAATTAATTAAAAGGGCTAACTAAGTAATTAATGTTTTTAAACAAATCATACTATAAAAACTAGATCGTATAAGACAATCTATTTAACTCAGAAACCCTAGCCGCCAACCAAATTTAGGTAAGTTTTTTAATATTTTAATTTTGAATAGATTATACTGTATGAAGACATTTATATTATATGATATTTAAAATATTACTTAGTTTTATCCCCATAATTTGTAAATTAAATCAAGGTTTAATAAATATGGTAGATCGTATAGTACAACATAGATCTTACTGGATGATTAGTAATGATGAAGAACAATCATCCAGGGATCATCTTGGTTAAAACTTTAATTTTTGAACTAATCATACCATACAATCTAGATCATCTGGATGATTTACAGAGATTATTTTCAATCATACTGCAGTTCACCTTGTATGAATTTAAGATGAATAAAATAATCATATTATATGATCTAAAGATTGTACGTTATAATCGGTATGCAAAGTTTTTTTTTTTTGAGAAAATGCAAATAGCACTAAAGAGAAAAGAAGAAACCCTATTGCAACCTATAAAGTGATAGAGAGTCTATCACAATCCTGCTTTAACAATGAAAGAAAAGTAGGAGGAACCTTATTACAACTTAACTCTTCCGAGAAAAAATCACTAAGTAATGCAAAGCTAGCACAAAAATAAGCTAGCTTATTACAATCTCTATTTGCTAAGTGAAATAAAAAATTCCCAAAATCCTTGAGGAAAGAAAAATCTTCCACCTCTCCAATATCACCAGTGCAAACAACTTTACCAATCGAACCTTGCAAATATTTGATGATATTATAATTATCTCCCTCAATTATGATTCCTTTTGCTTCCAAAATCCACTCTTGGATAATCTTCCTCAGTGAAAAAAAAGCAAAAGCTCCAATTAGCCACTATCCCAGTGCATACATCTAAATCTAAAACCAAGAAGAAATATTCCTTGGTAGTCTCTAAACACACCACCGACACCAGCCTCATTTGACTTCAAAACAGTTGCTTCAATGTTGACTTTAATCCATTCAGGTGGAGGGGGGTGCAAAGAATGAGAAATCAGTTGAGGAAGCTAGTTAACACCCTAGTGGTCCAAAAAAAGATTAACTTTCATCGAGATTGATGCTAAGCTCATTATATTTGAAGCTATAAAGGCCAAACTGAGCTCCTTACCATCATGAATAACTTTGTTCCTACTTTTCCAAGAGTAAAAGACTAGAGAACAATATAGATTTGCAATGATTGGATTGGCCTTAGATGACATCTCCAATTTAGACTTACAATCCAGAATAGAAGAGAACTCAGGAATAGAAATACCCCATTTATTTACCAATGCAATAGCTTGATTGAGTTTGGAACATTTAACCGCCACATGCTTTGTATTTTCCACTGCGATATGTTACAAAACTGGATTCAAGGATTATATTTTAGATGATAACAAACATTTACTGTTTCTGTTTGAGTGTCTAACCTTTCAGGTTCGCAAGATCAATTGTAATTCAAGCCAGCTCAAGATCGAGTCAGACTATTTTTGTTTCATGTTCAATATAATTTTTTCACCTTTCTTGAGTCAAATATAATGTAATGGATCCCAAATCTAAGTAACCTTACACAAACACACTCAGGGGGAGATTTTTTGTGAGTTAGAGTTTTTATTTTAATTTTGTTTATATTGTCCTAGACGATATTGATATCATCCTGGATGATTCATTGAAAATAAAAACCCTAATTAGGACAACCATTTTAAGTTGGTATGATTAAGCAGATCATCTTGGATGATACTTCTATCTATAGAATGATATGCTCAAATTAGAAATTCTCAACCGCCAGACAAAGTTAGGCAAGTTTTTATTTTTAGTATTTTGGTCTAATCATCTTGGATGATACATGTATTATCCAGAATGATTCATTACCATCATGCCAAAATTTGTTAAGTGATTAAGAAAAGTAATTAAGGATTGATTGATTTGATCACATCATCCTGGATGATCACAAGATTGTCCTGGATGATCAATTAGAAATTCTCATCGTCTAGTGTGTCTCAGTAGGATGACCCAAACTATCTGTCGGACGATACTGCCATTTTTTAACTAATCATATAGGACGATAGAGATATTGTCCTGAACGATTATGTCATTTTGAAATCGTCCAGCATAGTTGTTCTGGATGACCCGAACTGTAGGATGGATGATATTGGTCACTTTTGAACTAATCATACATGATGATATACATATCATCCTGGATGATTAAGTCATTTTCTTTTGATCGTCCAGGCTTTTCTCCTGGACATCTTGAACTATCTGCTAGACGATATTCTTGATTCACACTAATTGTCCATGATGATCACAAAATTATCCCAGATGATCTGAACAAACCATGTCTTCTAATCATCCCGAAGAACCAGATCATCCAGGGTAGAAGGTGATAATTTACACTGATTATACATGACGATTGAAGGATCATCCTAGATGATCTTTGACAACAAGTTTAAATTTAGGGCAATTTTTGAGCCCTTTTATTTAACGTCTCTTTCTTGCTACTGTTGAAATCTTTTGCCGCTATCCTCACTTTAGAGATTCTTGAGAGGGAGAGGGAGAGCTTGGGGGAGAGAGAGAGAGGATCTTATGAGAGGGAGTTTGTGAGGTGTTCACAAAGGTTACTCCAAGCAAGGATTCGAGTCATCATCTCTAATCGTTGTCCCTTGTCCCTTGGTGTCTCTGTGGGAAGGATGAACTGTAAGAAGATCAAGGCTCTCTGCCTGCTTCAGGAGGAAGAAAAAGGAGGTAAGGTTCTTTGCCTGCTTTAGGAGGAAGCGAAAGGAAGTAAGGTTCTCTGCCTGCTTCAGGAGGAAATAAAAGGAGTTTAGGTTCTCTACCTCACCGGGTTGGTGAAAAGGAGTTTTGTAAAGGCTTCTCTACCTTGTTATGGGAGCAGAAGGAGAGTCACTGAGTTTTAGTGCAATACTTAGAGGGGAGACTCTAGGGAGTGGATGTAGGTCAAGTTGATCGAATCACTATAAAATCTGGTGTATTCGTTCCTTACTATTCTATTTTTTAATTCTTACACTTTACTTTTCTGTGGATGATTATATGGTAAAGTTATTATTTTGTTTGATTAATCATCTCCACATCAACATGCTTTCGTAATTGTTTTAAAACATCTAAAAAGGTTTTCAAAATGTATTTTGCTTAAGAATTTTTTAAAAACAACAAATTCACCCCCCCTCTTGGTTAGCCTCGGGCTAGTTCATAAGGTCTTAACATCCCTAATGAACTTTCAAGTGGTATCAGAGAGGGATTCATATAATCAAGTTTTAAAAAACTTTTGAATTTGATCCATAGCTAACTTTGGTAATAAAAACACCGCAGAAGGGTATTACATTACTCGACCACCCTTATTTCACAACATTCCTTTTGATTTCTAGAAAACTCGCATGTCCACCTTTTTACAATCGATTGATTATCGCATATGGATGCTTATTAAAGATGGTTATGATACACCATTTAGACTTATTAATGGTGTTAAGACTGAACTTCCTTTTACTGAATAGACTCATGATGATATGGACTTAGCACAACTGAATGTATAATATTTTAATTACTTTTTTTGTGCACTGAAATCGGAAGATTACATGCCTGTGTCAACTTGTACCACTAGCAAAGAAATATGGGATAAATTGTGTATCACTTATGAGGGCACAACTGAAGTTAAACAGCCTAGGTTGAGTATCTTGCTTCATGACTATGAACTCTTTCATATGAAATCTAGTGAGTCAATATCAGAAATGTATACTAGGTTCACATAAATCTTCACCTCCCTGCATGCCTTAGGAAGAGAACTCACCAACTATGAAAAAGTTAACAAAATATTAAGATATTTTCCCTCTTCCTATGATGCCAAGATAACAACGATTACTGAATCCAAAGATTTGAACACTAATTCTATCGATAACTTACCTGAATTATTAATTGCTTATGAGTAAGAAGTGAACCAAAGGCAGCTTGATGTAGGTGAGAAGAAGAAAGAGAAGACTATGGAGACTGATTCTTCTGGGTTTAAAATCAATGATGTCACCTTAATCACTAGGAAATTCAAAAGCTTTCTAAGAAAGAAACACAAGAACTTTCAGAAATGAAATAAAGGTAAGACTAGCAAAAATTCTAAGGGCACTTTTGATACAGATTGTTTTAAATGCAGGAAGCTGGGACATATAAAAGTTGATTGTCCTACATTTAAGGCTCACTAAAGCATGGAGAAGGGTGAGGAGAAACCAAAGTTTAGAAAGGATAAGAAATGGATATAAAAGGCTTTCTGGGTGAATTCTACATCTAACTTCTCTGAGACTAAAGCTAAAGAGGAGACTACAAACTTGTGTCTGATGGCGAATGAACATATTGGTCAGTCTGATCAAGAAGAGATATGTGAACTAACCTATGATCAATTACTTAATGTTTCTGAGAAAATCCATTCATCATATAGAAAACTTAAGAAAATGCATGTTAGTCAAAAATTGGAATTCTTAAACTTGCAAAAAGAGCATGAAGTTTTGCTTAAGCATCACTCTACACTAGAAAATAATCACATGTCATTACTTGATGAATTTGATGAATTAAATAAAAAGCATTCTGAATTGATTATTATGCATGATTCATTAAAGACATCGCATGTTGATTTAGAAAATGCGTTTAAAGAATTAGACACCATGGCATGTGATTTAGATAATGATGAGCATGCATTGAAACTAAAAATTATAAGTCTTAAAAAAGAAAAATGAATTTTTAAGTATAAAAATTAGTGCATTTTAGAATAACAAAACACCTCCTACATTTGCATAATTTTATAAATCTCCATTACCTGAAGAATTTCATTTAAAATCATCAAAACATGCATTCTTCAAACTTAGGAAGAGGCACTATCACCCGCGTAGATTAGTTAATCCTTTTTCGGGCATTAGATGTTTCTCTTATGGCATGTTAAGACATATCTCCCACACTTGTACTATTCAGCATAGTACACATTGGGTGTGGAGGTCCAAATTGCATGATTCACAGCATAACACACATGCATTGCATTCTTCTTTTCATAAGTTGTTTGGGTTCCTAAATCTGATATTTGATGATTTTGTAGGGATGCTCTCACATAAGACCTCATGAGAGCATGTGGTACTTGGACAGTGGATGCTCAAGGCATATGACTAGAGATGCAAATCAATTCATTTCACTGGAGGCCAGGGCTGGAGGCAAGGTCACTCTTGGAGACAACCCCACCAGGAAAGTGGTGGGCACAGGTATAATCGGAAACTCCTAGAACATTTTAATTGAAAATGTTTTTCTTGTAGATGGACTAAAATATTACTTGCTCAGTATCAGTCAACTCTGTGATAAAGGGTTCAGCATAAAATTTTTGGCAAACACTTGTATTATCAGCTTAAATAATAACACTATTTTGTAGGATAAGAGGATCAACAACATTTATATACTTGATTTAAATAACATTGAGTGTGCTGTATCATTTTGCTTGAAAACTAATGTTGATGAGTCTTGGTTGTGGCATAGGAGGTTATGTCATGCTAGCATAAAAACTATTAAAAATGTAACCCAAAAGGACTTAGTTAGAGGTGTCCCCAAGCTTAAGTTCACTAAGGATCACCTATGTGATGCCTGTCAACTAGGAAAGTAGGTCCAATCCTCTTTCCACTCCATTAAGGACATCAGCACCTCTAGACTTTTAGAAATCCTTCACATGGATTTATTTGGACCCATTAGCACTACTAACTTAGGGGGAAAATTCTATGGTTTTGGGATTATCGATGACTACTTGACGTTCACTTGAGTTAGAATTCTATCTCATAAAACTTAGTCATTTGATGAATTTTAATATTTCTCCACTTGGATTCAGAAGAAGTTAGGTTATTAGATCTTGACCATCTATAATGATCATGATGGAGAGTTTGAAAATGTGAGATTTTGAACTTTCTATGAGGAGCAAGGGATTAACCATAACTTTTTAACTCCTAGGACCCCTCAGCAGAACGAGGTAGCTGAACAAAAGAACAGGACCTTAGTGGAAGCCGCTAGAGCCATGCTTGCTTAGTATTCACTTTTAAAATACTTCTGGGTAGAAGCGGTGAACACAGCATGTTATGTGTTGAATAGGATGAATATTAGATCCAAATTGAATAACACACCCTATGAGATCATTAAGGGTAGAACTCCAAACCTGTCCCCCCATGTCTTTGGCAGTAAGGTCTTCATTCTTAACAATGGGAAATCATCCTTAGGAAAATTTTAGCCACAATCTGATGAAGGGGTGTTTTTAGGATATTCAAGTGTGGGGAAATCCTTTAGAGTGTTTAACAAGAGGACATTGGTAGTGGAGGAGAGTACTCATGTAGTATTTGATGAATCTGATCCTAAGGAGTTTAGAGTTAAGGAAGAAGAGGAAATAGGAGAGATTACCCAAGGAGTAGAAAATACAAATCTAGAGGAAAGGGTAAAACCTTAAGACATATTGCCTAGAGATTAGAGATATTCTCGAGTCATCCTAAAGAACTGATCTTAGGAGACCCTTTTGAAGGTGTTAAAATTAGGCATGGACTTAGGAAGGAAGTAAACCATTCTTCCTTTATCTCAATGACTGAACCCACCAACATATCTCAAACCCTTTCTGATTAATTTTGGATCTGAGCTGTGCAAGAAGAACTTAACCAAATTGTGAGGAATAATATTTGAGAGTTAGTAAAAAGACCTAAGAATTAAAGTGTAGTTGAAACCAAATGGGTCTTTAAGAAGAAAATGAATGATTTTGGTGTGGTAGTTAGCAATAAGGCAAGATTGGTGGCTAAGGGGTATAACCAAATAGAAGGAATTAATTTTGATGAGACATTTGCCCCTGTAGCTAGATTGGAAGCCATTAGAGTGCTACTAACCTTTGCTTTTTATAAGGGATTTAAGCTTTTTCAAATGGATATCAAGAGTACCTTTTTAAATAGGGTAATATAAGAAGATGTCTTTGTAGAGCAACCCTAAGATTTTGAGAGTTCCCAATATCCAAATCATGTTTATAAATTAAAAAAGGCCTTATATGATTTAAAATAGGCACCCAGAGCTTGGTATGAGAGGCTTAGCACATTCCTACTAGAAAGAGAGTTTGTTAAGGGGAGCGTAGACACCACCCTTTTTCTGAGAAAAGTAGGAGATGATTTACTAATTGTCTAGATTTATGTTGATGATATATTTTTTGGATCTTCTGATAAACATTTATGTGATAATTTTTCTAAGATAATGAGTAAAGAGTTTGAGATGAGTATGATGGGAGAATTGTCCTACTTTTTGGGGTTTAGTATAAGGTAAATGGAGGATAAAACCTTTCTTAATCAATCAAAATACACTAAGGACATCTTGAAGAAATATGAAATGGATAAAGCCAAGCCGATCAACACTCCCATGAGTTCTAGTGTTCAGTTAGATAAGGATTCAAATGGAAAATTTATTGATCAGAAGAAGTACAGAGGAATAATTAGATCACTTTTTTACCTAACTGCTAGCAAACCTAATATCATGTTTAGTGTTTGTATTTGTGCTAGATTTCAAGCTGATCCTAAAGAATCCCACCTGACTGCAGCTAAGAGAATCCTTAGATATCTCTTAAACTTAGAAATCTAGTATCCTAGGAACAACACCTCTTTTGAAATTATTGGATATTCTACTCTAATTTTGTAAGGTATATGGTGGATAGAAAGAGTACTTCTGAAACTTACCAATTCATAGGATAGTTTTTAGTCTCCTGGTCCTGTAGAAAACAAACTCTATTACACTTTCCACTGTTGAAGCTGAGTATATTTCCTTAGGAAGTTGTATGGCCCATGTCCTTTGGTTGAAGCAATAAATTCTAAATTTAAGATTACCTGTTGGCACAATTTTAGTTCTATGTAATAACACCAGTGCCATCTACATTCTAAAAATTCTATCCAACATTAAAGAACCAAACATATTGACATAAGACATCACTTCATTAGGGACCATATTACCAAAGGGGACAGTGAGTTACACCATGTATCAACCAAATACTAACTGGCTGACATCTTTACTAAACCACTGGCTTTTGACACATTCAGCATTTTAAGGACCAGATTCGGTGTGATTGACATAAATGCATGAATTTGATGATTACTGATTTCTAAAGTTTCTATTTTTCAATTTTTCTTTATTTTTATTTTATTTAATTATCTGTTTCCTTTTTGGTTTTTATTCTCTGTAGATTTTCTTTTGTTGTTATTGTTTACCCAATTTGGTTATTTCTTTTTATGCATTTTCCTGTTGTTGTAGATTCACTGTTTATTTTCTTTAGAATTAGATCACTTCTCACTATTGCTGGCAAACTTGATTTCTAAATGAGAGTTTTTATCTTATTTTTATTTAGAAGCTTGTAAGCAGTGATTGACCTCTCTAAAATAGTTAAAGAGAAGAAATATTGATGATTGTTTCTCTTCCTTTAACTCCTTTAATGGTGTTTTCCGTTTAGATAAAAATCTTTTTCAAAATTTAAAAGTTGGACTTTGAAATAGTAATCTATTTTATCTTCCTGTAGTAATCTATCTCATATGAGTAGTGTTCCAAATCATTGAATCACTTTCATATTTTCTTAATCGAGTGATTGCATTTATCATATGAGAATGATTTTGTTTTGTGGTTTACTTTTCCTTATCTTCAAGAGTGAATTTTTCTTCTCTTCTATCTAGAAGATAATCTCACAACTGAGAGTCTTTTAGAGGTTTTAAAAGAAAGGAAGCTTACAAAAGATGCACAAAGTGCACCAATCAATTGAAAATAAAAGAGGCATAAAATGAGCCCAACTGAAAAGATACGAAATGTTCACCAATAAATTTGGAAAGATACACAAAGTGTATCAAAATTAAAAGATGTCCAAAGTGCGCCAAATAACTGAAAAAGAGGCACAAAGTGAGCCCACAAAGAAATAAGCTTCCTCCTCTTTCAAACCTTTAAAAAATCTTAGAAGAATTCATGCATCCTTAATATTTTCAAACAATTGTGATTGAAAATTATGATTTCTAGTTCTTTAATTTGCAATACTATTATATCATATATTATTCTGGAACGAAGTTTCAAAGGATCACTTTTCTTGTCTAATTTCTTTTCTTCTGAATTAGATTTTTATTTGAAGGGAATTTGAACCTGTAAGGTGTTTGAGATAGGAGTTACAAAAATTAATTTTCTAACTTCTGAATTTCAACATTGTCAATTTTCTTCTCATTGGCTTTTGAATTGAAAATTATGAAAATTTTTTGATTTACTGGAGCAGATCGATTTAAAAAAAAATTATATTATTTTCTCATTTGTATTTCTTTTTCTTTTTTTTATGGTTTAATTTTGATATTTTTTGTGATTTTTGGGTCCCCTGATCATTCCTCTCCATCCTTCATCTTTTTTCATTTTTCGGTCACATCATCATGGATGATATGATCAAATCATTGCCATACTAATCCAATGGTTGATTTGATCCAATTATTGGTGATCGTCCTGGATTATACACCACATCATCCTGGATTATCCACATGGCAGCAGTTAAATGATTTAAATTTAGCTCGTCTGATTCATTTAGTGCATATCATCTTGGACGATCCTTTTAGTCAAAAGTCATCCAGCCTGACTCCTCGGGACGATCGCCTGTGTCTAATTATCTTGGACAATATCTAATCATCCTAGACAATCCGACCACCTTTTTGACTAATCATCCTGGATGTAATTATTGGTGCCTATCATCCTGGATGATCCTGCAATCGTCCTGGACGATATGGATGATTCATATTTAAACAGCTAATATCAACCATTAATTCACCACTCTTTCTTTCTATCTTTATTCAATCCTCTTCTCATGGTTGGTGGCAAACATTTTAGGCATCAGGGTACTAGTTCCTCAAAAGGGAATGTCGACCACCACTTCACTGATGTAGCCGATCAGGCTGCATTCCAGTGATATCTCAAAGTGGGGATTACTCAGTCAAAAATCGTGAATCCACACATTCTCACTTATCTGGTACTGGACCTTTTTTCTCAAACCTCCTTCACTTTCATTCTGACACTAGCTTTTCTATTTAGCACTAAGCTTCTTTGTGTTTTTTTTGTGAATCTTTGCATTGATTCTGCCTACACCTCCCTCCTCTCATATATTAACTGCCGCCCCAAAGAATTAACCACTCAAGACTTTCATGATATTCTACAACTTTCTATCACTAGTAATAAACTTCATCTTTTGTCCTCTGACCCTGACTTTAATTAGAGTATCACCAACCATTTCCTTAGAAACACCAATGTCTTGTACCATGATAATGCTTGCTCTTCCTTAGTTAAGGATACTAGGACAATCCAGCATGTCCTTCGGTGCTATATCATTCCAAAGGCTAAGGATCACATCCACATTACTCCCTTGCTCTCAATGACTACCTATTACATCATGGTCCAACATGAATTCAATGCAACTGATCTCCTATTTTGATACATTGAACACTTAACTAGCAATAGGGTGCTGGGCCATAGGAGACGTCCCAACCTAGCCTTAGGACACCTCATTTCCTATACTCTTGAAATAAAATACAAACTTCAATATCCAGTTCTAGCAAATGCCCCTCCTTCCTTCTACTCTAATAATTCTTTCCATATTCTTCACAACACTCATTTATATCTGGAGCCCAGCATGGATTTTGAGGGAGAAGAGGAAGAAGCTGCTCCTAAACCTGCTGCACCTGCTCCTCTCCGTATGGAATCACCATTGGATCACTTGCTATATAGGTTTGACCAGTGGGAGGCCCTCTTTGACTCCTACATGGTTGCCCAGGAGCAACAGCACGCTGAGGATGTGAATCGATTCATTGCCCACATCGCCCAGTAGCAGTAGTAGCACGGTTAGGGCATGGCCTAGTTTGGAGAACAGTTTGCCACCCTTCACAATCTGTTTCTTTTTCTCCTCCTCCTCCTCCATCTGATCAGGCTCCCTCCTATTTCTAGTTTGATTGCTTTTCCTATCTTTCTCTATTTCTATGTGCTGTTTCTTTTCTATTTTCCCCCTTTTTGAGATGTCAAAAGGGGGAGTAGTTTGGATTATTTTCTGGGTCATTGTACTTTTGAATTATCAATATTCGGTATCCTTATGCTATTTACATGGCTAATAAAATTTGTATTGCTTAGTTTTCCTAGCTCTATGTTTTATTTACTGAATTGAAATTTTCTAGCAAATGTTTGCCATCATAAAAAAGGGGTAGATTATTGTAAATCTAGATTCAAGGATTATGATTTTGATGATAACAAATATTTCTATTTCTTTTTGAGTGCTTAACCTTTCAGGTTCGCAAGTTCAATTACAATTCAAGCCAGCTCAAGATCGAGTCAGTCTATTTTTATTTCACATTCAATGTAATTTTTTCACCTTTCTTGAGTCAAATATAATGTAATGGATCCCCAAGCTAAGTAACCTTACATACACACACTTAGTGGGAGATTTTTTATGAGTTAGAGTTTCTATTTTGATTTTATTCACATCATCCTGGATGATAGTGATATCATCCTAGATGATCCATTAAAAATAGAAATCCTAATTAGGGCAGCCATGTTAATTCAGTTTGATTAAGCAGTTCATCCTAAACGATACTTCCATCGTACAGGATAATATACTCAAATAAAAAATTCTTAGTCACCATACTAAGTTAGGAAAGCTTTTATTTTTAGTATTTTGGTCTAATCATCCCAGACGATTCATTACAAATATGCCTAAATTAGTTAGATGATTAAGAAAAGCAATTAAGGATTGATTGATTCAATCACATTATCCTGGATGATCACTGTTGCGAATTTGGTTTCAAGGACTATGATTTTGATGATAGCAAACCTTTTCGATTCTGTTTGAGTGACTAATATTTCAGGTTCACAAGATCAATTATAATTTAAGCGAGCTAAAGATTGAGTCAGTCCGTTTGTGGTTTTAGGTTCAATGTAATTTTTTCATCTTTTTTGAGTCAAGTGTAATGTAGCGGATCTCCAAGTTAAGTAACCTTGCACACACACACTCAAGGGGAGAGTTTTAGTGAGTTGGAGTTTTTGTTCATTTTTTGTTCATATCATCCTGTATGATATTCATATCATCTTAGACGATCCAGTGAAAATAGAAACCCAAATTAGGGTAACCATGTTAAGTCGGTTTGATTAAATAGATTGTCCTGAATGATACACCCATCGTACAGGATGATATGCTCAAATCAAAAATTCTTAGCCGCTAGATTAAGTTAGGCAAATTTTTATTTTTAGAGATTTGATCAATCATGCCTAAATTAGTCTGATAATTAAAGAAATTAATTAAGGTTTGATTAATTCGATCATATCATCCCGAATGATCGCAAGATCATCTTGGATAATCCATTAGAAATCCTGACCATCTAATACATTTTACCTATACGCCCTGAAGTATCTTCTAGACAATATTCCCAATTTTGAACTAATCATACGGGATGATAGAGATATCATCCCGGAGGATCAACTCATTTTGAAATAGTCCAGCAGGTTTTGGCTTTACGACCCGGGCTATATGTCAGACAAAATTGGGTACTTTTGAACTAATTGTACAAGACGATAAAGATATCATCCTGGATGATCAAGTCAGTTTGAGACTGTCAAGCATACGTTTCCATGGACGACCAGAGCTATCCTTTGGATGATATTCCTGAGTTACACTAATCATCCCAGACGATCGTAGAATTGTCCCAGACGATCTGAACAAAGTTTATCTTCTAATCATCTAGAGGAACCAGATCATCAAGCCTGATATGAGTGATTTTACACTCATTATACAAGATGATCGATAGATCATCCTGGATGATCTTTGACGATAAGTTATAATTTAGGGTTATTTTTGAGCCCTTCTATTTAAGATCTTTGTCTAGCAACAAAAAAGATCTTTTGCCACCTTCCTTATCAGAGAGAACTTTGAGAGAGAGAGAGAGAGAGAGAGAGAGAGAGAGAGAGAGAGAGATCTTGGGAGAGATAGGGGATCTTGTAAGGGGGAGTTTGTGAGGTGTTCATAAAGGTTGCTCCAAGAAAGGATCTGAGTCATCTTCTCCGGTCGTCATCTCTTATCTTATTGGTGTCTCTATAGAAGGATCATATGCAAGAAGATCTAGGTTCTCTGCCTACTTTATGAGGAAGTGAAAGGAGTCCAGGTTCTCTGCCTGCTTCAGGAGGAAGCGAAAGGAGTCCAGGTTCTCTGCCTAACCGGGTTGGTGGAAAGGAGTTTTGTACAGGCTTCTCCACCTTAGTGTGGGAGCAAAAGGAGAGTCACTTAGTGTCAGTGCAATACTTGGAGGGGAGGCTCTGGGGAGTGGACGTAGGTAAGTTGACTGAACCACTATAAAATCTAGTGTGTTCTTTCTGATTATCATCCACATTTATTTTTCTGTTGATGATCGTGTGATTGTGATTATTATTTTGTTATTGTTGAACATCTGCACATCATTGCGAAGCTATAATTATTTTAAAACATTTAAAAAGATTTTTCTAAATTATTTTCAGTCATGAATTTTTAAAATAACAAATTCACCCCCCTCTTGATTAGCCTTGGGGCTAGTTCACAAAGGGATTAACATCCCTAATGAACTTTCAAGTGGTATCAGAGTTAGATTCATAAAATCTAATTTTGAAAAACTTTTGAATTTGATCCATAGCTAACTTTGGTAATAGAAATACGACTGAAGGTAATTTCATCACTCGTCCACCTTAGTTTGATAATATACCTTTTTATTTTGGAAAACCCGAATGTCCACCTTTTTGCAATCTATTGATTATCGCTTGTGGATGCTTGTAAAAGATGGTTATGAAGCACCATTTAGACTTGTTAATGGCGTTAAAACTAATGTTCCTTTTACTAAATAGACATTTGATGACCGTGATTTAGCACAACTGAATGTAAAATACTTGAATTATTTTTTTTGTGCACTGAAATCTGAGGATTACATGTGTCTCTACTTGTACTGCTGGTAAAAAAATCTGGGATAGATTATGCATTACTTATGAAGGTACATCTAAAGTTAAATAGTTTAGATTGAATATCTTACTTCATGACTATGAACTCTTTCACATGAAACCTATTGAATCAATTTCTAAAATGTATATTAGGTTCACTCAAATTGTCTCCTCTCTACATGCTTTAGGAAGAGAACTCACTAACTATAAAAAAGTGAACAAAATTCTGAGATGTTCGCCTTCTTCTTATGATGCCAAGATAATTACAATTACTGAATCCAAAGATTTGAATACTTATTCTATTGATAACTTAGTTGGGTCACTCATTGCTTACGAGCAAGGAGTGAACCAGTGACAAATTGATGTAGGTGATAAGAAGAAGGAGAAAATTATGGTGCTCAAGGACAATGATACTGACATTAATTCTTCCAGGCCTGATAATAATGATGTTGCCTTAATCACTAGGCAATTTAAAAGCTTTCTAAGGAAGAAACACAAGAACTTTCAGAAGTGGAACAAAGGTAAAAGTAGCATGAATTTTAAAGGTTCTTCTGATACAGTTTGTTTTGAATGCAGGAAGCCCAGACATATAAAGGTCAATTTTCTACACTTAAGGCTCACCTAAGTAAGGAGAAGGGTGAGGAAAAACCCAAGTTTAGGAAGGACAAAAAGAAGATCCAAAAGCTTTTTGGATAGATTCTACATTTAACTCCTCTGAGACTGAAGCTGAGGAGGAGGCTACAAACTTGTATTTGATGGCGGATGATCATCCTGGTCAGTCTGGCCAAGAAGAGGTATGTGAGCTAGCATACGATCAATTACTTGAAGTTTCTAAAAAAATCCATTCATCATATAGGAAACTTAAGAAAACACATGCTAACCTGAAATTAGAATTCTTCAATTTGGAAAAAGAGCATGAAGTTTGATTAAGGATCATACTATGCTTGATAGCAATCACATGTCACTACTTGTTGAATTTGATGAGTTGAATAAAAAGCATTCTGAATTGATTATTGAGCATGATTCATTAAAAGCATCACATATTGAATTAGAAGCTGTATTTAAGAAATTAGAATCTCATGCATCTGATTTAGATAGTGATGAGCATTATTTAAAATTTGAAATTGTAAGTCTCAAAAAAAAAATGAATTTCTAAGTGTAAAAATTAGTGATTTTGAGAAAAATGAAACACCTCCTACTTTTACACAATTTTATGCACCTCCATCACTTGAAGAATCTAATTCAAAATCATCAAAGGATGTTTCATTCAAACCTAGGAAGAGGCACTATCACCCACGTAGATTAGTTAACCCTTTTCCTAGCATTAGATATTTTTTTGTGGCATGCTAGGACATATCTCTCACACCTGCACTTTTCATCGTAGTACATATTAGATGTAGAGGTCCAAATTGCATGTTTCATAACATAGCACATATGCATTGCATTCTTCTTTTCATAAGAAGGAACCCAAACTTATTTGGGTTCCTAAATCTGATGTTTGATGATTCTGTAGGGGTGCTCTCACACAAGACCTCATGAGAGCATGTGATACCTGGACAGTTGATGCTCAAGACATAGGACTGGAGATGCAAATCAATTCATTTCGCTAGAGGCCAGGGTTGGTGGCAAGGTCACTCTTGGAGACAACACCACCAGGAAAGTGGTAGGTGCAGGTATAATAGAAAACTCCAAGAACCTATTGATTGAAAATATTTTGCTTGTAGATGGACTAAAACACAATCTACTCAGCATCAGTCAACTTTGTGATAAAGGGTTCAGCATCAAGTTCCTGGAAAGCACTTGCATTATAAGCTTAAATAATAATATTATTTTATAGGGCAAGAGGATCAACAATATCTACATGTTTGATTTAAATAATATTGAATGTGCTTTTTCATTTTGCTTAAAAATTACTGCTAATGAGTCTTGGTTGTGGCACAGGAGATTACGTCATGCTAGTATGAAAACCCTTAGAAGAGTCATCCAAAAGGACTTAGTTAGAGGTGTCCCCAAGCTTAAGTTCACTAAGGAACACCTATGTGATACCTGTCAGCTAGGGAAGCAAGTCCAATCCTCTTTTCACACCATTAAGGATATCTGCACCTTTAGACCTTTAGAAGTCCTTCACATAGATCTCTTTGGACCCATTAGCACTGCTAGCTTAGGGGAAAAATTCTATGGATTTGTGATTGTTGATGATTACTCAAGGTTCACTTGGATTAGATTTCTATCACATAAATCTGAGTCATTTGATGAATTTAAATCTTTTTCCATTTAGATTCAGAAGAAGTTAGGCTGTGAGATTTTGACCATCCATAGTGATCATGTTGGGTCATTTGAAAATGAGAAATTTGAAACCTTCTGTGAGGATCAAGGGATTAGCCACAACTTTTTAGCTCCTAGGACCCCTTAGCAGAATGAGGTAACTGAACGAAAGAATAGGACCTTAGTGAAAGCTGCTAGATCCATGCTTGTTGAGTATTCACTTCCAAAATATTTTTGGGCAGAAGTGGTGAATACAACCTATTATGTGCTAAATAGGGTGAATGTTAGATCCAATCTAAATAAGAAACCCTATGTGATCATTAAGGGTAGAACTCCAAACCTATTTCACCTCAATATATTTGGTTGTAAGGTTTTTATTCTTAAAAATGGGAAATCATCCTTAAGAAAATTTGACCCAAAATCTGATGAAGGAGTATTCTTAGGATATTTAAGTGTTGGGAAATCCTTTAGAGTGTTTAATAAGAGGACTTTGGTGGTGGAGGAGATAACTCATGTGGTATTTGATAAATCTGATCCTAAAGAGTCTAGAGTTAAGGAAGAAGAACAGGTAGGAGAGATTACCCAAGGAGTTGAAAATACAAATCTGGAGAAAAGGTTGAACCTCAAAACACTTTGCCTAGAGATTGTAGATATTCTTTAAGTCATCTTAAAGAATTGATCTTAGGAGACCCTTTTAAAGGTGTTAGAACTAAGCATGGACTTAGGAAGGAAGTAAACCATTCTACCTTTATCTCAATGACAGAACCTGCCAATATCAATCAAGCCCTTTCTGATGAATTTTGGATCTTAGCTATATAAGAGGAATTGAATCAATTTGTAAGGAATGATGTTTGGGAGTTAGTAGAAAGACCTAAGAATCAAAGTGTAGTGTGAACCAAATGGGTCTTTAAGAATAAGATGAATGAATTCTGGGGTGGTGGTTAGGAATGAAGAAAGATTGGTGGCTAAGGGGTACAACCAAATAGAAGGGATTACTTTTGAGGAGACCTTTACCCCTGTAGCTAGATTGGAAGCCATTAGAGTGCTACTAGCCTTTTCCTGTTATAAGGGATTTAAGCTTTTTCATATGGATGTCAAGAGTGCCTTTTTAAATGGGGTAATAAAGGAAGACGTTTTTGTAGAGAAACTCCCAGGTTTTGAGAGTTCTCAATATCCTAATCAAGTTACAAATTAAAAAAGGCCTTATATGCATTGAAACAGGCACCCAGAGCTTGGTATGAGAGGCTTAGCACATTCCTATTTGAAAGAGAGTTTATTAAGGGGAGCGTAGACACCACCCTTTTTTGAGAAAAGTAGGAGATGATTTACTCATTGTCCAGATCTATGTCGATGATATACTTTTTGGATCTTCTGATAAAAACTTATGTGATGATTTTTCTAAAATAATGAGTAAGGAGTTTGAGATGAGTATGATGGGAGAATTGTCCTATTTTTTAGGTTTTAGCATAAGGCAAATGGATGATGGAACTTTTATCAATCAATCAAAGTATATTAAGGACATTTTGAAAAAAATATGAAATGGATAAAGTCAAGCCAATAAACACTCCCATGAGTTTTAGTGTCCAGTTTGACAACGATTCAAATGGAAAATCTGTTGATTATAAGAAGTTTAGAGGAATAATTACTATTATGTTTAGTGTTTGTCTTTGTGCTAGATTTCAAGCTGATCCTAAGGAATCCCACCTGACTGTAGTTAAGAGAATTCTTAGATATCTCTTAAGGACCCCAATCCTAGGAATCTGGTATCCTAGACACAGCACTTCTTTTGAGATTATTGGATATTCTGATTCTGATTTTGTAAGATGTAGGGTGGATAGAAAGAGCACTTCTAGAACTTGCCAATTCATAGGACAATCTTTAGTCTCCTGGTCCAATAGAAAATAGAACTCACTTATACTTTCCACTACTGAAGATGAGTATATTGCCTTAGGAAGTTATGTGGCCCAAGTCTGTTGGTTGAAGCAATAAGTTTTGGATTTTGGATTATCTGTTGGCACAATTTTAGTTCTATGTGATAATACTAGTGCCATCTACATCTCTAATAATCCTATCCAACATTCAAGAACCAAACACATTGACTTAAGGCATCACTTCATTAGGGACCATGTTACAAAAGGGGACATTGAGCTACACCATTTAGCAACTAAAAATCAACTAGCTGACATCTTTACTAAACCACTGGCCTTTGACTCATTCAGCATTTTAAGGACCAGACTAGGTATGCTGACATAAATGCATGAATCTGATGATTGCTGATTTCTGATGTGTCTATTTTTTCATTTCTTTCTCTTACCTTTTTGTTTGATTTGACTATCAGTTTCATTTTAGCATTCTTTCCCTGTTGATTTTTGGTTGTTTGATTTGCTAATTAGATTTAGTTATTTCCTACTAATTTTCATTTGCGAATTTTTATTTGTGTGCTTTTCTTCTTTTTATTTATTTACTATTTATTCCTTTCAGAATTAGATCACTGCTCACTACTGCTAATAAACTGGATTTCTGACTGAGAGTTTTTGCCTTATTTTTGTTTGGAAGCTTTTAAGCTGTGATTGACTCCTCTGAATCGATTAAAGGGAAGAAACATTGATGATTGTTTCTCTTCCTCTAACTCCTTTAACATTGTATTATTTCTTTTAGATAAAAATCTTCTTCAAAATTAAAAAGTTGGTTTTTAAAATAGAGATCTATTTTATCTTTCTACTGTAATCTACCTCATATGAATAGTATTTTCAAAGCTTTGAATCATTATTATGGTTTTCTTAATCAGGTGATTGCACTTATCATATGTAGTATGGTTTTATTCTGTGGATTACTCCTCCTTACTGTAGAGAGTGAGTTTTGTGTTCTCTTATATCTGGAGGGTAAGTTCACAACTGAGATTATTTAATGATTATGAAGTAAGCAAGCTTGCAAAAAGAAAAGAAAAAAAAGGGGCCACGAAATGGGCCAAAAATGAAAAGATGGATAATGACGCCAAAAAATAGAAAGATACACAAAGTGTATCAAAAATCAAAAGATGCGCAAAGTGCTCCAAATAAATTGAAAAAGAGGCACAAAATGAGCCCACAATGAAATAAGCTTTCTTCCCTTTCAGATCTTTAAATGTCTTAGAAAAATCCATGCGCCACTTAAAATTTTTAAAAGCTTAAAATTGAAAATCATGATTTCTGATTCCTTACTTTGCAATACTATTTTATCAGATATTTTTCTAGAATGAGGCTTAAAAGGATATCTTTTTGAATCTAATTTCTTTTCTTTTGAATTAAACTTTTGTTTAAAAAGAATTTGAACCTGTAAAGTGTCCGAGGTAGGAGTTACGAAAGTCAATTTTCCAACTTTTCTAGATTTCAACATGGTCGATCTTCTTCTTATTTGCTTTTGAATTGAAAATTAAGGAAAACTCTTATTCATTAGAGCAGATCGATTAAAAAAAGGTTTTGAATGTTGTTTTCTCGTTTCTATTTTTCCTTTATTTGCTTTCATTTTGATTTTTTCTTTTTTGAGTGTTTTTGGAACTCCCTGATTATTCCTCTCCATTCTTCATCTTGGTCAAATGTTTTTTTCTTCATATCACCCTGGATGCTCCATACATCGTTCTGGACGATCCATACATCATCCTGAATGATTCATTCAAATCATTCCCATCATGATCCAACGGCTGATATATACCAATTATTGGTGATCATCCTGGACAATCCACCTCATCATCCTGGACGATCCACATGGCAGCAATTGGATGATTTAAATTCAGCCTGCCTGATTCATTTATTGTATATCATCCTAGATGATCCACCTAATCATCCTGGATGATACCTTTAGTCAAAAGTCATCCAATCTGTCTCCTCAAGACGATCGTCTAATTTTAATCATCCTGGACTATATCTGATTATCCTGGATGATCCGACCAACATTTTCACCAATCATCCTGGACGCCATTATTGCTCCTATCATCCTGGATGATCCTGCGATCGTCCTGGATGATCGGGATGAATTCTATTTAAACAGCCATTTTCACCACTCTTCTTTCAATCCTTAATCCAATCACATTCTAATGGCTGGTGGCAAATAATCTAGGCATCAAGGTGCTAGTTCCTCCAGAGGAAATGCCGATCCCCACTTTCTTGACCCAGCAGATCAGGCTACCTTCCAGCGATGCCTTGAGGTGGGGATCACCCAATCCAAAATCATCAATCCCCGTATTCTGACTTATCCTGTCTTAGATCTTTTTGCTCACACTTCTCTCACATTCATCCTGACACTAGCTTTTCCATTCACTACTAAGTTTTTACGTGTTTTCTTTGTAAACCTTCACATCGATTCCTCTTACTTTGCCCTCCGATCTTTTATCAATCTCCGCCCTGTCGAACTAATCACCCAAGGCTTCCACGATGTTCTTCAACTCTCAATTACTGGCGATAAACACCATCTCATCTCCTCTGACCCTAATTTTGACTGGAGTGTCACAAATTGATTTCTTAGGGGCACCAACATCCCCTATCACGATAATGCATGCTCTTCCTTACTTAAGGATGCTCAGATAATCCAGCATGTCCTTCGCTCCTCTATTATTCCAAAAGTTGGGGATCATATCCACATCACCCCTTACTCTCCCTAACTACCTTTTACATCTTGGCCCACCGTGATTTCAATGCTATCGATCTCCTCTTTCGTTATATCAAACACCTCACTAGCATTAAAGATCCGGGCCACAGGTGACGCCAAAATCTAGCGTTAGGACACATCATTGCCTATACTCTCGAGACCAAATATAATATGTAATATTCGGTTCCAGCCAATATCCCTCCTTCCTTCTTCTCCAACAATTCCTTCCATGTTCTGTATACTACACAACTTCATCTGGAGCCCAACACGGATATTGAGGGCGAAGGTGAAGAAGCTATTCCTGAACTTGCTGCACCAGCCCCTCTCCATATAGAATCACTGATAGATCACTTGGTGCACAAGTTTGACCAGTGGGAAGCACATTTTGACTCCTATGTGGTTGCCCAGTAGCAACAGCATGCTGAGGATGTCTACCGCTTCAATGCCTAAGTGGCCCAACATCATCAGCAGCACGACTAGGACATTGCCTGGTTTGGCGAGCAGTTCGCCACTCTTCATAGCCTCTTTCAGCTACCACCTCCTCCTCCATCTGATCAGGATCCCCCTTTCTACTTGTCTATTTATTTTTACTAATGTTTTGTATTATTTTTGTACTGTTTTCTTTTTCTGTGTTTATGTTATATTTTCCCCTTTTTGAGATGTCAAAAGAGGGAGTAGTTTGTGTTGTTTGTGGGTCATTATAAAGTCTTTATTATCAATGGAAATGCTCAATATTTTTGAACTAAATGTTCACCATATTTATTTATTGAATTTTGAATTAATAATAAATGTTTGCCATTATTAAAAAGGGGGAGCTTATTACGAATCTTGTTTTAAGGACTATGATTTTGATGATAGCAAAACTTTTCGATTCTGTTTAATGACTAATATTTCAGGTTCACAAGATTAATTACAATTCAGGCTAGCTCAAGATCGAGTCAGTCCGTTTGTGGTATCAGGTTGAATATAATTTTTTCATCTTTTTTGAGTCAAGTGTAATGTAACGGATCCCCAAGTTAAGTAACCTTGCACACACATACTCAGGGGGAGAGTTTTAGTGAGTTGGAGTTTCTATTTATTTTTTATTCATATCATCCTGAACGATCTAGTGAAAATGAAAACCCTAATAAGGGTGACCATGTTAAGTTGGTTTAATTAAATAGATTATCCTGGACGATATGCCCATCGTACATGATGATATGGTCAAATCCAAAATCTCAGCCGCCAGATTATGTTAGGTAAATTTTTATTTTTAGAGATTTGGTCTGATCATCCTGGACGTTACGTGTATCATCCTAGATGATCCATTACAATAATGCCTAAATTAGTCTGGTGATTTATAAAATTAATTAAGGTTTGATTGATTCAATCATATCATCCAGGACGATCGCAAGATTATTTTGGATGATCCATTATAAATCCTGACCGCCCAGTGCATTTCACCTATACGCCCCGAAGTATCCTCTGGATGATATTCCTGATCTTGAACAAATCGTACGGGATGATAGAGATATCGTCCTGGACGATCAAGTCATTTTGAAATCATGTAGCAGGTTTTAGCTTTACGACCCGTGCTGTGTGTCGAACGAAATTGGGCACTTTTAAACTAATCATATAGGATGATAGAGATATTATCCTAGACGATCAGGTCACTTTGAGACCGTCTAGTATAAGTTTACCTGGATGACCAGAGCTGTCCTCTAGATGATATTCCTAAGTTACATTAATCATCCCGGACGATCACAGAATAATCCCAGATGATCTGAACAAAGTTTGTCTTCTAATCGTCCAAAGGAACCAGATTATCCAGCCTGATATGAGTGATTTTACACTGATCGTACAGGATGATCGACAGATCATCTTGGATGATCTTTGACGATAAGTTGTAATTTAGGGCTATTTTTGAGCCCTTCTATTTAAGATCTTTTTCTAGCAACAAAAAAGATCTTTTGCCACCTTCCTTGCCATAGAGAACCTTAAGAGAGAGAGAGAGAGAGAGAGAGAGAGCTTGGGGGAGAGAGAGGATCTTGTGAGGGAGAGTTTATGAGGTGTTTACAAAGGTTGCTCTAAGAAATAATCTGAGTTGTCTTCTCCGATCGTCGTCTCTCATCTTGTTCATGTCTTTGTGGAAGGATCATCTGCAAGAAGATCTAGGGTCTCTGCCTGCTTCAGGAGGAAGCGAAAGGAGTCCAGATTCTCTGCCAGCTTCAAGAGGAAGTGAATGGAGTCTAGGTTCTCTGCCTCACCAGGATGGTCGAAAGGAGTTTTATACAGGCTTCTCCGCCTTGCTGTGGGAGAAAAGAGAGTCACTTAGTGTTAGTGCAATACCTTGAGGGGAGGCTCCAGGGAGTGGACGTAGGTCAAGTTGATCAAACCACTATAAAATCTAGTGTGTTCTTTCTGATTATCTTTCGCATTTATTTTTCTATTGATGATCGTGTGATTGTGATTATTATTCTGTTATTGTTGAACATCTGCACATCATCGCGAAACTGTAATTTTTTTAAAAAATTTTTAAAGATTTTTCTAAATTATTTTCGGTCATGAATTTTTAAAATAACCAATTTACCCCCCCCCCTCTTGGTTAGCCTCGGGACTAGTTCACAAAGGGCTTAACATCCCTAACAAACTTTCAATCACAGGATAATCTTGGATGATCAATTAGAAATCCTCATCGTATAGTGTGTCTCAGCTGGATGACCCAAACTGTCTACCAGATGATACTACCATTTTTGAACTAATCATACAGGATGATAGAGATATCATCCTGGAAGATCAAATTATTTTGAAATCTTCTAGCACAGTTATTTTGGATGACCCAAACTGTGGGCCAGATGATATTGGTCATTTTTGAACTAATCATATAGGAAGATATACATATCATCCTAGACTAACAAGTTATTTTCTTTTGATCATCCAGGCTTTTCTGCTGGACATCCCAAACTATTTGTTGGATGATATTCCTGATTTACACTAATCATCCAGGACAATCATAGAATCATCCCAGACAATCTGAACAAACCATGTCTTCTAATCGTCTAGAGGAACTAGATCATCTAGGCCCGGAGGTGATGATTTACACTAATCGTACAGGATGATCATTGATGGCAAGTTAAAATTTAGGGCAATTTTTGAGCCGTTCTATTCAAGGTCTCTTTCTTGCTACTATGAAAATCTTTTACTGCTGTCCTCACCTTAGAGATTCTTGAGAGGGAGAGGGAGAGCTTGGGAGAGAGAGAGGATCATATAAAGGGGAGTTTGTGAGGTGTTCACAAAGGTTACTCGAAGTAAGGATTCGAGTCGTCATCTCCAATCATCGTCCCATGTCCCTTGGTGTCTTTGTGGTAAGGATCATCTGCAAGAAGATCAAAGTTCTCTTCCTACTTTAGGAGGAAGAAAGAGGAGGTAAGGCTCTCTGCCTGCTTTAGGAGGAAGCGAAAGGAGGGAAGGTTCTCTGCCTGCTTTAGGAGGAAGCAAAAGGAGCTGGGTTCTCTATCTCACCGGGTTGGTGAAAAGGAATTTTATAAAGGCTTCTCCGCCTTGCTGTAGGAGCACAAGGAGAGTCACTGAGTTTTAATGCAATACCTGGAGGGGAGGCTCGAAGGACTGGATATAGTTCAAGTTGACCGAACCACTATAAAATCTAGTGTGTTTGTTCTTTTCTGTTCTATTTTTTAATTCCTGCACTTTACTTTTCTGTGGATGATTGTGTGGTAAGTTGTTGTTTGATTTGATTAAACATATCCACATCAACGTACTTTTGTAATTATTTTAAAATATCTAAAAAGGTTTTCAAAATATATTTTGCTCAAGAATTTTTTAAAAACAACCAATTCACCCCCCTCTTGGTTAGCCATGGGCTAGTTCACAAGGGCTTAACATCCCTAATGAACTTTCATGATACACCGTCTTAGATAGTAGTTACAGTTCACCAATCTTCTATACATCAAGAAATCAGTAGTAGGGATTTCATTCTTCAACAAATGCCACAAAAAATAATCTACCCGAGGGTGTAGTTTTAGATTCTTCATCCATTTCCAAGAATCTATTTTTGCTGAGTCATTAGCAGCCAAATTTAACACCATTCCAGTAATTATTTTACCAGAAACGTTACTTACAAGCTACTACCGATCTTTCAAAAGTTCAGGATAAATTTGGATTTGAAGAATAATATGAATCAATGACTTCCCAAAATATTTAAGTAACTCTGCCAAGTTCCAGTTTACATCAATAATGAACTTATCCAAAGTATGAAAGTTACTATCCAACACAGCTATGAAAGTTGGCCATCTATCAAGGCTTTTATCAAAAACCCAAATATCCTTTGAGGTTTTAATAGAATTACATGAAGCAATCCTCCATCTCACAATAGGCCAAAGATCCTCCGCACCACTAAGCAAGATCTTCCAGGTGGAAGATGAGTTTTTTTTAGCTCAACCTACATAATATCAACTCCATACCTGACGGACAGAAACCTACTAAGAATAGATTCTGGGTTGTTGAGAAAATTCCAAGAAAATTTAGCTCGCAAAGGTCCCACTATGGAAACAACAGAATGAAGTCCTCGGCCTCCAGCCTTCACTGGATTATAAAGATCCTCCCAGGAAACATAATGAAGACCATGGTTACCACCATTTTTATTCCTTAAAAAGTTTCTATGCATCATATCAAATTCTTTTAAGATGCTCAAAGGATCCAAGGAATGAGTATAATATAACAATGTGATAGAAAGATGCACCAATTTAACCAACACCAGCCTTCCAGCTAATCAGATGAACTTGTTGCCCCATACATTCAATTTTGAAGCTGATCTTTCCAATATATTGGATAAGTTAGACGAAACCAATCTTCTCAAAGCAATTTTGACACCCAAGTAATGCAACTCCTTGGAGCTGAAGCTATAGTTTTGATGCCCAAATTCCTCCCTTTACGAAGGAAAGCATTAGATAAAAGCTGAGAGCACAAGATAAATAAGTAAGGAGATAATAGAAAGCCCTGTCTAAAGCCACTATTGGCCTCAATTTACTTCGAAATATTCCCATTAATCTGAACCGAAAATAAAGGATCTACCACGCACTCCATCAGAAGGTTCTAAAATTTAGGAGGAAAACCAAAATACTCCAATACTTGTCTTAGAGTATCCCAAGCCATGCTATCATAATCTTGTTCCATGTCAATTTTAATTTCTACCAACCCTTTCTTAGACTTGGAAAATCTAAATTTGTAGAGAAGTTCTTGAGCAAGGAGGATATGGTCCGATAAAGTCCTTCCTTTGATAAAAGCAACTTGATCATCATAAATCAAACTATGTATAACCTTCAACAATCTATTTAATAAGATCTTAGCAACAATATTATAAATCAACAAACAAAGACTTATAGGATGAAAATTAGAAGGAACTACATGATCACTGACTTTAGGTATAAGAACTACAAGAGTTTCCTTCCATTTAGAACACATATTACCCGAAGATAAGAATTGAAGGATAGCATGCCGCACATCTTTACCAATCATTTTCTAATAAGCTTTTATAAAAGAATAAGAAATACCATCAGAACCTGGAGAAATATTCCTACCAAGATTTTTAACCACAAGCTCCACTTCCTTAAAAGAGAAATCAGCAATCAGAAGGTTGCAATCCTCTTGACATAAAGAATTCAGAGGAGTTGGCCAACCGATCAAACAACAATCCCTATACCTCCATTTGTTGCTAAAGAATTAAAAGAAGATACCTTCAATAGCCTGCAAGTCCTCCATAAGAACTCCATCATCATCCTTTACTTGGTTGATGAAATTTCCATTCCTTCAGCCATTAGCAAAAGCATGAAAGAAATTTGAATTCATGTCACCCTCTTCCAACCACCTTATTTTCCTTTGCCTCCACCAAGTATTCAAGAGAACATGCATGACATTTAATTCATTAATCTTGGATCTAAGCAATAAAATTCTACCATCAAAAAAGCCCTCACCAATCGACTCCTCCATATGAAGATCTTCAATTTCCTTCAAATCTATTAAGGTTTATAGTTTAGCTTTGCTAAAAAAAATGCAAGGCCCTCAGAACTCTAAAAAATTTCATGTTAAGAACCTCCATAACATCGCCACCAGCAGATTTGCTCCAAGATTTAGTCACCACTTTTGCTGCAACTGGATACAACATCCAAACATCTTCAAATTCTAGAATTCTAATCTTACAATAACTTGGGTGGGAGATTTTTAAAATAATGGGGCAATGATGAAAGGCGACCCTAGCTAAATGCCTAACTGAAGCATGCTGGACCACTTTTAAAGTCTTGGAATTTAATAAACATCTATCAAGCCTCTCAAGAATGCGAGCACCTCCACTTTTGTTAGTGCATCAAGTAAACTTAGATCCAATTAGCCCCACATCATGAAAATCATTATTTTTCATAAATGATTTCATCTCTAGAGGCCCTACAAAAAGAAAACTTCTTCCCAGCCTTTTTATCATCTTAAGACAGAATACAATTGAAATCTCCCCCAACTACAGAGGGAAAGTTCAAGGTCGAATACAATTCCAAACAATCCAACAACTTCCTTCTTTTATATAAGTCCTTACTACCATAAATAGTAGAAACCACCCAAACACCTTTATTAACAATCTTCAACTCCCCAATGGCACATTGAGCAGAAGCTTCCAATAATGAAAAAGAGGCCAAATCAGACCTCCAAACCACCAAAATTCCTCAAGACAACACATCAGATGGGAAGAGAAAGAAATCCCTGAAAGTTTGAAAGGGATATTAAGCCCTAGTGAACTAGTCCTGAGGCTAACCAAGAGGGGGGGGGGGGGGGTGAATTGGTTATTTAAAAATTTCACGAGCAACAAAAAATTTTTTTCGATACTTAGCAGTGGAAACAAGTAAATAAGAACGAAAAGATCAATCACAGATATTCACCCAAGCAATTAATATCGAAAAAAGTAAACTACAAAACAGAATCAGAAAAGTAAACTAGATTTTATAGTGGTTCGATCAACTTGACCTATGTCCACTCCCCGGAGCCTCCCCTCTGGGTATTGTACTAAACAGAAAGTGACTCTACTTCTGCTCCCACAGCAAGGGGAAAAAGCCTGTACAAAAAAATCTCCTTTCCACCACCAGGTGAGGCAGAGAACCTAACCTTCTTTTACTTCCTCTTAAAGAAGGCAGAGAACCTTCGGACTCCTTTTGCTTCCACCTGAAGCGGGCAGAGAACCCCGGATCTTCTTGCGAACGATCCTCCCACAACGAACACCAACTAGATGAAAGACGACGAGCGGAGAAGACGACTCTGATCCTTGCTTGGAGCAACCTTAGTGAATCCCTCACTAACTCCCCCTCACAAGACCCTCTTTCTTTCCCAAACTCTCTCTCCATCTCTATGCTTTCTCTGGGAAGAAAAGTGGCAAAACATTTTTCTTGTTGAAAGAAAAAGATCTTTTATAGGAGGGCTTAAAATTTGCCCTAAATGTCAATTGGTCCGCCAATATCGTCAGTCCTGTACATTCAGTTCAAAAATGGCTGCATCAGCCTGGACGATAAGTAAAAAAAATTGTTCATAACGTCCCGTACGATCCTACGATCGTCTGTGACAATTAGTGTAGATCGATGAATATCATCCAAAAGACAGCTCGGGTCGTCCAGAGAAAGTTGTGTTGGACGACCAAAAAATGACCTGATCGTCCAGGATGATAAGGATATCGTCCTGTACGATTAGTTCAAAAAGTGCCCAAATCATCCTGTACACAGTTCGGGTTGTACAGCTGAAATCCACTAGATGATCCTGATCGTCCGGGATGATCCTGCGATCATCCAGGATGATATGATCGTATCAATCAAATTAAATTACTTTCCTTAATTACCAGATTAATTTAGGCATAATTGTATTGAATCATCTAAGACGATACACGTATCGTCCGGGATGATCAGACCAAATATCTTAAAATAAAAACTTACCTAACTTGATCTGGCGGTTGAGAATTTTGATTTGAGCATATCGTCCCGTACGATCCAAAGATCATCCAGGATAATCTGCTAAATCAGACCCTCTTAACTTGGTCGACCTAATTAGGGTTTCTATTTTTACTTGATCGTCCAGGATGATATAACTATCGTCCAGGATGATCTGAAAAAAAATTTGAACAGAAACTCTAATTCACTCAAGCTCTCCCCCTGAGCGTGTGCGTGCAAGATTACTTAGCTAGGGGATCAGTTACATTACAATTGACTCAAGAAAAAAGAGAATAGTACACTTAGACATACTTGGACCCGATCTTAAGTTGGCTTGAGTTGCTCGTGATCTTTTGTGCCTGAAATAGGTTAGCCAAGCAAAACACAAAAGAGACATGTTTGTCATCATCAAAACTAGATTTGTAATAATCTCCTTCTTTTTGATGATGACAAATATTTGTACAATAGTTTAAAAAATAACTAGAAGATCAAAAAATTATTTTTTTCAAATTTTCATTTTATAACCAAACTATTACAGAAAATATAACACATAACAAAAATAGAACTGACTAAAATGATTACAACTGACTCCCCCTTTTGACATCATAAAAAGGAGGAGAGAAAATAGAAATATTGAAACATCAGTACAAAACAGAAAAGAAAAACTACAAAACAGAACACTAGAATGGAGGCGGATCCTGATCGGAAGGAGGAGGTAGCGGTGGTGGGTTGAAGTAGTTATAAATGGCTTGAAAGTGAGCTCTAATCCAGGCAATATCCTGGTCAAGCTGCTGTTGCTGCTGCGTATCATAGTCAGTGAAGCGCTGGAGGTCCTCGGCATGCCGCTGCTCCTGGGTAGCCACATAGGTGTCGAATCTGGCCTCCCACTGATTGAAGTGCTGCACCAGGTGGTCAAAGGGAGAGGCAATATGAAGGGGAGCACGTACATCAGATGCAGCAGGAACTGGAATAGCCTCTTCCTCTTCCTCCTCAGCATTCGGGGCGGGTTCCGGATGTAGTCGGGTACTGTGTAGGACGTGGACTGAATTGTTAGTGAAGAAGAAAGGAGGGACATTTAGAGCTATGGGATACTGCAGGTCATATTTGGTTTCTAAGGCATAGGCAATGATATGTCCTAAGGCTAGATTGGGACGATGGCGATAACCTGGATCCCTAATAGTGGTGAGGTGCTCGATGTATCAGATAATAAGGTCAGTGGCATTAAATTCCCTATGGGCCAAGATGTAGTATGTGGTCAAGGACAGTAGTGGGGTGATGTGAATTCGATCCCCCACCTTTGGAATGACGGAGGAACAAAGGACATGCTGAATGGTCCGTGCATCCTTAGGAAGTGAAGTGCAAGCATTATCATGATAGGGGCATTTGTATTACGAAGGAAGTGATTGGCAACACTCCAATCATAGTCAGGGTCAGTGATAAGAGTGTGGAGTTTGTCGCCATTGACTGAAAGTTGGAGAATGTTATTAAAGTCCTGGTAAGTGAGTTCGACGGGATGTTGATTTGCATACGAGCGGATGGTGGAATAATTAGCAGAAATATGCAAATTTACAAAGAAAACTCGAAGAAGTTCCTTGTTAAAAGGAAAGGCGAGAGTCATGATGAAAGTGAGGGAGGTGTGTGCGAAGAGATCAAGAACAAGATAAGTAAGAGTGCGCGGATTTACTATTTTTGATGGTGTGATCCCCACCTCACAATAGCACTCGTAGGCAACCTGATCGGCTGCATTGGGGAAGCGAGGATCAACAGGCCCCCGAGAGGAACTTGCACCTTTTTGCCGCGAACGTTTGCCACCAGCCATTAAAAAGCAACAGTGAAGGAAGGTAGAGGGAGATGTGTGAAAGAAAGGATGAAAAAACCTTAAGAATTCGGCTGTTTAAATAGAATTTGTCCTGATTGTTCCGTACGATTGCGAGATCGTCTAGGACGATAGGTGTAATAATTACGGCCAGGACGATTGGTCAAAAAAGCAGTCTGATCGTCTAGGATGATTAGAGATCATCCCGGATGATTAGACACAGGCGATCGTCCCGAGAAGTCAGGCTGGACGACTGTTGATGAAAAGTATCATCCAGGACGATTAGGTGGATCCTCTCGGACGATGTGCAATAAGTGTGACGGATGGGCCGAATTCCAATCATCCAGCGGCTAACACGTGTATCGTCCAGGACGATGGAGTTGATTGTCCAGGATGATCACCAATAATTGGTGCAATTTGGTGAGGCAATGCAAAGGGGAGCAGGTGGGTGCAGCAGGAACTGGAATAGCCTCTTCCTCTTCCTCCTCAACATCCGGGGCGGGGTTTGGATGTAGTCGGGTGCTGTGTAGGACGTGGAATGAATTATTGGTGAAGAAGGAAGGAGGGACATTTGGAGCTACGGGATACTGCAGGTCATATTTGGTTTCTAAGGCATCGGCAATGATATGTCCTAAGGCTAGATTGGGACAACTACGATGACCTGGATCCCTAATAGTGGTGAGGTGCTTGATGTATCAGATAATAAGGTCAGTGGCATTAAATTCCCTATAGGCCAAGATGTAGTATGTGGTCAAGGATAGTAGTGGGATGATTAGAATTCAATCCACCGCCTTTGGAATGATGGAGGAACGAAGGACATGCTGAATGGTCTGTGCGTCCTTAAGAAGTAAAGTGCAAGCATTGTCATGATAGGGGGCATTTGTATTGCGAAGGAAGTGATTGGCGACACTCTAATCATAGTTAGGGTCAGTAATAAGAGTGTGGAGTTTGTCGCCAGTGATAAAAAGTTGGAGAATGTTATGAAAGTCCTGGTAAGTGAGTTCGACGGGACGCTGATTTACATACGAGCGGAGGGTAGAATAATCAGCAGAAATACGCAAATTTGCAAAGAAAACTCGAAGAAGTTCTGTGCTAAAAGGAAAGGCGAGAGTTATGATGAAAGTGAGGGAGGTGTGTGCGAAGCAATCAAGAATAGGATAAGTAAGAGTGCGCAGATTTACTATTTTTGACGGTGTGATCCCCACCTCACAATAGCGCTCGTAGGCAGCCTGATCGGCTGCATTGGGGAAGCGAGGATCAACAGGCCCCCGGGAGGAACTTGCACCCTTTTGCCATGAACGTTTGCCAGCAGCCATTAGAAAGCAATAGTGAAGGAAGGTAGAGGGAGATGTGTGAAATAAAGGATGAAAAAACCTTAAGAATTTGGCTGTTTAAATTGAATTTATCCTGATCGACCCGTACGATCGCGAGATCGTCCAGGATAATAGGTGCAATAATTACAGCCAGGATGATTGGTCAATAAAGCAGTCTAATCATCCAGGATGATTAGACACAGGCGATCATCCTGAGGAGTTAGGCTGGACGACCGTTGATGAAAAGTATCGTCCAGGACGTTTTAGTGGATCGTCCTGGACGATTTGCAATAAGTGTGACGGACAGGCCGAATTCCAATCATCCAGTGGCTGACATGTGTATCATCCAGGACGATGAAGTGGATCGTCCAGGATAATCACCAATAATTGGTGCAATTTCAACCGTTTGATCAGATCAGGAAGATATGAAGCATATCGTCCAGGATGATTTATGGATCGTCCAGGACGATCACCAATAATTGGTGTTTCTCAGTAGCAGGAGCAGAGTGGAGATGATTTTGAATGGATCATCCAGGACGATTTATGGATCGTCCAGGATGAAGAAGATCGGAGAATCATCCTGGATGATGTGTAGAAAACAGGAAAAAAAATGGAGGATGGAAATGAACGATCAGGATCCCAAAAACACAACCATGAAAAAAAAAGATAAAAATCAAGGAAATAAAACGTGACACGAGAACACAAAAGTAACGATTTTTTTTTGATCAAGCAACTCGAGTAAATCAGAATTTTTTTCCTTGATTTTAGATCCAAAAACCAATAAGAAGACGATTGACAGCGTTGAAATCCAAAAAAGTTGGAAAAATCGACTTTCGTAACTCTCACATCGGGCACCGTATCGATGCAAATCTCTTTCAAAACAAACATCCAATTCAGAAGAAAAGAAATTAGATTCGAAAAGAGATCATTCCAAGCCTCGTTCCAGAAAAATATCTGATATAATAGTGTTACAAAGTAAAAAATTAAAAATCAGGATTTTCAAACAAAAGCTTTTGAAAATATTAAATGGCGCACGAATTTTTCTAAGACATTTAACGATCTGAAAAGGAAGAAAGCTTGGTTGGGCTCATTTTGTGCCTCTTTTTCAATTTATTTGGCTCTTTGCGCAACTTTTCATTTTTGATACACTTTGTGTATCTTTTAGTTGGCGACATTTCATATCTTTTTAGCTTTGGGCTCATTTTGTGCCTCTTTTTCAATTGATTTGGTGCACTGTGCATCTTTTGTAAGCTTTCTCCCTCTCAAATCATTAAAAGATCTCAGCTGTAAAATTACCTTCCAGATATAGGAGATGCTCTCCATGATAAGGAAGAGTAATTCACAAAATAAAAGCCAGACGTCATATGATAAGTGCAATCACTTGGTTTAGAAAATTAAAATAATGACTCAAGACTTTGAAAATACTATTGATATGAGGTAGATTACTATAGGTAGATAAAATAAATCTCTATTTCAAAAACTAAAATTTTAATTTTGATGAGGATATTTATCCAAAAGAAAAAAACCACCAGCAAAGGAGTTAGAGGATGAGAAACAATCATCAATGTTTCTTCCCTTTAATAGATCCAGTGGAGTCAATCACTGCTTACCAGCTTCCAAACAAAAATAAGGTAAAACTCCCAGTTAGAAATTCAGATTATCAGAAGTAGTGAGCAATGATCAGATTTTGAAAAGCATAAAATAGTAAGTGCAAGAGATGAACTAGTGAATAAAAATAGGTAGAAAATCACATCAAAGTAAATACTCAAATCAACCTAACAACAAGGCTAACACAGAAATCAGCAAAAGAAATAAAACTAACTGAAAGTAAATAATCAAATCAAAGAACCAACTAATAGAAAACACAATAAAAACATAACAATCAGAAATCAACAGTCATCAGAATCAATATAGATCTGGACAATGAGTAAGTCATCCCCTATTCTCCTAAGAAAAAGGGTGGTGTCTACGCTCCCCTTAACAAACTCACTTTCTAACAGGAATGTGCTAAGCCTCTCATACCAAGCTCTGGGTGCCTGTTTCAATCCATATAAGGCCTTTTTTAATTTATAAACATGATTCAGATATTGGGAACTCTCAAAACCTAGGGGTTGTTCTACAAAGACATCCTCTTTTATTACCCCATTTAAAAAGGCACTCTTGACATCCATTTGAAACAGCTTAAATCCCTTATAACAGGCAAAGGCTAGTAGCACTCTAATGGCTTCCAATCTAGCTACAGGGGCAAAAGTCACCTCAAAATCAATCCCTTCTATCTGATTATACCTCTTAGCCACCAATCTTGCCTTATTCCTAACCACCACACAAGAATCATTCATCTTATTCTTAAAGACCCACTTGGTTCCCACAATACTTTGATTTCTAGGTCTTTCTACTAACTCCCAAACATCATTCCTTATAAATTAATTCAATTCTTCCTGTATAGCTAAGATTCAAAACTCATCCGAAAGGGCTTGATTGATGTTGGTGGGTTCAGTCATTGAAATAAAGGCAGATTGGTTCACTTTCTTCCTAAGTCCATGCCTAGTCCTAACACCTTTAGAAGGGTCTCCTAAGATCAGTTCTTTAGGATGACTCGAAGAATATCGCCAATCTCTATGCAATGTGGTTTGAGGTTCTACCCTCTCCTCCAGATTTGCATTTCCAATCCCTTGGGTAATCTCCTCTACCTCTTCTTCTTCCTTAACTCTAGTCACCTAGGATCAGATTCATCAAACACCACATGAGTTGTCTCTTCCACCACCAAAGTTCTTTTATTGAACACCCTAAAGGATTTCCCCACACTAGAATAGCCTAAGAACACTCCTTCATCAGATTTGGGGATTTGGGGTCAAAGTTTCCTAAGGATGATTTCCCGTTGTTTAGAATGAAAACCTTACAGCCAAAGACATGGAGGTGGGAAATGTTTGGAGTTCTACCCTTAATAATCTCATAAGGTGTCTTGTTCAGTTTTGATCTCACATTCACCCTATTCAGCACATAACAGGCAGTGTTCACCTCTTCAGCCCAGAAGTATTTTGGAAGTGAATACTTAGTGAGCATGGCTCTAGCGGCTTCCACTAAGGTCATGTTCTTCCTTTCAGCTACCCCATTCTGCTGAGGGGTCCTAGGAGCTAAAAAATTGTGACTAATCCCTTGCTCCTCACAGAAACTTTCAAACTTCACATTTTCAAACTCTCCACCATGATCACTATAAATAGTCAAGATCTCACAGCCTAACTTCCTCTGAATCCAAGTGGAGAAGGACTTATACTCATCAAATGACTCAAATTTGTGTGACAGAAATTTAATCTAAGTGAACCTCGAGTAGTCATTTATAATCACAAATCCATAAACTTTCCAAGTGGAGAAGGACTAAGCTGGTAGTGCCAATGGGTCCAAAGAGGTCCATGTGAAGAACTTCTAAAGGTCTAGAGGTGCTAATGTCCTTAACAGAGTGAAAAGAGGACTGGACTAGCTTCCCTAACTAACAGGCATTACACAGGTGATCCTTAGTGAACTTAAGCTTGGGCACACCTCTAACTAAGTCCTTTTGGGTGACTATCCTAAGGGTTTTCATATTGGCATGACACAATATCCTATGCCACCACCAAGACTCATCAGCAGCAGTTTTTAAGCAAATTGAATTCTCAGATTTAATGCAACTTACATCCAGCTTGTAGACGTTGTTGATCATTTGCCCCTGCAAAATAACTTTATCATTTAAGCTTAAAATGCAGTCAGTGGGCAGGAATTTGATGTTGTGTCCTTTGTCACAAAGTTGATTCATGCTTAGCAAGTTGTGTTTCAGTCCATCTACAAGCAAAACATTGTCAATCATAAAATTCTTTGAATCACCAATTATACCTGAGCCTACCACCCTCCTGGTGGTGTCATCTCCAAGTGTAACCTTGACTCCAGCCCTGGCCTCCAGTGAAATGAACTTATTTACATCTCCAGTAATGTGTCTAGAACATTCACTGTCCAGGTACCACATGATTGAAAGTATGAGATGCGCCAAGAGGGGGGTGAATTGGTATTTTAAAAATTTAACCCTACACAAGAGTTCTAATTTTTTTGTATTTTTAAAATATAATTTAACGAATAATGTGCGGAAGTAAATACAACGTTCACAACGATGAAATTGATAGTTCAATTTTAGATTTTACACCATAAGATTTAAATACTGATTTTTCACCAAGCAATTAAATGCACAAATTAAAAGCATCAAAAGTAAAGTACGGTAAACAGGAAAAAATACACCAGATATTTTTATAGTGATTCGGTCACTTGACCTACGTCCACTCCCCGGAGTCCTCTACTCCGGGATTTGCACTAGTAAAAGTTGACCCTCCTTTTGCCCCCACAGCAAGGTGGAGAAGCCTTTACAATACTCACTTTCACCTCCCTCGGTGCGGCGGAATACCAAATGCTATGTAACTCTCCTGGGGACGGCAGCGGACCTTCTCCTTTTTCTCCCTCCTGGAGATGGCAGAGTACCTTGTCGATGTTGATCTTGAAGTGACTCTTCCCTCAAGAACTTTCTTGAAGCTTCCAAAGCCACAAGAGGAGCAAAGCATGCAGCTAGCTTGGATCCACCGTGTGATCCCCTCACACTACTTCTCCCTCACGCTCAAGCTCACCTTCACCTTCCTCTCTCAAGCCCTAGATCTCTCCAAAAACTTCTCTCTACCGAATCCCCTTCTTTTTCCTCCAAGCCTCTCACAGCAAAAGGATAGATCAATAACTCCCTAAAGAAAATTTTAAGTTGTTTTCATATCAGGCTTCAGAAAACCCTAAAAGTTTCAACTTTTGCATTTCTATTCGTACAGTACGATCTAGGATCGTACAGTATGATCAGTTCAATTACAGCTCCGTCCAGTATGAGTACAGACGAACAGTTATCCAAATTCATTCATATCGTACTGTACGATATGTATATCATACAGGATGATACTGTTGATTCGTACTGTTCGTACAGGATGAACTGTGGGACGAACCTCGGGATGAAAGAATTCATCTCTGTCAGTCGTCCAGCACCCCTTGAATCGTACAGTATGAATAGTGTTTTTTAGGATATCGTCCAGGACTAATAGTACAAAAATTCTTGAGATCGTCTGGTACGATCGCTGGGACGAAGGAAATCGTCTCTGACAATCGTCTAGCACTCCACCAGTCGTACAGTACGATCAGTTCATTTCTTGATATCGTCCTGTACAATATGAATATCGTCCAGGACGAACAGAACAAAAAACCTTGGTTTCATCTGGTACGATCTCTGGGATGAATGAAATCATCTCTGTCTGTCGTACAGTATGATATATGATCGTACAGTATGATCGACATATAAATTAGAAACCAACATTTATTTCCTGATTAGGGAGATAATTTTAGCAAGTTTTAATTAATCATACAGTACGATCAGTATCGTACAGTACGATCAGTACAGAAAATCAAATTCAAAAACTTACCAAACTTATTCTGGCGGCTAGGGTTTCTCAATTATATATTATCGTACAGTACGATATGGATCGTACAGTACAATAAGTTTGTAAACTTAATCATTCGAAAATTAGCCGTTAGCCTGAGTATTTTTAATTAATCGTACAGTATGATCCAAAATCGTACAGTATGATTTGCTTAAAAAAAATTTAATCATTTTAAAAAATAATTCTCCCCCTGTGTGTGTGCATGGTTGCTCCTTTCACATGCATGCTTCTGTGGCAGACTCAAAAAATTAAAAATAAAGAAATAAAAATTATAGACTCTTCAACATCCTATTCTACCCGGTTTGAGTCTCCAGTAATCTTTAGCAGTGTGCATCTGACCTGAAATGTTAGTGCTCATATACAAGGATTAAACATTTATAATCTAAATGAAGTATATATGTACTCAGTAAGTATTAGTTGTCACCATCAAAATTAAGTACTCGGGATCCTAGATTTCAACAATCTCCCCCTTTTTGATGGTGTCAAATAATATTTTCTGATGGACAGATGTTCTGACTTCTTTAGCTCCCCCTCAGAAGAGTAGCTTATTAATTTTTAAATAGGAGGAGAAGAAACAATTTTTTTTTACTAGAACATAAATAATACAACAAGAAAGAAAAAAAAATAAATGTAGTAAAAACATAAACAACCAATAACATTTAATAGTAAGCAAAAATAGAATACAGAACACACAGAAAAGTCTCCCCCTTTTGACAACACCAAAAAGGGAAGAAAAAGAAAATAACCACACTGATAACAAACAGAAAATAGAAACAACTACAACAAACTAAAAATCTGGATCCTGATCTGGAGGTGGTGGTGGAGGGTCGGGAAACAGCTGGTGGTACTGATGGAGGGAGGCGAACTGGTGATCGATCGATGTGAAGCGCTCCTTAAACCATTTCATATCCGTGTCATGCTCCTGATGTTGCTGAGCAATGTGGGCATCCAACCTAGTCTCCAGACGATCAAGTCGTCGAATAATGTCGTCGTGAGGGTAGTCGGGAGGAGCAAGGCCAGGTGGTTGGATTGGTCATAGCGGAGGTGCGTCAGCAGGAGCAGCAGCCTCCTCGTCATCAAACTCAGGATCGGCGGGAGCGGCCCCCCAATGGAACAAGATACGAAAGGAGGCATCCGAGTAGAAGATAGGAAGGTGATCAGGAGGGAGCGGATAATGGAATTGGTATTTTGCATCTAGGATGTATGTTATGACATGCCCTAAAGCAAGTTTCAGTTTATGACAGGCACCGGGATATCGGAAGGCAGACAAGGTATGAATGTAGTCAAACACCATTTGGGCTTCATTGAATTTTATGCCAGACATGATTAGATAGGTGACGACAGAAAGTAGTGGAGTAATATGGATGCGGTCTCCAGCTTTAGGTATAATATATGTGCGTAGGACATGCTAGATAACGCGGGCATTTTGATTTAAGGTTTGGACCAGGGGTAGGTGTTGATTGGAGGGGACACCTCTAATGGTCATATTTACTGATGTCCAATCATAGTCGTGGGAGATCATGGATTGGGGATGAGGGCCATCAGTGGACAGCCCGATGTGCTCAGCAATGTCGTTGACGATGATAACGACATTCTGTTTACAGACATAAGACGTGAAGGTAGTGTTTTCAAGGTCGACTCGGATATTGGCAAAAAACTCAAACAAGAGTTCGGAGTGAAACGGAAAAGCAAGAGTCAGAAGGAATTGAAGGCTAGTGGAGGCGAACAGATTCATCACCTTGAAATTTAGGGCGGTTTGATTTAGCATGCGGGATGGAGTGAACTTGGTCTCCTTGATTTTAATATACGCTTTCTTGTCCGCAGCGGAGATAAAACGATCATCGAAGTGCCGAGAGGAGGAAGAGCTCCCGACGATCATTCAACCGCGCTTACTGGACCCAGACATTGTGGAAGAAAGGATTGGAGAAAGGATGAAATTCAGATTGATTGAAGGTGAGGAGAATTGGCAAAGAATCCCTCCCTTTTTATAGAATTTGAGAGCTATCGTACAGTACGATTGAGTATCGTACAGTACGATATGAGCAATAATGTCGTCTGGATGACTTTTCAGAAAAGTGAGTCAAATCGTACAGTACGATCAGTATCGTACTGTACGAACGTGAGTGTAAGGCGTTCGTCCCAATGAGTCGTCTGAACGACTTTTGACCAAAAGTGTTCGTACAGTACAAACAGGTGTTCGTACAGTATGATAGGCAATAATGTTCGTACCGGCCAATTTAAATTCGTCCTAATCCTTTTGACACGTGGATCGTACAGTATGATTGGTATGTCGTACAGTACGATGATCAATAATTAGTATCGTACGGTACGAGTGGTGAATCGTACAGTACGATAGGTATAAGACATGAAAGATCTGGACCGTGAATGGGAATGGACGGCTGAGATTGGAGAGATTTGAACCTTATCGTACAGTACGATAGTGGATCGTACAGTACGATTGTCAGAGAATATCAAAGTTTGTGAGCAACATGGGAAGAGGATCAGGAATCCAATTTTTTTTTTTTGTTTTTTTTTGTTTTATTTTAACAAAACAAATCATAACAACCAGAAACCCATTTTTTTGTTTTTTTTTTGTTTTTTTTTGTTTGTTTTTTTTTTGTTTTTTTTTTGTTTTATTTTAACAAAATAAATCATAACAACCACAAACCCATTTTTTTTGTTTTTTATTTTTTTTTGTATTTTACCTTAGGCCTGAATGTCTATTACACCTAATTTGGTTCTTAAAGTGCTAAATGTGTCATAACCTAATAGTTTTGTGAAAATGTCAGCCAATTGATCTTCAGTAGCAACGTGGTGCAGTTCAATATCTCCTTTGGCTACATGATCTCTAATGAAATGATGTCTAATGTCTATATGTTTGGTTCGTGAGTGTTGAATTGGATTTTTGGATATGCAAATAGTACTAGTGTTGTCACACATGATCGGAATGGTTCCTACAGGTAGTCCTAGATCTACAAGCTGTTGTTTTAACCACAAAACTTGTGCAACACAGCTACCTACCGCTATATATTCTGTTTCGGCTGTGGATAGGGCTACTGAATTTTGTTTCCTACTGGACCATGAAACTAATGATTGTCCAATGAATTGACAAGTGCCAGAAGTACTTTTTCTATCTACCCTACATCCTGCAAAGTCTGAATCTGAGTATCCTAAGATTTCAAAAGAAGTGTTGTGTCTAGGATACCAAATTCCTAAGTTCGGGGTGCCTAGAAGATATCTAAGAATCCTTTTGACAGCAGTCATGTGAGATTCTTTCGGGTCAACTTGAAAATGGGCACAGAGACACACACTAAACATTATGTCTGGTCTACTGGCAGTCAGATAGAGAAACGATCCAATTATTCCCCTATACCTCTTTTGATCTACAGACTTCCCATTGGGATCTTTATCCAATTGAATATTAGAGCTCATGGTTGTATTCATAGCCTTAGCATTGTCCATTTCATTTTTTTTTAAAATATCATTGATGTACTTAGACTGGCTAAGAAACGTTCCACCTTCCGTTTATTTTACACTAAATCCAAGAAAGTAACTAAGTTCTCCCATCATGCTCATTTCAAACTCGTCGCTCATTATTTTTGAAAATTCATTACATAAGCTTTTCTCCGTCGATCCGAACAATATGTCATCTACATAAATCTGAACAATGAGTACTTCAACTCCTACCTTCTTCAAAAATAAGGTGGTGTCCACACTACCCTTTACAAAGCCTCTATCTAGTAGGAACGTACTAAGTCTTTCATACCAGGCTCTAGGTGCTTGTTTTAACCCGTACAGTGCCTTTTTCAGTTTGAACACGTGGTTTGGAAATTGTGAGTTTTCAAACCCTGGAGGTTGCTCCACATACACATCTTCCTTGATTACTCCATTCAGGAAGGCACTCTTGACATCCATTTGATACAGCTTAAAATCCCTAAAACAAGCAAAAGCTAACAGTACCCTGATGGTTTCTAGTCTAGCTACCAGAGCAAAGGTTTCTTCAAAATCTATTCCTTCAGTTTGGTTATACCCCTTCGCTACTAACCTAGCCTAGTTTCTTACTACTATTCCAGAGTCATTCATCTTATTTTTAAAGACCCACTTAGTTCCAACCACACTTTGTTCTTTAGGCCTTTTGACTAACTCCCATACATCATTCCTAATGAATTGGTTCAACTCTTCTTGCATTGCTAGGATCCAAAATTCATCTCCTAAGGCTTGATCTATACTCGTGGGTTCAATCATAGATATGAATGCAGAATGACTAACCTCTTTCCTAAGTCCATGCCTAGATTTTACCCCTTCTGAAGGGTCTCCTAAGATCAGCTCTCTAGGATGACTAGAAGAAAATTTCCAATCTCTAGGAAGATGTTCCTAAGGTTCCGCTCTAGTCTCCATGGTAATGGTTTCTACTCCCCGTATAACCTCAACTTCTTCTTCTTCATGATTTGGTTCAGATGTCTTATTGGATTTATCAAATACCACATAAGTGGACTCTTCTACTACTAGGGTTCTCTTATTGAATATTCTATAGGCTTTACCTACAGATGAGTAGCCTAGGAAAACCACTTCATTAGATTTAGGATCGAACTTTCCTAAGGGTGACTTGCCATTGATTAGGATAAAGCATTTGCAACCGAAAATGTGTAAGTGGGAAAGATTGGGTGTCCTACCCTTAAGCAACTCATAGGGTGTCTTATTAAGTTTGGATCTAACATTTACCCTATTTAACACATAGCATGCGGTATTTACTGCTTCTGCCCAAAAGTATCTAGGGAGAGTGTATTCAGCTAACATAGCCCTAGCAGCTTCAACTAAAGTTCTATTCTTTCTTTCTGCTATTCCATTTTGCTGAGGAGTTCTAGGAGCAGAGAAATTATGTTCTATTCCAACCTCTTTACAAAAAGATTTAAATTTATCATTCTCAAATTCCCCACTGTGATCACTATGAATTGTTAAAATTACACATCCTAATTTTCTTTGAATCCAAGCAGAGAAAATTCTAAATTCTTCAAATGACTCACTCTTATGAGCTAGGAATTTCACCCAAGTGAACCTAGGTAGTCATCTACTATTACAAACCCATACAACTTCCCTCCTAGGCTGGCTGTACTAACAGGTTCGAACAGGTCCATATGGAGAGTTTCTAGTGGCCTAGTTGTGCTGATATCCTTGATTGCATGAAATGAAGATTTAACTTATTTTCCTAACTGGCAAGCATCATAAAGATGGTCCTTAGTAAAGTTTAACTTTGGTATGCCTCTAACTAAGTCTTTCTGAGTGATGTTCATAAGTGTTTTCATACTAGCATGGCATAGTCTCCTATGCCATAGCCAAGAGTCATCTGCTATTATTTTCAGACACAAAGAGTTTGAGGTTTCAATGCAGTTCAAGTCTAACATGTAAACATTGTTTATGCATTTCCCTTCTAACACAAGTGAATCATTTAAGCTAATCATGCATTTGTTAGACAGAAAGTTTATATCAAAGCCCTTGTCACATAGTTGACTTATACTTAAAAGATTATGCTTTAAACCATCCACTAAAAGTACATTCTCAATAATTAAATTTTTAGTGTTTCCAATGATACCTGAGCCCACCACTTTCCTGGTGGTGTTGTCTCCCAAAGTTACCTTGCCTCCTGACCTGGCCTCCAGTGTCACGAACTGCTTCATGTCTCCAGTCATGTGCCTCGAGCAGCCACTGTCCAGGTACCACATACTCTCACTAGGTCTTTTGTGAGAGCATCCCTACAATGTCAATCACGGATTAGCTTTGGGAACCCAAGTGAGTTTGGGTTCCACCCTATGCTTATATGAATGAAATGTATGCATGTTATACTGTGATGAATGCGATTTAGGTCTCCACACTAGATGTGTCCTATAGTGAATTGAGCACGTGCGGGCTATGTGACCTAGCATGCCACAAGAATAACATCTAACACCTGGAAATAGGTTCACTAACCTACAAGGGTGGTAGTGCTTATTTCTGGGTTTGGATGATGCATGCAGTGCTGGTTTTGAATGAGATGATTCACATGGTGGAGGCTGAAAGAATTCAGCAAATGTGGGAGGTTTTTTGTTATTCTCGAATGCATGAAGTTTTTCATTTAAAAATTTGTTCTCTTGGTTAAGACTAGCATATTCGAATCTCAAAGCATGCTCACTACTACTAAGTTCCCCTGATAGTTCTTCTAGTTCCTTAAATGCATTCTCTAATTCAACATGTGATGATTTCAAGGTATCGTGTGCAGTGGTTAACTCAATATGCTTCTTGTTTAATGCATCGTATTCATCAAGCAAAGACATATGATCTTTATCTAAGTCAGAAAAATTCTTTATTACACTAGCATGCTCCTTTTGTAAAGTACTAAACTCAGTATTAAGACTAACATGCTTTTTCTTCAACTTTCTATACGAGTCATAGATTTTTTCAGAAATAACAAGCAGTTCATCGTAAGACAGTTGACATACCTCATCTTGATCTGATTGATCAAGATTATCATAAGTCATAAGACACAGATTCATTACCTCCTCCTCTGCTTCTTCTTCCGATGATTCTAAGGCAGAGTCGGCCCAAAATGCTTTCTGAGTCTTAAATTTACCCTTCTTGAACTTTGATCTTTCCTCACCCTTCTCCTTGGTTTGATGAGTTTTAATGTTGGGGCAATCAGCTCGGAGATGACCGGGTTTCCTGCACTCAAAGCAAATTATTTCAGATGCAACCTTAGTATGCTTTGAGTTCTTACCTTTGTTCCAATTGCTTTGATGATGGCGCTGCTTTCTTTTCAGAAAATTTTTGAACTGACGAGTCATCAAAGCTATGTCGTCATCTTCCTCCGCTGCTGAGCTATCACTTTCAGAATTGTTTGCTTTTAAAGCCACCGCTCGCTCCTTCTTCTTTTCACCTGTATCACTTTGTCGTTGACTCACTCCTTGCTCGTAGGCAATGAGTGACCCAAGCAAATTATCAATAGAATATACATTTAGGTCTTTTGACTCAGTTATTACGGTGATTTTAGCATCGTATGAGCTAGGCAAACATCACAGTATTTTGTTTACTTTTTCCAAGTTAGACAACTCTCTTCCTAAAGCATGCAGTGATGTTACAATCTGGGTGAATCGAGTGTACATGTCAGATATAGTTTCACTAGGTTTCATGCGGAATAGTTCATAATCATGTAGCAGTATATTCAACCTAGATTGTTTGACCTTACTAGTTCCTTCATACGTGATACACAGTTTGTCCCAAATTTGTTTACCAGTAGTACAAGTTGATACTCGCATATAGTCTTCTGATTTTAATGCGCAAAAGAAATAATTTAGATATTTAGCATTTAGTTGTGCAAATTCTCTATCCTCAATGCTCCATTCATTAAATGACAGTTCAGTTTTAATTCCATTCAACATACGAAATGGTGCAGAATAACCTTCTTGGACTAACATCCACATGCGATAGTCTAAAGACTGTAAAAATGTAGACATGCGTATTTTCCAGAAATCAAATGGTATGTTGTCAAATAAAGTTGGACGAGTTATAGAATAACCCTCCGCTGTGTTACGGTTCCCAAATTGAGCCATGGATCTTACGTTTCTAGGTTTTCTAAAACACTATTTTGAAACCCCGCTCTGATACCACTTGAAAGTACGAGATGCGCCAAGAGGGGGGGTGAATTGGTATTTTAAAAATTTAACCCTACACAAGAGCTCTAATTTTTTTGTATTTTCAAAATAAAATTTAACGAATAATGTGCGGAAGCAAATACAACGTTCACAACGATGAAATTGATAGTTCAATTTTAGATTTTACACCACAAGATTTAAATACTGATTTTTCACGAAGCAATTAAACGCACAAATTAAAAGCATGAAAAGTGAAGTACGGTAAACAGGAAAAAACACACCAGAGATTTTTATAGTGGTTCGGTCACTTGACCTACGTCCACTCCCCGGAGTCCTCTACTCCGGGATTTGCCCTTGTAAAAGTTGACTCTCCTTTTGCCCCCACAGCAAGGCGGAGAAGCCTTTACAATACTCACTTTCACCTCCCTCGGTGCGGTGGAATACCAAACGCTATGTCACCCTCTTGGAGATGGCAGCGGACCTTCTCCTTTTTCTCCCTCCTGGAGATGGCAGAGTACCTTGTCGATGTTGATCTTAAGTGACTCTTCCCTTGAGAACTTTCTTAAAGCTTCCAAAGCCACAAGAGGAGCAAAGCATGCAGCTAGCTTGGAGCTACCTTGTGATCCCCTCACACTACTTCTCCCTCACGCTCAAGCTCACCTTCATCTTCTTCTCTCAAGCCCTAGATCTCTCCAAAAACTTCTCTCTACCGAATCCCCTTCTTTTTCCTCCAAGCCTCTCACAGCAAAAGGATAGATCAACAACTCCCTAAAGAAAATTTTAAGTTGTTTTTATATCAGGCTTCAGAAAACCCTAAAAGTTTCAACTTTTGCGTTTCTGTTCGTACAGTATGATCTAGGATCGTACAGTACGATCAGTTCAATTACAGCTCCATCTAGTACGAGTACAGACAAACAGTTATCGAAATTCATTCATATCGTACTGTATGATACGTATATCGTACAGGACGATACTGTTGATTCGTACTGTTCGTACTGGACAAACTGTGGGACGAATCTCGGGACGAAAGAATTCATCTCTATCAGTCATCCAGCACTCCTTGAATCATACAGTACGAATAGTGTTTTTCAGGATATCGTCCTGTACGATACGAATATCGTCCAGGATGAATAGTACAAAAATTCTTGAGATCGTCTGGTATGATCGCTGGGACGAAGGAAATCATCTCTAACAATCGTCCAGCATTCCACCAGTCGTACAGTACGATCAGTTCATTTCTTGATATCGTCCTGTACGATATGAATATCGTCCAGGACGAACAGAACAAAAAACCTTGGTTTCATCTGGTACGATCTCTGGGACGAATGAAATCATCTCTGTCAGTCGTACAGTACTATATATGATCGTACAGTACGATCGACATATAAATTAGAAACCAACGTTTATTTCCTGATTAGGGAGATAATTTTGGTAAGTTTTAATTAATCGTACAGTACGATCAGTATCGTACAGTACGATCAGTACAGAAAATCAAATTCAAAAACTTACCAAACTTATTCTGGCAGCTAGGGTTTCTCAATTATATATTATCATATAGTACGATAAGTTTTTAAACTTAATCATTCAAAAATTAGCCGTTAGCCTGAGTATTTTTAATTAATCGTACAGTACGGTCCAAAATCGTACAGTACGATTTGCTTAAAAAAAATTTAATCATTTTAAAAAACAATTCTTCCCCTGTGTGTGTGTGCATGGTTGCTCCTTTCACATGCATGCTTCTGTGGCAGACTCAAAAAAATAAAAATAAAGAAATAAAAATTACAGACTCTTCAACATCTTATTCTACCCAGTTTGAGTCTCCAGTAATCTTTAGCAGTGTGCATCTGACCTGAAATGTTAGTGCTCATATACAAGGATTAAACATTTGTAATCTAAAGGAAGTCTATATGTACTCAGTAAGTATTAGTTGTCACCATCAAAATTAAGTGCTCGGGATCCTAGATTTCAACAATGATCTCACGAGGTCTTGTGTGAGAGCACACCTACAAAAATATCAAACGTCAGTCTTAGGAACCTAAACAGGTTTGGGTTCCTTCTTATGAAAAGAAGAATGTAATGCATGCGTGCTGTGCTGTGAAACAGGCAGTTTGGGCCTCCACACCCAATTTGTACTACGGTGAACAGTACAGGTGTGGGAAATGTGACCTAACACGCCACATGAAAAACATCTAACACCAAGAAAAGGGTTAACTAATCTACGTGGGTGATAGTGCCTCTTCTTAGATGTATATGAAACATGCTTTGATGAACTTGCAACAGATTTTTCAAAAGGTGACGGTGCATAAAACTTTTCAAAAGTGGGTAGTTTTTGGTTTTTCTCAAAAGCACTGATTTTCACTTTCAAAAATTTATTCTCTTTAGTTAAACTTACAATTTCAAATTTTAAAGCACCATTGTTACTTTCTAATTCACATGCCATGGTATCTAATTCTTTAAAAGCTCTCTCCAAATCAACATGAGTGGTTTTTAATAAATCATGCATAGTAACTAAATCAGAATATTTTTTATTCAATTCATCAAACTCATCAAGTAAAGACATGTGATTGTTATCAACAATGGAATGATCCTTAATCAAAACATCATGCTCTTTTTGAAAAGTCAAATAATCCAGTTTCAAGTTAGCATGGGTTTTCTTAAGCTTTCTATACGATGGATGAATTTTTTCAGATACTTCAAATAGTTGATCGTAAATAAGCTCACATACCTCTTCCTGGTCTAACTGACCAGGGTGATCATCAGACATAAGTTTGTTTCCTCCTCTTCAACTTCAGTCTCAGAAGAGTCGGATGCAGAGTCTGCCCAGAACGCCTTTTGTATCCGCTTCTTATCCTTTCTGAACTTTGGTTTCTCCTCACCCTTCTTCTTACTTGGATGAGCCTTGAGTGCAGGATAATCCGCTTTTATGTGTCCAGGCTTCCTGCATTCAAAACAAACAGATTCAGATGAACCTTTAAAGTTTCTACTCGTCTTACCTTTGTTTCACTTTTAAAAAATTCTTATTCTTCTTCCTTAGAAAGCTCTTGAATTGCCTTGTGATTAAGGCAACATCATCGCTATCAGACCCGAAAGTGCTAGCATCTGAATCTTTGGCCTTTAGTGCCACTGTCTTCTCCTTCTTTCGTTCACCTGCATCAAGTTGTCTTTGGTTCACCCCTTGCTTGTAAGCAATGAGTGATCCAAGTAAGCTGTCAAAAGAGTAAGTATTTAAATCTTTAGATTCCATGATCGTAGTAATCTTAGCATCGTATGAAGAAGGCAAACATCTAAGAATTTTGTTCACTCTTTCGTAATTAGTTAGTTCTCTTCCTAGAGCATGCAAAGAGGTAACGATTTGAGTGAACCTTCTGTACATTTTTGAAATCATCTCACTAGGTTTCATGTGAAAAAATTTGTAATCATGTAACAAGATGTTTAACCTAGACTATTTGACTTCAGTTGCACCTTCATATGTTATACACAATCTATCCTAGATTTCTTTACCCATTGTGCAAGTAGAAACACGCATATAGTCTTCAGATTTTAAAGCACAAAAGAAACAGTTCAAACTTTTTTGCATTTAACTATGCTAAATCACGATCATCAAAAGTCCAATCTGCAAATGGGCGTTCCGTTTTAATACCTTTAACAAGTCTGTGTGGTGCTTCATAACCATCTATAACTAACATCCACATACGATAATCGATTGATTGAAGAAAAGTAGACATGCGTGTTTTCCAAAAATCAAAAGGAATGTTATCAAACAGCGGTGATCTTGTAATAGAATAACCTTCAGCAGTATTATGATTGTTATAGTTAGCCATGGATCAAATTCAAAAGTTTTTAAACTTAAATTTTGAATCCCGCTCTGATACCACTTGAAAGTTCGAAAGGGATGTTAAGCCCTAGTGAACTAGTCCCGACGCTAACCAAGTGGGGGGGGGGGTGAATTGGTTATTTAAAAATTTCACTAGCAACAGAAAAATCTTTTCGATACTTAGAAGCAAAAATAAGTAAACAAGAACGAAAAGATCAATCACAGATATTCACCCAAGCAGTTAATATCGAAAATGTAAAGTACAAAATAGAATCAGAAAAGCAAACCAAATTTTATAGTGTTCGATCAACTTGACCTACGTCCACTCCCCGGAGCCTCCCCTCCGGGTATTGCACTAAACAGAAAGTGACTCTCCTTTTGCTCCCACAGCAAGGCGGAGAAGCCTGTACAAAAAAATCTCCTTTCCACCACCAGGTGAGGCAGAGAACCTAACCTTCTTTTGCTTCCTCTTAAAGAAGGCAGAGAACGTTCAGACTCCTTTTGCTTCCACCTGAAGCGGGCAGAGAACCCCGGATCTTCTTGCGAACGATCCTCCCACAACGAACACCAACTAGATGAAGGACGACGAGCGGAGAAGACGACTCTGATTCGTGCTTGGTGCAACCTTAGTGAATCCCTCACTAACTCCCCCTCACAAGATCCTCTCTCTCTCCCAAACTCTCTCTCTCTCTCTATGGTTTCTCTTGGAAGGAAAGTGGTAAAAGATTTTTCTTGTTGAAAGAAAAAGATCTTTTATAGGAGAGCTTAAAATTTGCCCTAAATCTCAACTAGTCAGCCAAGATTGTCCAGGACGATCGATAGATCATCCTGTACGATCAGTTCAAAAATGGCTGCATCAGCCTGGACGATCTGGCTCTTCTGGATGATCAGTAGAAAAAATTATTCATATCGTCCCGTACGATCCTACGATCGTCCGGGACGATTAGTGTAAATTGAGGAATATCGTCCAGAAGATAGCTCGGGTCGTCCAGAGAAAGTTGTGTTAGACGACCAAAAAATGACCTGATCGTCTAGGACGATAAGGATATCGTCCTGTACGATTAGTTCAAAAAGTGCCCAAATTGTCCTGTACACAGTTCGGGTCGTACAGCTAAAATCCACTAGACGATCCTAATCGTACGGGATGATCCTGCGATCGTCTAGGACGATATGATCATATCAATCAAATATAAATTGCTTTTCTTAATTACCAGATTAATTTAGGCATGATTGTACTGAATCGTTCACGATGATACATGTATCGTCCGGGATGATCAGACCAAATATCTTAAAATAAAAACTTACCTAACTTGATCTGGCGGCTGAGAATTTCTGATTTGAGCATATCGTCCCGTACAATCCAAAGATCGTCCAGGATAATCTGCTTAATCAGACCCTCTTAACTTGGTCACCCTAATTAGGGTTTATATTTTTACTTGATCGTCCAGGACGATCTGAATAAAAATTTGAACATAAACTCTAATTCCCTCAAGCTCTCCCCCTGAGTGTGTGTGTGCAAGGTTACTTAGCTAGGGGATCAGTTACATTACAATTGACTCAAGAAAAAAGAGAATAGTACACTTAGACACACTTGGACCTGATCTTGAGTTGGCTTGAGTTACTCGTGATCTTTTGTGCCTGAAACGGGTTAGCCAAGCAAAACACAATAGAGACATGTTTGTCATCTTCAAAACCAGATTTGCAACAATCCCAACCTTCTCGCATAAATTTATGAAACTCACATCTTGCAATAGAAGAAATCTTACTTTCAACAATACCAACAAAGAAGACGTCCCAATCTTTAACAAACTCTTTCAAATACAAAGAGGCTTCTCTTTTATTAGCCCCTCTAAAGTTCCAAAAAGCTAAGGAACTCATTTCCCTACTAAGGGGGAAGGACCCCTGCTCCTTTTTTTTATTCAATACTTCAAGGTTTTTATGCCTAGATGATGTATTCAATGGGCCCAAGAACCTAAATTCCTTAAGAAGTTTAGTTTTATTAGTACCAAAAATACAATCCCCCAAAGCAACATCAACTTGTAGCTTGTTCTGAACATCCTCCATATTATCAACAGTAATTAAAGACTCCTTTGGAATTCTATTTAAAGCATCTAACTTAACCAGTTCTCCTACTTCTAATTCATCTCCAACAGGGTCACCCATTTTATTCAAAATATCCTCATCCCCACCAAAAGTCTCCAGAAGTTTAAAGCTATTACCTTCAGTAGAACTTTTTATCTGAGAAGAATACAGAACCTTACCAGCAACCGGAGATAAATCCCTCCCTTTCTCAGCAGAATGTCCATGATCAACACCTGCTACCCTTGGCTCCTCACTAAAAGTTTGTTAGGGATGTTAAGCCCATGTGAACTAGCTCGAGGCTAACCAAAAGGGGGGGGGGGGGTGAATTGGTTATTTAAAAAATTCTTGAGAAAAATATATTTTGAAAACCTATTCAGATGTTTTAAAATAATTGTAAAAACATGTTGATGTGTAGATATTTAATCAAATAGAACAACAACTTTATCAAACAATCATCCATAGAAAAGTAAAGTGTAGAAAATAAAAAATAAAATAGTAAGAGAATGAACACACTAAATTTTATAGTGGTTCGGTCAACTTGACCTACATCTATTCCCTGGAGCCTCCCCTCCAGGTATTGCAGTAAAACTCAGTGACTCTCCTTCTGCTCCCACAATAAGGCAGAGAAGCCTTTACAAAACTCCTTTTCACCAACCCAGTGAGGCAGAGAACCTAGACTCCTTTTGCTTCCTCCTAAAATAGGTAGAGAACCTTACCTCCTTTTGTTTCCCCCTGAAGCAGGCAGAGAACCTTGATCTTCTTATTGACGATCCTTCCCATAGAGACACCAAGGGATAAGGGACAATGACTGGAGCTGACAACTCAAATCCTTACTTGGAGTAACCTTTGTGAACACCTCACAAACCCCCCCTCACAAGATCCTCTCTCTCTCTCCCAAGCTCTCCCTCTCCCTCTCAAGAATCTCTCAGGAAAGGACTGCAACAAAAGATCTTTTCAGTAGCAAGAAAAAGATCTTAAATAGAATGGCTCAAAAATTACCATAAATTTTAATTTGCCATTAAAGATCATCTAGCACGATCATGAGATTGTGCTGTATGATTAGTGTGAATAAGCCTTATTGGGCCTAGATGATCTGGTTCTTTTGGACAGTTAGAAGATATGATTTATTCTGATTATCCAGGATGATTCTGTGATCATCCTGGACGATTATTTTAAATCAAGAATATCACCTAGCAAATAGTTTGGGATGTCTAGGAGAAATGTTTGGAAGATCTAAAGAAAATTACTTGATTGTCCAGGACGATAGGTCTATCGTCCTGTATGATTAGTTAAAAAATGCCCAATATCATTTAACACACAGTTCAGGTCATCCAGGATAATTATACTAGACAATTTTAAAATGACTTGATCATCCAGGATGATAAAGCTATCATCCTAGATGATTAGTTCAAAATGGCAATATCATCCGGCACATAGTTTAGGCCATCCAGTTGAGACACCCTACACGATGAGGATTTCTAATTGATCGTCCAAGATGGTCTTACGATAATCCAAGATAATGTGATCGATCAATCAATCCTTAGTTACTTTATTTAATCACCTGACTAATTTAGGCATAATTAAAATGAATCATCCTAGACGATACATGTATCATTTAGGAATATTAGACCAAAATACCAAAAATAAAAACTTGCCTAACTTAGTCTGATAGCTAAGATTTTTTGATTTGAGCATATCATCTTGTACGATGTGAGTATCATCCAGAATGATCTACTTAATCAAACTGACATAACATAGTTGTCCTAATTAGGGTTTCTAATTTTAATGGATCGTTCAGGATAATATTACTTTAATTTAGGATGACATAAATAAAGTCAGAATAGAAACTCTAACTTAGTAAAAAAATTCCCCCTGAGTGTGTGTGTGCAAGGTTACTTAGCTTTGGAATCCATTACATTACATTTGACTCAAGAAAGATAAAAAAATACATTAAACTTTACACAAAGATAGACTGACTCGATCTTGAGCTGGCTTGAATTGTAATTGATCTTGTGAACCTGAAAGGTTAGGCACTCAAATAGAAATAAAAATGTTTATTATCATCAAAATCATAATCCTTAAATCCAGATTTGTAATAATATCCCCCTTTTTGATGATAGCAAACATTTGTTAGATAATTTGCAATTCAGTGAGTAAAGCATAGAGCAAGAAGAACTAAGCAATACAAATTCAATTAGTCAGGCAAATAGTACAAGAATACTAAACACTGATAACTCAAATAGTATAATAACCCATAACACAAATTACTCCCCCTTTTGACATCGCAAAAAGGGAAAAATAACATAGAGAAACATAAAAAGATAGTATAAAAATATCACTACAAAATAGGAAAAACAATCAAGCTAGTAATAAGAGGGACTCTCATCAGGAGGAGGAGGAGGTGGTGGTGGCTGAAATAGACTGTGAAGGATGGCAAACTGTTCTCCAAACCATGCCATGTCCTGGTCATACTGTTGCTGCTGTTAGGGGACATGGGCATTGAATCGATTCACATCTTCAGCATGTTATTGCTCCTAGGAAGCCATGTAAAGTCAAAGAAGGCCTCCCACTGGTCAAACTTATGCACCAGGTGATCCAATGGTGATGCTAAATGGAGAGGAGCAGGTGCAGCAGACTCAAGAGTAGCTTCTTCCTCTTCTCTCTCAATATCCGTGCTGGGCTCCGGATGAAGATAAGTGCTTTGAAGAATATAGAAAGAGTTATTATAGTAGAAGGAAGGAGGGACATTTGCTGGAACTGGATATTGAAGGTTATACTTGGTTTCAAGATCATATATTATGATGTGTCCTACGGCTAAGTTGGGATGTCTCATGTGGCCAAGATCCCTAATGCTAGTTAAGTGTTCACTGTAGTGAAACATAAGATCAGTAGCATTGAAGTCACAACGGGCCATGATGTAGTAGGTAGTCATTGATAGTAAGGGGGTAATGTGGATGAAGTTCCCAGCCTTTGGAATGATAGAAGAGTGAAGGACATGCTGGATTATTCTAACATCCTTGACTAAGGAAGTGCAAGCATTATTGTGGTACGGGGCATTGGTGTTCCTAAAAAAATGATTGGCAACACTCCAGTTAAAATCAGGATCAAAGGATAGAAGGTGAAGCTTATCGCCGGTAGTGGAAAGTTGGAGAATGTCATGAAAGTCTTGAGTGGTTAATTCTATGAGGCATTGGTTAACATAAGACTGGAGGGAGGTATAAGTAGAATCAATGCAAAGGTTTGCAAAGAATACACGAAGACGTTCAGTGCTAAACAAAAAAGTAAGTGTTAGAATAAAAGTGAGGGAAGTGTGAGCAAAGAGGACCAGTACCATAAAGGTGACGATGCATGGATTCATAATTTTTGACTGAGTAATGCCAACATCAAGATAGCATTGGAATGCATCAGTGAAGCGGGGGTCAACATTCCCTCTTGAGGAACTTTCTCCCTAATGCCTAGATCTTTTGCCACCAGCCATAAGAAGAAGATTGTAAGAGGTAGAAAGAGAGATTCGTGAAGAAATCTGGCTGAGATCGGCTGTTTAAATAGAAATCAGCCATATCATCTAGGATGATAAGTAGCAATAGTTACGTCTAGGATGATTGGTCAAAAAGGCGGTCGGATTGTCCAGGATGATCAGATATTATCCAGGATGATTAGACACAGGTGATCATCCTGATGAGTCAGGCTGGATGACTTTTGATGAAAAGGATCATCCAGGATAATTAGGTGGATCGTCCAGGACAATATGCAATAAATAAATCAAACGGGTCGAATTCAAATCATCCAGCTGCTGCCACATGGATCATCCAGGATAATGAGGTGTATCATCCAGGATGATCACCAAGAATTGATTCAAATCAGCCGTTGGTTCAAGATGGGGATGATTTGATCATATCGTCTAGGATGATGTGAGGATCATCCAGGATGATGTGAATAAAAAGTGAAAAATGAAGGATGGAGAGGAATAATCAGGGGACCTAAAAAATCACAAAAAAAATGAAAATCAAACCAGAGATAGAAAAATAAAAGAGGTAAAATGAGGAAACAATAAACAAAACCAAAAAAAAAAATTTAATCGATCTACTCTAATTAACCAGATTTTTTCCTTAATTTTCCATTCAAAAGTACATAAGGAGAAAATTGACAATGCTGAAACTCAAAAAAATTGGAAAATCAATTTTCGTAACTCCTACCTCGGACACCTTACAGGTTCAAATTTCTTTCGAACAAAAATTTTATTCAGAAGAAAATAAATTAGATAAGAAAACTAATCCTTTCAAACTTCATTCTAGAAAAATATCTAATAGAATTGTATTGCAAATTAAAGAACCAGCAATCACAATTTTCAATCTCAAGTGTTTGAATATATTAATGATACATAAATTCTTTTAAGATTTTTTATAGATTTGAAAGAGGAGGAAGCTTATTTTTTTGTGGGCTCATTTTGTGCCTCTTTTTTAATTATTTGGCACACTTTGCACATCTTTTGATTTTGATACACTTTGTGTATCTTTTCAATTGTATTGGCAAACATTGCACATCTTTTTATTTGGGAACATTTTGTGCCTCTTTTATTTTCAGTTGATTAGCACACTTTGCATATCTTTTGTAAGCTTCCTTTCTTTCAAGTCCTCTAAAATACTCTCAATTGTGAGATTATCTTCCAGATATAAGAGAAGAAAAAACTCACTCTCTTAGAAAAGGAAAAGTAAACCACAAAATAGAACCAATCTCATATGATAAATGCAATCACTCGACTAAGAAAATATGAAAGTGATTCAATGATTCGGAACACTACTCATATGAGATGGATCACTGTAGGAAGATAAAATAGATTACTATTTCAAAGTTCAACTTTTAACTTTTGAAAAAGATTTTTATCTTAAAGGACTAATACACCATTAAAGGGTTAGAAGAAGAGAAACAATCATCAATATTTCTTCCCTTTAACTATTTTAGAGAGGTCAATCACTGCTTACAAGATTCTAAATAAAAAAGAAAAAGACACTTATTTAGAAATCAAGTTTGTTAGCAGTAGTGAGCTGTGATCTAATTCTGAAGAAGATAAACAGTGAATTAACAATAACAAGAAAGCACATAAAAAGAAATAACCAAATTGGGTAAACAACAACAATAAAAGAAAATCAGCAGAGAACAAAAACCCAAAAAGAAAATAGATAATCAAATCAAATTAAAATAAAAGAAAATTAAAAAAAACAAAACTTCAAGATTGTCCTAACATCTTTGACTAAGGTGCTTGAGGCACAATTATGAAAGGTGGCATTTGTATTTCATAGGAGTTGATTGACAGGAGCCCAATTGAATTCAGGATCTGAAGACAATATATGAAGCTTGTCTCCAGTGGTAGAGAGTTGAAGGAGTTCATGACAGTCTTGGTAGGTTATTTTAATGGGGCGTCTATGAATATAGGATTGAAGGGAAGTGTATGTGGAATTGATCCTTAAGATAGAGAAGAACTCATAGAGAAGTTCAGAGTTAAAGGGGAAAGCAAGTGTGAGGATAAATATGAGAGAAGTGTGGGAAAAGAGATCGAGTATCGGGTATGTAAGGGTGCGTGCATCCATGATTTTGGATGTAGTGTTGCCACCAGTCTTATAGTGAAGACAGGCAGCTTGATCAGCTGCCTTAGTTAAATAAGGGTCGACAAGTGCCCTCAATGAACTTCCAGTCACCATCCTATATCTTTTCCTATCAGCCATTTAGAAGAAATAAGAGTGTAAGAGAAGAAGAAGAAAGATTGAGAGGTTTAGTGGTGAAGAAAATGTTTGAAATTAGTTGTTTATAAAGAGTTGGGCATATCGTCCAGGACGATCAATCAAAGGATCGTCTGGGATGATCAGGTGAAATTATGATGCCCGGGCTGATTGGTCAAAAAGGCGGTTCTATCATCTAGGATGATCAGACATCGTTCAGGATGATTAGACTTAGGGGATCATCCCGAGGAGTCATGCTGGACGATCATTGACAAAACAGATCATCCCGGATAATTAGGTGGATCGTCCAAGATGATTGGCAATAATGAATAATACGGGCTGAAGTTAAACTCTATAACCATTTTGCCACATGGATCATCCAGGACAAACAGGTGTATCGTCTAGGATGATCATAAATAATCACGAAGAATTCGATAAGATCATCAAGGATGATGAGGATCATCCAGGACCATCTCACATAATGGAGAGAGATCAGCCATCAGAGGATGAAGAAGAGTGATTTGATGATATCATTCTGGATGATACAAATATCCTCCCAGATGATCTGAATATCGTCCAGGATATTGTGATAAAAAAATTAAAAATTTTGATGATGGAAGGAGGTGATCAGAAAATGCCCCAAACTAGAAAAATAAAGTAAAAATCAAATATAAAACACCGAAAAGATGATAAAGAAGGACTAAAAATAAGGAAAAAATAAAGTTTTTTTTAATCGATCAACTCCAGTAAATGAGACTTTTTTCCTTAATTTCAAATTCAAATGCCAATAAGAAGAAATTGACGAGCTGAAATCCAAAAAAGTCGAAAAATTGATTTTTGTAAACCCTACCTCAAACACCTTACAGGTTCAAATTCTTTAAAAAAAATCTAATTCAAAAGAAAAGAAATTATATAAGAAAAGTGATCCTTTCAAACTTCGTTCTAAAAAATATTTGATAAAATAGTATCGCAAATTAAAGAACCAAAAATCATGATTTTCAATCTCAAGTGTTTGAATATATTAAGGGGTACATGAATTCTTCTAAGATTTTTAAAGATTTGAAAGAGGAGGAAGCTTATTTCTTTATGGGCTAATTTTATGCCTCTTTTTCAATTATTTGGTGCACTTTGTGCATCTTTTGATTTTTGACACACTTTGTATATCTTTTCAATTTTTGGCAAATATTGTGCATCTGTTTAGTGTTGGGCTTATTTTGTGCCTCTTTTTTTTAGTTGATTGGTGCACTTTGCGCATCTTTAGCAAGCTTCCTATCTTTCAACATCTCCAAAGGACTCTCAGTTGTGAGATTATCTTCCAGATATAAGATAAGAAAAACTCACTCTCTTAGATAAGAAAAAGTAATCCACAAAATAGAACCATTCTCATATGATAAATAGAATCACCTGATTAAGAAAACATAAAAATGATTCAATAATTTGGAACGCTACTCAAATGAGATAGATTATTGTAGGAAGATAAAATAGATCTCTATTTCAAAGTCCAACCTTTTAATTTTGAAAAAGATTTTTATCCAAAAAGAAAAATACACTATTAAATGAGTTAGAGGAATATAAATAATCATTAATGTTTCTTTCCTTAACTATTTTAGAGAGGTCAATCACTCCTTACAGGCCTTTAAATAAAAACAAGGCAAAATTCTCATATAGAAATCAAGTTTATCAACAGTAGTGAGCAGTGATCTAATTCTGAAGAAGATAAATAGGAAATAAAAAATAAGAGAAAAGTGAATAAAAAGAATTAACCAAATCAAACAATTAATAATAAAAAAATGAGAAAAATTAGCAGGAAATCAAAAACACATAAAAAGAAACAAATAAACAAATCAAATAAAAATAAAAGAAAAATAAAACAATCAGATAAATTAGTATTTAGTAATCATCAAATTCATGCATTTATGTTAATCACACCCAATTTGGTCCTTAAGGTGCTGAATGTGTCAAAGACTAGTAGTTTAGTAAAGATGTTAGCCAGTTGGTTTTTAGTTGCTACATGGTATAACTCAATGTCTCCTTTGGTAACATGGTCCCTAATGAAGTGATGCCTTATGTCAATGTGTTTGGTTCTTAAATATTGGATAGGATTTTCAGTGATGCAGACGGAACTAATGTTATCAAATAGAATTGAAATTGTGCTAATAGGTAATCCTAAATCTAGAATTTGTTGCTTCAACCAAAGGACCTGGGCCATACAACTTCTTAAGGTAATGTACTCAGCTTCAGCAGTGGAAAGTGCAATAAAGCTTTATTTTCTATTGGACTAGGAGACTAAGGACCGTCATATGAATTGGCAAGTTCCAGAAGTGCTCTTTCTATCCACCCTACACCTGTAAAATTAAAATCAGATTATCTAATAATTTCCAAAGAAGTGTTGTGCTTAGGATACCAGATTCCTCAGTTTTGAGTCCCTAAGAGATATCTAAGAATTCTCTTAACTACAGTTAAGTGGGATTCTTTAGGATATGCTTGAAATCTAGCATATAGATAAACACTAAACATTATATCAGGTCGATTAGTAGTCAACTAAAGCAGTGATCTAATAATTCCTCTGTACTTCTTTTGATCAACAGATTTTCCATTAGAATCCTTATCTAACTGGACACTAAAGCTCATGCGAGTGTTTATTGGCATGGCTTTATCCATTTTGTATTTCTTTAAGATGTCCTTAGTGCACTTTGATTTATTAATAAAAGTTCCATCATCCATTTGCCTTATGTTAAACCCCAAAAAGTGGGACAATTCTTCCATCATACTCGTCTCAAACTCTTTACTCATTATTTTAGAAAAATTATCACATAAATCTTTATCAGAGGATCCAAAAAGTATATCATCAACATAGATCTGGATAATGAGTAAATCATCACCTACTTTTCTTAGAGAAAGGGTGGTGTATATGCTTCCCTTAACAAACTTCCTTTCTAATAAGAATGTGCTAAGCCTCTCATACGAAGCTTTGGGTGCCTGTTTTAATTCATATAAGGCCTTTTTAATTTGTAAACATGATTTATAAATTAGAAACTCTCAAAATATGGGGTTACTCTATAAACACATCTTCTTTTATTACCCTATTTAAAAAGGCGCTCTTGACATCCATTTGAAAAAGCTTAAATCCCTTATAATAAGCAAAGGCTAGTAGCACTCTAATGGCTTCCAATCTAGCTATAGGGGCAAAGGTCTCCTCAAAATCAATCCTTCTATTTGGTTGTATCCCTTAGCCACCAATCTTATCTTATTCCTAACCACCACACCAGAATCATTCATTTTATTCTTAAAGACCCATTTGGTTCCTACTACATTTAATTCTGGGGACTTCCTACTGACTCCCAGACATCTTTCCTCATAAATTGGTTAAGTTCTTCTTGCATAGCTAAGATCCAAAATTCATTAGAAAGGGCTTGATTAATATTGGTAGGTTCAATCATTGAGATAAGCAGAGTGGTTTACTTCCTTTCTAAGTTCATGTCTAGTTCTAACACCTTCAGAAGGGTCTCCTAAGATCAGTTCTTTAGGATGACTCAAAGAATATCTCTATTCTCTAGGCAAAGTATTTTGAGGTTCTACCCTTTCCTCTAGATTTGCAGTTTCTACACTTTGGGTAATCTCACCTACTCCATCAGTGTTTTAAGGCTCTACCCTTTTCTCTAGATTTGTATTTTCTACTCCTTGGGTCATCTCTACTATTTCATCTTTTTTCTTAGCTCTAGACTTCTTAGGATCAGATTCATCAAACACTACATGAGTAGTCTCCTTCACCACCAATATCCTCTTGTTAAACACCCTAAAGGATTTCTCCACACTTGAATATCCTAAGAACACTTCTTCATCTAATTTTGGGTCAAATTTTCCTAAGAGTGATTTTCCATTGTTAAGAATGAAGACCTTACAACCAAATACATGGAGGTGAGAAAGGTTTGGTGTTTTACCTTTAATGATCTCATAAGGTATCTTATTCAATTTGGATCTAACATTCACCCTATTCAACACATAACAGGCCATGTTCATCGCTTCTGCCCAAAAGTATTTTGGAAGTGAATATTCAGTAAACATGGCTCTAGTGGCTTCCACTAAAGTCTTGTTGTTTCCCTATTCTGTTGAGGGGTCCTAGGAGCTAAAATGTTGTGACTAATCCCTTGCTCCTCACAGAAAGTTCCAAATCTCACATTTTTAAACTCTCCACCATGATTAATATGGATGGTCAAGATCTCACATCCTAGCTTCTTCTGAACCCAAGTGGAGAAGGATCTAAATTCATCAAACGACCAACTTTTCTGTAATAAAAATGAAATCCAAGTGAACCTCAAGTAGTCATCGATAATCACAAATCCATAAACTTTTTCCCCTAAGCTGGCAGTACTAATGGGTCAAAATAAATCCATGTGAAGGACATCTAAAAGTCCAGAGGTGTTAATATCCTTAATGGAATGGAAAGAGGATTGGACTTGTTTCCCTAAGTGACAGGCATCATACAGGTGGTCCTTAGTGAACTTAAGCTTGGGGAGCCCCTTTAAGTGAGTCCTTTTGGGTTACTCTTCTAAGGATTTTCATGCTGTCATGACATAACCTTTTATACCATAACCAAGACTCATCAGTAGTAGTTTTTAAGTAAAATAAAGCAGCACACTCAATATTATTTAGATCAAGCATATAGACATTATTGATCCTTTTTTTCCTGTAAAATAGTGTTATTATTTAAGCTGATAATCAAAGTGTTTGCTAGAAATTTTATGCTAAGCCCTTTATCATAGATTTGACTAATGCTGAGCAAGTTGTGTCTCAGTCCATCTACAAGTAGGACATTTTCAATTACAAGGTCCATGGAGTTTCTTATTATACCTGCTCCCACCACTTTCCTAGTGGTGTTGTCTCTAAGAGTGACCTTGCCTCTAGCCCTGACCTTCAGTGAAATGAATTGACTTGCATCTCCAATCATATGCCTTGAATATCTACTGTCTAGGTACCACATACTCTTATAAAGTCTTTTGTGAGAGAACACCTACAAAATCATCAAATGTTAATTTTAGGAACCCAAATAAGTTTGGGTCCGTTCTTATGGAAATTAGAATGCAATGCATGTGTGTTATACTGTGAATCATGCAATTTGGTTCTCTACACCCAATGTGTACTATGATAAATAGTACAAGTGTGGGAAATATATCCTAACATGCCACAAAAAATATATCTAATGCCAGGAAAAGGGTTAACTAATCTATGTGGGTGATAGAGCCACTTCTTAGGTTTGGATAATGCATGCTTTCATGATTGTCTATAAAATTCTTTAAGTAATGGTGGTTGTTTATTTTTCATAAATGTAGTTAATTCAGTGTTAAAAAATTTATTTGAACTTTCAAGAATTAAATTTTCCACTCTCAATGCGTGCTCCCTTCTCTCTACATCAAATGCATGAGTTTCTAATTCCTTAAATGTAATTTCTAATTCAACATGTGATATTTTTAATGAATCATGCTTAACAATTAAATCAGAATGCTTTTTATTTAACTCATCAAATTCATCAAGTAATGACATGTGATTGCTATCAAGTGTAGAATGATCTTTAAGCAAAACTTCATGCTCTTTTTGCAGGTTTAAGAATTCCAATTTTAGGCTAGCATGCAATTTCTTAAGTTTCCTATATGATGAATCTATCTTCTCAGAAATATCAAATAATTAATCATAGGTTAATTCACATTCCTCTTCTTGGTCAGACTGACCAAGATGTTCATCCGCCATCAAACACAAGTTTGTAGTCTCCTGTTCAGCTTCAGTTTTAGAGGAGTCAGATGTAGAATCCACCCAGAAAGCCTTTGGAATCCATTTCTTGTCCTTCCTGAACTTGGGTTTCTCCTCACCCTTCTCCTTGCTTGGGTGAGCCTTAAGTATAGGACAATCAACTTTTATATGTCCTGGCTTCCTGCATTCAAAGCAAACTGTATTAGAAGAACCTTTAAAATTTTTGTTATTTTTACCTTTGTTCCATTTCTGATGGTGCTTTTGTTTATTCCTTAGAAAACTTTTGAATTGCCTAGTAATTAAGGCAACATCATCACTTTAAGACCTAGAAGAATTAGTGTCCGTATCATTAGCCTTCAGCACCATAATTTTCTCCTTCTTTTTCTCACCTATATAAAGTTGTCTTTGGTTCACTCCTTGCTCATAAGAAATGAGTGACCCAAGTAAGTTATCAATAGAAAAAGTATTCAAATCCTTGGATTTAGTGATCGCAATTATCCTAGAATCATAGGAAGAAGGTAAACATCTCAAAATTTTATAAACACTCTCATAGTTAGTGAGTTCTTTTCCTAAGGCATGTAGGGAGGTGATAATTTGTGTAAACCTAATATACATTTTAGATATTGACTCACTAGGTTTCATGCAAAAGAGTTCGTAGTCGTGAAGTAAGATATTCAACTTAAATTGCTTAACTTTAGTTGTGCCTTTATAAGTGATACATAATTTATCCCAGATTTCTTTACAAGTTTTACAAGTTGAAAGACACATATAATCTTCAGATTACAGTGCACCAAAAAATAATTTAAATATTTTGCATTAAGTTACACTAAATCCCTATCATCAAGAGTCCATTCAGTAAAAGGAAGTTCAATTTTAACACCATTATCAAGTTTATAAGGTGCATTATAACCATCTTTAACAAGCATCCATATGCGATAATCGATTGATTGCAAAAAGGTGGACATACGAGTTTTCCAAAAATCAACAAGTATGTTATAAAATAAGGGTGGCCAAGTAATGGAATACCTTCTGCCATGTTTTAATTACCAAAGTTATCCATGGATTGAAATTCAAAAGTTATTTAAAAATTAATTTTTGAATTCCTCTCTGATACCACTTGAAAGTTCATGAGGGTTGTTAAACCCTATAGAACTAGCATGAGGCTAACCAAGAGGGGGGGGGGGTGAATTTGTAGTTTTAAAAATTCTTAAGCAAAAATAAGATTTTGAAATCTTTTTTGAATGTTTTAAAACAAACACAGTTGCTCTTTAATGTGGAGATGATTAATCAACTAAATCAGTAACTTTAACCTCACGATCCTCCACAAGATATTAAAGTATGGAAACTAAAATATGGAATAGTAAAAAGAAAGAAAACACCAAATTTTATAGTAGTTCGGTCAACTTGACCTACGTCCACTACCCAGAGCCTCCCCTCTAGGTATTGCACTAAAACTCAGTGACTCTCCTGTTGCTCCCATAGTAAGGCAAAAAAGCCTTTATAAAAACTCCTTTTCACCAACCCCGATGAGGCAGAGAACCCAAACTTCTTTTGCTTCCTACTTAAGCATATAGAGAACCATACCTCCTTTTGGTTCCTCCTGAAGCAGGCAGAGAACCTCGATCTTCTTATTAATGATCCTTCCCATAGAGCCACCAAGTAACAAGGGACAATGATTGGAGAAGGAGACTCGAATCCTTGCTTGGAGAAACCTTTGTGAACATCTCATAAACTTTCCCTCACAAGATCCTCTGTCTCTCTCTCCCAAGCTCTCCCTCTCTTTCTCAAGACACTCTCAGATCAAGACATCAGCAAAAAAGTTTTTATATTAATAAGCAAGAGATCTTAAATAAAAGGGCTCAAAAAATGCCCTAAATTTTAACTTGCCATTAAAGATCATCAAGGACGATCTATTGATCGTCTTATACAATCAGTATAAAATAGATGTTTCAGTCTAGACGATCTGGCTCTCCTGGATGATTAAAAGATAGGATTTGTATAGATCATCCAGGACAATGTGGTCATTATCCTGTACGATTAGTTCAAAACCATATTTTTGTCTAGTAGATAGCATTGGTCATCCAGGAGATGAGTCTGGACGATGTGTAAAAATATAACTGATCATCCAAGATGATAAGTTTATTATCCTGTATGACTAGTTCAAAAATATGCAATATCATTCGACACATAGTTTGTGTCATCCAGGAGAACTATGTTGGATGATTTAAATATAACTAATCATCCAAGACAATAAGACTATCATTCTGTATGATTAGTTCAAAGTGGCAATATCATCTAACACATAGTTCAGGTCATCCAGAAAAATAATATTGGTTGATAAGGATTTATAACTGATCATCCTGGACGATCTTGTGATCATCTAGGATGATGTGATCAATCAATTAATCCTTAATTATTTTTATTAATCACCTGACTAATTTATGCATGATTATAATGAATCATTCAGGATGATACATATATCATCATGTATGATTAGACCAAAATCCTAAAATAAAAACTTGCCTAAATGAGTCTGGTGGATGAGGAATTTTGGTTTGAGCATATTATCCCAGATGATGTGAGGATCCTTTAGGATGATCTACTTAATTAGACTAACTTAACGCGGCTACCCTAATTAGGGTTTCTATTTTGATCTGATTGTTCAAGATGATTTGGGATCGTCTAGGATGATTTAATAAAAAATAGACAAACTCTTAATTTTGCAAAATTTTTCCATCTAAGTGTGTGTGTGCAAGGTTACTTAGCATCTGGATCCACCTATTTACAATTGAATCAAGAAAGAGTAAAAACCAACGGATTTGACATTACAGACTAACTCTGTCCTAATCTACTCTAACTTGAATTGGCTTGAATGGTAATTGACCTTGTAGACCTGAAATGTTAGTATGGGGCAATCAAAATAGATGTACTGTAGTGATAGTAGAATGGAAATAGAAATGCAAGAAATATTTATGATCATCAAACCTATAATCCTTGAATTCAGATTTGTAACACCATTCTCAAAGTCATTTGAGTCTTGGGGGTAAAATCTTGGTTGTTTTTAATGGTACCCGACCACTTTACTTTTTGTAATTTCTAGGTTGTAATATTAAAAGGCACTTGCCATATGAATTGTTAAATTTATTTAATTAATTTGGTTTAATTAATTGCTTACTCTGATTACGATTAAGATTGCCTTCTTGTAAGGGAACATTAAAATGTTTTCTACTTTAATTAATTTAAAAAAATTATCAGGCCAACATAGAAACTCTAATAATTTTAAGAAGTAAGCTCATATCGCCAAGTGTTTGTATGTATTATTTTGGTTCATCTCTTCCTTCTTAGGCACCTTCCTGCCTACAGATTCTGGCAGGCCACCTATCTTATTAGGGTGCCATCTTATCAAGGAGAAGTTGTGCAATATCTAGAGAAAAATATATTTTTAAGGCTTTTTAAAACTGCTTTATATTTAATTTAAGTATTTATCAAGTCAATTAGCATGCATCGCATTAAATACAAACTTAAAAGTGTCTAAAAATTTAAATGCATTTATTTCAAGTTTCATAATACCATGTATGTGTCAAGGGGCCAATTTGGATCTACTTTAGATGTTGGTCATATTTTCTCAAACTTAATTAACTAACATCCCTACCACTCTTACATAAATGACCAGACTCATGAATTTTAAACGACTAGGTCGTTAGCTGGCTCTCCAATCTAGGCCAAGTTAAGTCCAGATGTATTACATTAGTTCAGTTTGGGTCACTGTTATCTAGTGCCCAATTTAGTTTTAGATTCTGAGGCAAGTTTAGACTATAAGACCTTAACCTCCAGAAATCAAATCCTATTTTTTTTAATAAAATTGACAACTCATATTAAATCTCCTTCAATCCAAAATTCAAACCCAACACTTAGGATAGGTTGGGGTACTTCTAAAATATTTTTTAATCCTAAAGCATCTCCTACCCCTCCTCCTTTGACCTCGAGAAATAAGTGTTCAAAATTTGATCCAATCCCATTTGAAATTTTAAACTTCAATCCTTCGATATTAATTCTTGAAAATTTTAAATAAAATTTATGCTGTTATTTTAATCGAGTATTTTTATAGGAAACTCCAGTTTCTTATGATGTAATTAACTAGGAGAGCTTGCGCTCGTAGGAGATTTAGAACTTAGATCAGTTTTTAAAATCAAGTTTTCGATACTCAATTAATTATCTTTAGAAAAATCAAAGTTGATGATCATTACTATAAATAGTATCTTCTTTCCCCAGGAAGATATATCATTCTATTATCATAATTTTGATTATGAAATTAATAATCTTTTATCTAGATTAGCATTATAAAATTCTCGAGTAGGCAACATTTTGATCATTTGGGGTCATATGTAATCCTTCTATGAATATGAACCTATTAAGGAATGATACTTTCACCTCCCAACGCGATATATCATTCATAATGATGTATTCAATTTCAACACTAAAATTCTAGTAAATTAACTTTTCCCAAAGAAAATAAACATTTCAAACTCAACGTTTTTAACTCAAATAAGAAAAAACTGGCGACTCTGCTGGGGACAAATCTCTCTCTTCATCTTTAATAATGGTCAAAATTTTGTTACATTGGTAGTTTTGACGATCCTTCCTTTTGTTGGTCCCTCTGCCCATTTCTTCCTTGGGTGAGTGTGGCTAATAGTAATAAGACATGTCAAAAGAGGTGAGTGTAGGAAACCTCTATCAAAATTAAGCTTTGACATTTTGCCTCCAAATCATTGGTAGAGCAAAAGAGTCAAGCCAAACCTTTCAAAATCCTCCTGTTAATGTTATAAACATGTATGCTCAAAAAAATTTCAAGTATACTAAGTTTCATAATCTACAGGAGACCCTTTAGTCTCAAAATAAAAATTTGATTTCTTTAGCAAAATCAAAGGCTTGGACATTTCACCCCCAAATCACTACTCAGGGTGAAAGAGTCAAGTCAATCTCCATGAATTTCCTTGTTAATTATGTAAACCTTTGTGTTGAGTGCAAATTCGCATATTGAGTTTCAAATCATTCAAGCAAATTCTGTCAAATTTCTAAATCTTCAAAATCCTTTTGAAAGAAAATTATTTGAATTCAATTCATTCACCATCGTCATATGTTCTTCTACGACACCCACTTGTTGTTTAACATATGCATTGCAAATTCAACCTCCTTCAAATCGAATTTCAAGATTTAATCCTTTTAGTAAATCCAGGCTTTAACATTTTATTCCTATGTCAATCAGTGGCATAGAAGAGTCAAGTCAAAATCTTTCAAAATTTTCAAAATTCAAAATCCCCTTCAAAATCCCCTTCATATAAATTTCAATTGTTATTGCTATAAATTTCCTACAACATTCTCTTGTAGTCTAACAAATGCAATGCAACTCCAAATCTCCTTAAATTCAAATTATTTTTTGTATTTTATTATCATGCATCAGGTAAGAGCTCTTATAACTCAATACATATGATAAAATAAAAAATCTTTTAACTTTTAAGTTTAATTTCGATATTCTAATTCAAATTCCTTTTTTCAAATTCCAGACAATCAGATTTGGAAATAATGGTTAGCAAGTTGATTGTCACCTTTCATAAGAGTTTGACCTACGAAAAGATTGACTTTGGAATGACAATCCAGTTTGGTTTGGGCATCAAGACCATTGAACTATCCATGAATGAAGAAAAATTAGTCAACTTGGATGCTTTTAAGATAGGCACTCCTGTGTTGGAGTTGGTCCTGAGATCAGGGTCTGATACCCTTATATCCAAAGAGAGGGCTATTGCCGCCCCTATGTCCACCACTCCTCTACTATGGGAGGAGAAGAAGTTTAAGTTTATAGTGAACACCGATGCTAAGACTGTGTTTGAAAAGGGGTCGAGTTATGAAGTTCCCTTTGGCAGTAATAATGCCAGGAAGAACTACCTAAGGAGGTAAGGAAAGAGATCACAAAATCAAGGAAGATGGCTGAGCTGAAGGCCCTAGGTAAAGTTTACCCTGATGCTGATGAGGAGCTTCCCATCCCTGCCTCTTCTCCACTCCTCAAAGGGAGTCATTTTGACCCCTCGTAGCTACTACAGAGGAGGAGTGAGTCTCCAGGATTTCTAGCTCTCCACCATGCCTGATGGATTATAGTGTTAAGAGGACTCCTAAGGAGAAGCAGACTCTGAGAACAAGGATGTTGAGGAACATCATCCACACATACGTAGCTTTAGCTGGTGAAATAAAAGAATAATACAGGAGACACTTGAAGGGGGTGATCTCAAACAAGCTTGAGAAAGAGGTTATGAAAGAAGAAAAATATGAGGCAAGAAACCTGACTCCTTAGCCAATGAGGAGAAATAAGAAATTCATTATGTGGCTAATTACTTTAATTCTCATGGATGGATATCATTGGGTGCCTTGCCTCCCATCTATGAAGATGGAGGAGATTGTTCTAACTAGATCAGGTAATGGTCACCCCCAAAGTGGTAGACCGTTAGTCCCCCCTTCAAGATTCTCAAAGTTGGCCCCCATGATAGCCATTTCAGAAGAAGTTGTTAAGGATGAGAAATCAGTTGATGTTAAGGACAAGAGGCCCATATCACAAGAAAGCATTATGTCACAAAAATGTTAATTTAATCTATAGAAGTTTAGATCTGTGATAGTCCAATCCAGTCACCGGTTGATGTCTCTCAACTCCCCATCAAGGAATGCGAGGATTCCACCCCACTTGATGTAGGCGTTCCCACACTTCAAGATCCTTTATCACCAATCAAGGTGGATGTCCCTCAGCCTAGGGTAGATATCAACCTCATGATTTTTGACCCCGGTATAGTCAGAGGGGAGGGGACAGTGCCAAATGAAGATCAAGAGATGTTAGATCAGTTAGTGGCAGAGCCTTCTATAGATGATTTGAAGATTCAAGCTGTCCTTTCCAAGTTAGATGAGGAAGAGTTTGAGGAGATGTTTCATTACAAAGGGTACTTACCCATCAATATCAAGTCAATTGATGATAGATAGGATGATGAGGTAGTTCAAGAGATTCGGGAGATCCTTAAGTAGAAGGTTAAAAAAGCCTTTGATCCAAATGCTGATGATTTGTTTATGGAGGAAGATACCACCGATAATATTTGAATGGTTGATACTCGAACATCGGCCAGAGATGTTGTACCTTCTAAACATCGGTCTAGTTAAGGAGGAGTCACTAGCAGTTGATTCTGACTTGGATAGATCTGTCAGGTTGAGGGATGATGTTGAATACATTAAGCATCTAAAAAGAAAGGTTTAAGAGATGATGATATGGGTAGAGCAGATGTAAAGCAAGTTGGTTCAAGAAAAGTAGCCATAACTCGAGCAGTTGTAACTTATAGTACACACAGTGGGTGAGTATAACAGTAAGGTAGATTCTAGTCCTAAGATTTCAGACTCTACATAGTTACCTCTCTAGTTTTCTAGCTGATAAAGTTATTAAGCAGATGATAGAAACCCAGGTAAGGGAGGCCCTAGCCCATTTTTAAAGGACTGTATATTTTCCAAAGGGTAGACCCTACCTTGAGGAATATGATTTAGTTCTTTATCCAATGGGCTTCATGCCACCTTCTTTCAAGGAATTCAAAGGTTTTGAAAACCCAAGACAACATCTAGCCCATTTTTGAGCGAGGTATTGCAATGCAGGAGGGTCGAATGCTCTACTATTTCATTTATTTTTTAGTAAACTATTTGAGATAGCTTTTGAGTGGTATGTAAATTTGTTGAATAATTCAGTGAAAACTATCTGTGAGGTCGAGGGTCTATTCTTAAAAAATTCTTAGGAGCTCAGTAGAGAATAATGTTTAGTGATTTCGACATCGAAAAGCAAAAGCCGTGAGAGTCTTTGATTGAGTATATCTTGAGGTGGCGAAACCTCTCGATGAAGTGTAAACCCTAGCTGCAGTAGCAACATGTAGTGGAAATTCTTATAAAGGATATCCACGGGCCTATTGCCTTTCTGCTAAAGGGATTTACAATCAAAACCTTTGAAAAGCATTTCAACAAAGATAATAAACTACAAAAAGAGGCTTCTAAAATGTCATTCCTGAAGGATTCAACCAAGGAGAAGAAATCAAATAAACCACTGAAGACTTTTAAGAAAAGGGCAACCACAATCTATGTAGTTTAAAAAGGAAAGAAACCATGTAGTGTATAGTCCAGTGGCCCTCCACCCCAACAAATCTAGAAATAATAGCCTTTCCAGGTAACCCCTCAATCCACTAGGGAGCCTTACCCGATTTCTTTTAAAGAGAGATTGGCTTGTCAATATCCATTTAAAAGGGAACCAGTGAGGAAAATTTTTAAGAGTCTTCCAAAGAAGATAAATTTTTTATTGTTGGAGGCCAAGAAGTTGGAAGAGGCAAATAAGAGGGATGATCCCAACTTTTTCTCCTACCACCGAATGTTTGGCCACACAATTGAATACTGCATAGTCTTCAAGGACTGGCTCAAGAGGAACTTTCATCCAGGTAATATCATAATTCCGAATGAGTAGCTATTCAACCCAGATCATGGGTCTATCAAATCAATCTCAAGTAAAAATTTTAATCTTTCTCTATCCATTGAAGATGGTTGGGATGTAGCTCTATCCTCGGCATTTAAAAGATTATTTAACAAATCTTTTTATCTTTCTCAACAGTTATCGATAAGAGCCTGGGCCTCATTTGGGAGGTTGACTTAATGGCTTCGCAAGAGGATGTTAAGGAAGTTTCCTCTCCAGTAGTTGTATGAACTACTGTAATCAATAAAAATGAAAGAGTAAACCTTTTGTAAAAAGGAAATATGTCAATGAGATATGTGTACAAGTGGTGGATGGTGGCTCTAAACCACTGTCCCCATTAATGTCATCTGACTTTTACTTTATCCCATTAAAAGTAAAGGGTCAAAAATTTATAAGAAATAATTATTTTATAAATGTTTTGATCATTAATGTTATGAATATGATTCAAAATGACTTTTCTATTAAAAATAATCAAGAATTAGCTAAGATCACTCAAGAAGTTCAAAAGCGTAGCACTCAAGATTTGACCTCTCAAGGGAGAAACAAATCTGATGTCTTATTTGATGGTGATACCCTGAAATTAACTTTCAAGGGAGTTCCACTATGATAAACTTTTCAGATTTAGACTCCCACTCAGAAAATGATAATCAATCACCTGAGGAGATTATATACCCCATTATAGTTTATCCTTCTGATGAGATCGTGTAAGTACAATAGCATGGTGGGAAAGTTTTACCCCATAGGCTTCCTCCCTAGGAAAAAGGAAAATAAGTTGCTTCTAATGATCTAATTCAAGTTCCCACTCAACAATCAAATTCCCCTTCAAATCCGTCGGGTCCAATTCATGATGTTCCAAAGGTCGATTACAACATCTTAGCTCATCTTAGGAAGTTTCCTATGAAGTTGAGCATCTACGACACCCTCATCCTCTTTAAAGAGATGAGGGAAAGCTTAATTAAAGCATTTCTTGACACAGAGATTTGCTTAGCTTTGTTGCTTCAACTTCTCAAGTTGAAGCTTTGTACTTCAAAGAAATCTCAGGAATAACCATTTTTATGAAGATCTAATCCTAGGAACTGTCAATCATAATCACCCAATTTATATTACTATAAATGTGGGTAACTTCAAGTTATCAAGAGTTTTAGTTGATCTGGGTGCATTGGTCAATGTGATGAACATAATGACTCTCGCATACCTTAGAGTTGATACCCGAAAGCTCTCAACCGGTAAGATGGTGCTTCATGGGTTCAATGAAAAGGGCAAGAAGGATTTAGGTTTAATCACCCTTCTTCTAGAGATATGAGAGTTGAAATTAGAAGCGATATTTCATATAATTTATTTAGTGACATCCTTCAACGTGCTCCTAGGTTGGCCCTGGATCCATGAGTATTAGATTGTTCCATCTACCCTGAAAGTTTGAAAGGGATGTTAAGCCCTAGTGAACTAGTTCCGAGGCTAACCAAGAGGGGGGGGGTGAATTTGTTATTTAAAAATGTCAGGAACAACAGAAAAAATATTTCGATACTTTGCAGCAGAAACAAGTAAATAAGAATGAAAAGATCAATCACAGATATTCACCCAAGCAGTTAATATCAGAAAAGTAAAGTGCAGAATAGAATCAGAAAAGTAAACCAAATTTTATAGTGGTTCGGTCAACTTGACCTACGTCCACTCCCCGGAGCCTCCCCTCCGGGTATTGCACTAAACAAAAAGTGTCTCTCCTTTTGCTCCCACAGCAAGGCGGAGAAGCCTGTACAAAATCTCCTTTTCACTACACGGTAAGGTAGAGAACCCGACCTCCTTTTGCTTCCTCCTAAAGCAGGCAGAGAACCTTCAGACTCCTTTTGCTTCCATCTGAAGCGGGCAGAGAATCCTGGATCCTCTTGAGAATGATCCTCCCACAACGAACACCAACTAGACGAAGGACGACGAGCGGAGAAGATGACTCTGATCCGTGCTTGGAGCAACCTTAGTGAATATCTCACTAACTCCCCCTCACAAGATCCTCTCTCTCTCTCCCAAACTCTCTCTCTCTCTCTAGGGTTTCTCTGGGAAGGAAAGTGGCAAAAGATTTTTCTTGTTCAAAGAAAAAGTTCTTTTATAGGAGGGCTTAGAATTTGCCCTAAATCTCAACTGGTCGGCCAAGATCATCCAGGACGATCGATAGATCGTCCTATACGTTCAGTTCAAAAATGGCTGTATCAGCCTGGATGATCTGGCTCTTCTGGATGATCAGTTTAAAAAGTTGTTCATATCGTCCCGTACGATCCTGCGATTGTCCGGGACGATTAGTGTAAATTGAGGAATATCGTCCAGAAGACAGTTCGGGTCGTCCAGAGAAAGTTGTGTTGGACGACCAAAAAATGACTTGATCGTCCAGGACGATAAGGAGATCGTCCTGTATGATTAGTTCAAGAAGTACCCAAATCGTCCTGTACACAGTTCGGGTCGTACAAAAGAAATGCACTAGACGATCATGATCGTCCAGGATGATCCTGCGATCATTCAAGATGATATGATCGTATCAATCAAATATAAATAGCTTTCCTTAATTACCAAATTAATTTAGGCATGATTATACTGAATCGTCCAGGATGATACACATATCGTCCGGGACGATCAGACCAAATAACTTAAAATAAAAACTTGCCTAACTTGATCTGGCGGCTGAGAATTTCTGATTTGAGCATATCGTCCCGTACGATCCAAAGATCGTCCAGGATGATCTGCTTAATCAGACCCTCTTAACTTGGTCGCCCTAATTAGGGTTTTTATTTTTACTTGATCGTCCAGGACGATGTGACTATCGTCCGGGACGATCTGAACAAAAATTTAAACAGAAACTCTAATTCACTCAAGCTCTCCCCCTGAGTGTGTGTGTGCAAGGTTACATAGCTAGGGGATCAGTTACATTACAATTGACTCAAGAAAAAGAAAATAATACACTTAGACACACTTGGACCCGATCTTGAGTTGGCTTGAGTTTCTCGTGATCTTTTGTGCCTAAAACGGGTTAGCCAAGCAAAACACAATAGAGACATGTTTGTCATCATCAAAACCAGATTTATAATAATCTCCCCCTTTTTGATGATGGTAAATATTTGTACAGTAGTTTGAAAAAATAACTAGAAGATCGAAACAAAATTTTTTTTAAATTTTCATTTAACAACTAAAATATAGGAAATATAACACATAATCAAAAACAGAAACGACTGCAACTGACTCCCCCTTTTTACATCTCAAAAAGGAGGAGGGGAAACAGAAATACTAAAACATCAGTACAAAACAAAAAAGAAAATAGATACAAAACAAAAAACTAAACTGAGGCGGATCCTAATCAGAAGGAGGAGGTGGCGGTGGTGGGTTGAAGTAGTTGTGAATGGCCTGAAAGTGGGCTCCAATCCAGGCAATGTCCTGGTTATGCTGCTGTTGCTGCTGCGCAGCATAGTCCGTGAAGCGCTGGATGTCCTCGGCGTGCCGCTGCTCCTGGGTAGCCACATAGGAGTCAAATCTGGCCTCCCACTGATCGAAGCGCTGCACCAGGTGGTCAAAGGGAGAGGCAATGCGAAGGGGAGCAGGTGCATCGGGTGCAGCAGGAACTGTAATAGCCTCTTCCTCTTCCTCCTTAACATCCGGGGCAGACTCCAGATGTAGTTGGGTGCTATGTAGGACATGGAAGGAATTATTGGTGAAGAAGGAAGGAGGGACATTTGGAGCTGCGGGATACTGCAGGTCATATTTGGTTTCTAGGGCATAGGCAATGATATGTCCTAAGGCTAGATTGGGATGACAGCGATGATCTGGATCCCTAATAGTGGTGAGGTGCTTGATGTACCGGATAATAAGGTCAGTGGCATTAAATTCCCTATGGGCCAAGATGTAGTAAGTGGTCAAGGACAGTAGTGGGGTGATGTGAATTCGATCCGCCACCTTTGAAATGACGGAGGACCGAAGGACATGCTGAATGGTCCTTGATTCCTTAAGAAGTGTAGTGCAGGCATTGTCATGATACGGGAATTTGTATTGCGAAGGAAATGATTGGCGACACTCCAATCATAGTCAGGGTCGGTGATAATTATGTGGAGTTTGTCACCAGTGACAGAAAGTTGGAGAATGTTATGAAAGTGAGTTCGACGGGATACTGATTTATATAAGAGCGGAGGGTGGAATAATTAGCCGAAATACATAAATTTGCAAAGAAAACGTGAAGAAGTTCCGTGCTAAAAGGAAAGGCGAGAGTCATGATGAAAGTGAGGGAGGTGTGTGCAAAGAGGTCAAGAACAGGATAAGTAAGAGTGCGGGAATTTACTATTTTGGACGGTGTGATTCCCACCTCACAATAGCGCTCGTAAGCAGCCTGATCGGTTGCATTTGGGAAGCGAGGATCAACAGGTCCCCGAGAGGAACTTGCACCCTTTTGCCACGAACGTTTGCCACCAGCCATTAGGAATCAAAAGTGAAGGGAAGTAGAGAGAGTTTGGAAGAAAGAGTGTGGAAAATCCTTAAGAAAATGGCTGTTTAAATAGATCTTGGCCGGATCATCCCGTACAATCGCGCCAGGACGATCGATGCAATTATTATGGCCTGGACGATTGGTCAAAGAGGTAGTCCGATCATCCAGGACGATCAAATATCGTCCAGGATGATTAGACATAGGCGATCGTCCTGAGGAGTCAGGCTGGATGATCGTTGACGAAAAGTATCATCCAGGACGATTAGGTGGATCGTCCTGGACGATGTGCAATAAGTGTGACGGACAGGCCGAATTCCAATCATCTAGCGGCTGACACGTGGATCAGCCAGGACGATGAGGTGGATCGTCTAGGACGATGGATAATAATTGGTGCAATCTCTGCCGTTTGATCAGATAAGGAGGATATGGATAATATCGTCCAGGATGATATAGGTATCGTCCATGACGATCACCAATAATTGGAGGTTATCAGCAGCATGTTCAGAGTGGGGATGATTTTGAATGGATCATCTAGGATGATTTATGGATCGTCTAGGATGATTATGGATCATCCAGGATGATGTGAAGAAAAATAGAAACAAGATAGAGGATGGAGATGACAGATCAGGATCCCAAAAACACAACCAGGAAGATGAAAAAACAAAACAAACAACGAAAAAACCTTGAAATGAGAACATAGAAAATACAACACACATATTTTTTTTTGATCAAGCTGCTCGAGTAAATCAGAATTTTTCTTTGATTTCAGATTCAAAAGCCAATAAGTAGATGATTGACAGCGTTGAAATCCAGAAAAGTTAGGAAAAATTGACTTTCGTAACTCTTATCTCGGGCACCTTATAGATGCAAATTTCTTTCAAACCAAAAATCCAATTCAGAAGAAAAGAAATTAGATTCGAAAGGAGATCCTTTTAAGCCTCGTTCCAGAAAAATATCTAATATAACAGTGTTACAAAGTAAAAAATCAGAAATCAGGATTTCCAAACTCAAGCTTTTGTAAATATTAAGTGGCGCACGGATTTTTCTAAGACATTTAACGATCTGAAAGGGAAGAAAGATTAGTTGGGCTCATTTTGTGCCTCTTTTTCAATTGATTTAGCGTACTACGCATCTTTTGTAAGCTTTCTCCCTCTCAAAATCATTAAAAGATCTTAGCTGTAAAATTACCTTCCAGATATAGGAGATGCTCTCCACAATAAGGAAGAGTAACTCACAAAATAAAAGTCAGACGTCATATGATAAGTGCAATCACTTGGTTTAGAAAATTAAAATAATGACTCAAGACTTTGAAAACACTATTGATATGAGGTAGATTACTGTAGGAAGATAAAATAGATCTCTATTTCAAAAACTAAATTTTAATTTTGAAGAGGATAATTATCCAAAAGAAATAATACACTAGCAAAGGAGTTAGAGGAAGAGAAATAATCATCAATGTTTCTTCCCTTTAACAGATCAAGTGGAGTCAATCACTGCTTACTAGCTTCCAAACAAAAATAAGATAAAACTCCCAGTCAGAAATTCAGATTATCAGAAGTAGTGAGCAGTGATCAGATTTTGAAAAGTATAAAATAGTAAGTGCAAGAGATGAACCAGCGAATAAAAAATAGATAGAAAATCATATCGAAGTAAATACTCAAATCAAACTAACAACAAGGCTAACACAGAAATCAGTAAAAGAAATAAAACCAACTTAAAATAAATGATCAAATCAAAAAACTAACTAATAGAAAACAGAATAAAAAATAGAACAATCAGAAATTAGCATTCATCAGAATCAAGCATTTATATCAATCACTCCTAATCTGGTTCTCAAAATGCTGAATGAGTCAAAGGCCAGTGGTTTAGTGAATATGTCAGCCACCTGATTTTCAGTTGCTACATGATGTAGCTCAATGTCCCCTTTTGTAACATGGTCCCTAATGAAGTGATGCCTTATATCAATATGTTTGGTCCTAGAATGTTGGATTGGATTCTTAGAGATGCAGATGGCACTAGTATTATCACACAGAATAGAAATTGTGCCAACAGGTAAACCTAAATCGAAAACTTGTTGCTTTAACCATAGAACTTGGGCCACACAACTTCCTAAGGCAATATACTCAACTTCAGCAGTGGAAAGTGCAACTGAGTTCTATTTTCTACTGGACCTAGAGACTAGAGACTTTCCTATGAATTGACAAGTTTCAGAAGTGCTCTTTCTATCCACCATACACCCTGCAAAGTCAGAATCAGAATATCCAATGATCTCAAAAGAGGTGCTGTGCCTAGGGTACCAGATTCCTAGGTTTGGGGTCCCTAAAAGATATCTAACAATTCTCTTAACAGCAGTCAGGTGGGACTCTTTAAGATCAGCCTGAAACCTAGCACAAAGACAGACACTAAACATGATATCAGGTCGGCTAGCAGTCAGGTAAAGCAGTGATCCTATTATTCCTCTATACTTCTTCTGATCAACAGATTTTCCACTTGAATCCTTATCTAACTGAACAAAGGAGCTCATGGGAGTATTGATTGGCTTGGCTTTGTCCATTTCATATTTCTTCAAAATGTCTTTAGTGTATTTAGATTGATTGAGAAAGGTTCCATCATCCAATTGCCTTATGCTAAACCTCAAAAAGTAGGACAATTCTCCCATCATACTCATCTCAAACTCCTTACTCATTATTTTAGAAAACTCATCACATAAATACTTATCAGAAGATCGAAAAATTATATCATCAACATAGATCTGGACAATGAGTAAGTCATCCCCTATTCTCCTCAGAAAAAGGGTGGTGTCTACGCTCCCCTTAACAAACTCTCTTTCTAACAGGAATGTGCTAAGCCTCTCATACCAAGCTCTGGGTGCTTGTTTCAATCCATATAAGGCCTTTTTTAATTTGTAAACATGATTCAGATTTTGGGAACTCTCAAAACCTGGGGGTTGTTCTACAAAAATATCCTCTTTTATTACCCCATTTAAAAAGGCACTCTTGACATCCATTTGAAACAGCTTAAATCCCTTATTATAGGCAAAGGCTAGTAGCACTCTAATGGCTTCCAATCTAGCTACAGGGGCAAAAGTCTCCTCAAAATCAATCCCTTCTATCTGATTATACCCCTTAGCCACCAATCATGCCTTATTCCTAACCACCACAGCAGAATCATTCATCTTATTCTTAAAGACCCACTTGGTTCCCATAATACTTTGATTTTTAGGTCTTTCTACCAACTCCCAAACATCATTCCTTACAAATTGATTCAATTCTTCCTTCATAGCTAAGATCCAAAACTCATCCGAAAGGGCTTGATTGATGTTGGGGGGTTCAGTCATTGAGATAAAGGCAGAATGGTTTACTTCCTTCCTAAGTCCATGCCTAGTCCTAACACCTTCAGAAGGGTCTCCTAAGATCAGTTCTTTAGGATGACTCAAAGAATATCTCCAATCTCTAGGCAGTGTTGTTTGAGGTTCTACCCTCTCCTCCAGATTTGCATTTCCAACCCCTTGGGTAATTTCCTCTACCTCTTCTTCGTCCTCAATTCTATTCACCTTAGGATCAGATTCATCAAACACCACATGAGTTGTCTCTTCCACAACCAATGTCCTTTTATTGAATACCCCAAAGGATTTCCCCACACTAGAATAGCCTAAGAACACTCCTTCATCAGATTTGGGGTCAAACTTTCCTAAGGAAGATTTCCTGTTGTTCAGAATGAAAACCTTACAGCCAAAGACATGGAGGTGGGATAGATTTGGGGTTCTACCCTTAATGATCTCATAAGGTGTTTTATTCAGTTTTGATCTCACATTCACCCTATTCAACACATAACAGGCAGTGTTCACCGCTTCAGCCCAAAAGTAGTTTGGAAGTGAATACTCAGCAAGCATGGCTCTAGCGGCTTCCACTAAGGTCCTGTTCTTCCTTTCAGCTACCCCGTTCTGCTGAGGGGTCCTAGGAGCTATAAAATTGTGACTAATCCCTTGCTCCTCACAAAAACTTCCAAACTTCACATTTTCAAACTCTCTACCATGATTACTATGAATAGTCAAGATCTCACAACCTAACTTCCTCTGAATCCAAGTGGAGAAGGTCTTAAACTCATCAAATGACTCAGATTTGTGTGATAAGAATTTAATCCAAGTGAACCTCAAGTAGTCATCTACAATCACAAAATCGTAGACTCTCCCCGCTAAGCTGGCAGTGCTAATGGGTCCAAAGAGGTCCATGTGAAGAACTTCTAAAGGTCTAGAGGTGCTAATGTCCTTAATAGAGTGAAAAGAGGACTGGACTTGCTTTCCTAACTGACAGGCATCACACAGGTGATCCTTAGTGAACTTAAGCTTGGACACACCTCTAACTAAGTCCTTTTGGGTGACTCTCCTAAAGGTTTTCATACTGGCATGACACAATCTCCTATGCCACAACCAAGACTCATCAGCAGTAGTTTTTAAGCAAATTGAATTCTTAGATTTAATGCAACTTACATCCAGCTTGTAGACGTTATTGATCCTTTGCCCCTGCAAAACAACTTTATCATTTATGCTTAAAATGCAGCCAGTGGGCAGGAATTTGATGTTGTATTCTTTGTCACAAAGTTGATTGATGCTCAGTAAGTTATGTTTCAGTCCACTACAAGCAAAACATTGTCAATCATAAAATTCTTTGAATCACCAATTATACCTGAGCCTACCACCCTCCTGGTGGTGTTATCTCCAAGTGTAACCTTGCCTCCAGCCCTGGCCTCCAGTGAAATGAACTGATTTGCATCTCCAGTCATGTGTCTAGAACATCTGCTGTCCAGGTACCACATGCTCTCACGAGGTCTTGTGTGAGAGCACTCCTATAAAAATATCAAACGTCAGTCTTAGGAATCCAAATAGGTTTCAGTTCCTTCTAATGAAAAGAAGAATATAATGCATACATGCTGTGCTGTGAAACAGGCAATTTAGGTCTCCACACCCAATGTGTACTACGGTGAACAGTGCAGGTGTGGGAAATGTGTCCTAACATACCACATGAAAAACATCTAACACCAGAAAAAGGGTTAACTAATCTACGTGGGTGATAGTGCCTCTTCCTAGATGTATATGAAACATGCTTTGATGAACTTGCAATAGATTTTTCAACAGGTGGCGGTGCATAAAATTTTTCAAAAGTAGGTGGTTTTTAGTTTTCTCAAAAGTACTGATTTTCACTTTCAAAAATTCATTCTCTTTAGTTAGACTTGCAATTTCAAATTTTAAAGCACCGTTGTTACTTTCTACTTCACATGCTATGGTATCTAATTCTTTAAAAGCTCTCTCCAAATTAACATGAGTGGTTTTCAATGAATCATGCACAGTCACTAAATCAAAATATTTTTTATTCAATTCATCATACTCATTAAGTAAAGACATATGATTCCTATCAACAGTGGAATGATCCTTAATCAACACATCATGCTCTTTTTGCAAAGTCAAATAATCTAATTTCAAGCTAGCATGGGTTTTCTTAAGCTTCCTATACGATGCATGAATTTTTTTAGATACTTCAAGTAATTGATCGTAAGTAAGCTCACATACCTCTTCCTGGTCCGACTGACCAGGGTGATCATCAGCCATCAGACACAAGTTTGTTTCCTCCTATTCAGCTTCAATCTCAGAGGAGTCGGATGCAGAGTCTGCCCAGAATGCCTTTTGTATCCGCTTCTTGTCCTTTCTAAACTTTGGTTTCTCCTCACCCTTTTGCTTGCTTGGGTGAGCCTTGAGTGTAGGATAATCTGCCTTTATGTGTCCAGGCTTCCTGCATTCAAAACAAACAGATTCAGATGAACCTTTAAAGTTTCTACTGGTCTTACCTTTGTTCCACTTTTAAAAGTTCTTATGTTTCTTCCTTAGAAAGCTTTTGAATTGCCTTGTGATCAAGGCCATATCATCGCTATCAGACCCGAAAGTGCAAGAATCATTATCGTTGGCCTTCAGTGCCACTGTTTTCTCCTTCTTTCGTTCACCTGCATCAAGTTGTCTTTGGTTCACACCTTACTCGTAAGCAATGAGTGATCCAAGTAAGCTGTCAATAGAGTAAGTATTTAAATCTTTAGATTTTGTGATCGTAGTAATCTTAGCATCGTATGAAGAAGGAAAACATCTAAGAATTTTGTTCACTCTTTCATAATTAGTTAGTTCTCTTCCTAGAGCATACAAAGAAGTAACGATTTGAGTGAACCTTGTATACATTTCTGAAATTATCTCACTAGGTTTCATGCAAAAAAGTTCATAATCATGTAACAAGATGTTTAACCTAGACTGTTTGACTTCAGTTGTACCTTTATATGTTATACACAATCTATCCCATATTTCTTTACCCGTTGTACAAGTAGAAACACGCATATAGTCTTCAGATTTTAAAGCACAAAAGAAACAGTTCAAACATTTTGCATTTAACTATGCTAAATCACGATCATCAAAAGTCCAATCTACAAACAGGAGTTCAGTTTTAATATTTTTAATCATCCTAAACGGTGGTTCGTATCCATCCTTAACTAACATCCACATGTGATAATCAATCGATTGAAGAAAAGTGGACATGCGCGTTTTCCAAAAGTCAAAAGGAATATTATCAAACAATGGCGGTCGTATAATAAAATAACCTTCAGCAGTATTACGATTACCAAAGTTAGCCATGGATCAAATTCAAAAGTTTTTAAACTTAAATTTTTAATCCCGCTCTGATACCACTTGAAAGTTCGAAAGGGATGTTAAGCCCTAGTGAACTAGTCTCGAGGCTAACCGAGAGGGGGGGTGAATTGGTTATTTAAAAATTTCACAAACAACTGAAAAAATCTTTTCGATACTTTATAGTGGAAACAAGTAAACAAGAACGAAAAGATCAATCACAGATATTCACCCAAGAAGTTAATATCAGAAAAGTAAAGTGCAGAACAGAATTAGAAAAGCAAATCAGATTTTATAGTGGTTCGGTCAACTTAACCTACGTCCCCTCCCCGGAGCCTCCCCTCCGGGTATTGCACTAAACAAAAAGTGTCTCTCCTTTTGCTCCCACAGCAAGGCAAACAAGCCTGTACAAAACCTACTTTTCACCGCACGGTGAGGCAGAGAACCCGACCTCCTTTTGCTTCCTCCTGAAGCAGGCATAGAACCTTCGGACTCCTTTTACTTCCACCTGAAGTGAGTAGAGAACCCCGGATCTTATTACGAATGATCCTCCCACAACGAACACCAACTAGACGAAGGACGACGAGTGGAGAAGATGACTCTGATCCATGCTTGGAACAACCTTAGTGAATCCCTCACTAACTCCCCCTCATAAGATCTTCTCTCTCTCTCTCTAGGGTTTCTCTGGGAAGGAAAGTGGCAAAAGATTTTTCTTATTCAAAGAAAAAGTTCTTTTTTAGGAGGGCTTAAAATTTGCCCTAAATCTCAACTGGTCGGCCAAGATCATCTAGCATGATTGATAGATCATCCTGTATGATCAGTTCAAAAATGGCTGTATCAGCCTGGATGATCTGGCTCTTCTGGATGATCAGTTCAAAAAGTTGTTCATATCATCCCGTACGATCCTGCGATCGTCCGAGATGATTAGTGTAAATCAAGGAATATCATCCAGAAGACAGTTTGGGTCATCCAGAGAAAGTTGTATTAGACGACCAAAAAATGACTTGATCGTTCAGGATGATAAGGAGATCGTCCTGTATGACTAGTTAAAAAAGTGCCCAAATCATCCTGTACACAGTTCGGGTTGTACAGCAGAAATGCACTAGACGATCATGATCGTCCGGGACGATCCTACGATCGTCCAGGAAGATATGATCATATCAATCAAATATAAATAGCTTTCCTTATTTACCAAACTAATTTAGGCATGATTGTACTGAATCATCCAGGACAATACACGTATCATCCGGGACGATCAGACCAAATAACTTAAAATAAAAACTTGCCTAACTTGATCTGGCAGCTGAGAATTTCTGATTTGAGCATATCATCCCGTACGATCTAAAGATCATCCAGGACGATCTGCTTAATCAGACCCTCTTAACTTGGTCGCCCTAATTAGGGTTTCTTGATCGTCCAGGATGATGTGACTATCGTCCAGGATGATTTGAATAAAAATTTAAACAGAAACTCTAATTCACTCAAGCTCTCCCCCTGAGTGTGTGTGTGCAAGGTTACTTAGCTAGGGGATCAGTTACATTACAATTGACTCAAGAAAAAGAAAATAATACACTTAGACACACTTGGACCCGATCTTAAGTTGGCTTGAGTTTCTCGTGATCTTTTGTGCCTGAAATGGGTTAGCCAAGCAAAACACAATGGAAATATGTTTGTCGTCATCAAAACCAGATTTGCAACATACCCTACCCCAATGCAGCAAGTACCAATGAGATTACATTGAGTATGAAATTAAGGGTGATCTATAACCATTCTCCATTCATGAGATCAAGATTTACGTGGATAATATATATTATGCACCCAATGGGTAAACTACCTGTCCTAAGGTAGAGATCAATTTTAAAGAGGAGAAACTAAAAAACCAAAGTTCAAAAGCAATTCAAAAGTCAAAAGCAGAAAAAGTCCAAAATTAAAATAGAAAAAGTCATGTAGCAGAGGCAATGTTGAGGGTGTGATCTTTAGGCCTCCAAATAGTTTACCTCAAAGTGGTGGGAGGATGGCCCAAAGAATAAGTGGTCGAGGCCATACTTCAGTCAAAAAAAGAATTCCCCCAATGTACATTGAACTGGAATCAAGTTCAAATGAAGAATTAAAAAAGAGGGGGGCAAAATTTGCTTTTGACTATCAAAATATAAATCCTCCTCTAAAATTTTATCTCACTTTAGAACCAAATAGTGATTAGGAGGGTGAAAATTCAAAATTTCAAAATGATGAGCCTGAATTGACTCTTTATGAAAAGCTTAATCGGGTAGTCGAAGCCTTAACCTCAACCCCATTATCTGCCGACAGCATCTCAGGATAAGTGGTTAAGGTGGCCTGTAATCTGGATGGTGAAGTAAGGAAAGTCTAGAAGTTCTTTCCTGGCTACTCCTCCTCGAGGAATGAAGATGATTTAACCCTTGAGTAGGAAGATTTCAATAAATTAATGGAATTACTTTTTGGCTACTTTTCATACGGTATCAAAACTCTTATCTCTAAATGTCTTGCTCCGAGTTGATGGACAAAGGGTAAAGCTAGATACCACTAAAACATTTGGATTGCAAAACTTAATAAAAATTAGACAAGTTGTATCGACTTTCATATCGTTAGTTTATTTAATGATGATGAATATTGCATAATAATAACTAATCATACTAAATTTGAGAATATTCCTGCTGAAGTCGTTGATTCCCTCAATTTGATCATTTGGGGTCATGCCAGTTTGATCATTTGGGGTCATATGTAGTCCTTCCTTGAATCTGAACCTATTAAGGAATGATACTTTCACCTCTTGAGGCGATATATCATTCATAATGATGTATTCAATTTCAATACTGAAATTCTAGGAAATTAACTTTTCCCAAAGAAAATAAACTTTTCAGACTTAACTTTTTTAACTCAGACAAGAAAAAACTAGCGACTCTGCTGCGGACAAATCTCTCTCTTCATCTTTAATAATGGTCAAAATTTTATTACATCGGTAGTTTTGACTATCCTTCTTTTTGTTGGTCCCTCTGCCCATTTCTTCCTTTGGTGAGTGTGGCCAACATTAATAAGACATGCCAAATGAGGTGAGTATAGGAAACCTCTATCAAAGATGAGCTTTGACATTTTGCCTCTAAATTCTATGGTAGAGCAAAAGAGTCAAGCCAAAACTTTCAAAATCCTCTTGTTAATGTTATAAACATGCATGCTCAAATAAATTACAGGTATACTAAGTTTCACAATCTACGGGAGACCCTTTAGTCTCAAAATAAAAATTTGATTTCTTTAGCAAAATCAAAGGCTTGGACATTTCACCCCTAAATCACTCCTCAGGGTGAAAGAGTCAAGCTAATCTCCTTGAATTTCCTTGTTAACTATGTAAACCCTTGTGTTGAGTGCAAATTCACAAATTGAGTTTAAAAGCATTCAAGCAAATTCTGTCAAATTTTTAATCTTCAAAATCCATTTAAAATAAAATTATTTGAATTCAATTTGATCGCCATTATCATATGTTCTTCTATGACACCAACTTGTTGTTTAACATATGCATTGCAAATTCAACCTTCTTCAAATCCAATTTCAAGATTTAATCCTTTTAGTAAATTCAGGCTTTGACATTTTATCCGGTGTCAATCGGTGGCATAGAAGAGTCGAGTCAAAATATTTCAAATCTTTCAAAATTCAAAATCCCCTTCAAAATCCCCTTCATATCAATTTCAATTGTTATTGCTATATTTTTCTATAACATTCTCTTGTTGTCTAACATATTCAATGTAACTCCAAATGTCCTCAAATTCAAATTATTTTTTGTATTTTATTGTCATGTATCGGGTAAGAGCTCTTATAACTCAATACATATGTTAAAATACAAAATCTTTTGACTTTTAAGTTTAATATCGATATTCTAATTCAAATTCCTTTTTTCAAATTCCATACTATCAGATTTTGAAATAATGGCTGGCAAGTTGATTTTCACCTTTCATAAGAGTTTGACCTACGAAAATATTGACTTTGGAAAGATAATCCAGTTTGGTTTGGGCTTTAAGACCATTGAACTATCCATGAATGATGAAAAGTTAGTCAACTTGGATGTTGCTAAGATAGGTACCCCTGTGTTGGAGTTGGTCCTTAGATCAGGGTCCGATACCCTTATATCCAAAAAGAGGGTTGTTGACGCCCCTATGTCCCCCACTCCTCTACTAAGGGAGGAGAAGAAGTTTAAGTCTATAGTGAACACCGAGGCTAAGACTGTGTTTGAAAAGGGGTAGAGTTATGAAGTCCCCTTTGGCAGCAAGAATTCCATGAAGAACTACCTGAGGAGGGTAAGGAAAAAGATCACAAAATTAAGGAAGATGGCTGAGTTAAAGGCCCTAGGTAAAGTTTACCCTGACCCTGATGAGGAGCTTCCCATCCCTGCCTCTTCTCCACTCCTCAAAGAGAGTCATTTTAACCCCTCGCAGCTACTATAGAGGAGGAGAGAGTCTCTAGGATTACTAACTCTCCACCATGCCCAATGGATTACAGTGTTAAGAGGACTCCTAAGGAGAAGCAGACTCTGAGAACAAGGATGTTGAGGAACATCATCCACACTTATATAGCTTAAGCAGGTGAAACAAAAGAATAATGCATGAGACACTTGAAGGGGGTGATCTCAAATAAGCTTGAGAAAGAGGTTTTAAAAGAAGAAAAATATGAGGCAAGAAACCTGACTCCTTAGCCAATGAGGAGAAATAAAAAATTCATTATGTAGCTAATTACTTTAGTTCTCGTGGATGGATATCACTTGGTGCCTCACCTCCCATCTACAAAGATGGAGGAGATTATTCTAACCAAATCTGGTAAGTGTAACCCCAACAGTGGTAGACCATTAGTCCGCCCTTCAAGATTCTCAAAGTTGGCCCCATGATAACCAATTCAGATGAAGTTGTTAAAGATGAGAAATCAGTTGATGTTAAGGACAAGAGGCCCATATCACAAGAAAGCAATATGTCACAAAAATGTTGGTTAAATCTATAAGAGTTCAGATCCATGATAGTCCAATCCAGTCATTAGTTGATGTCTCTCAACTCCCCATTAAGGTATGTGAGGATTCCACCCCACTTGATGTAGGGGTTCCCATACTTCAAGCTCCTTTATCGCTAATCAAGGTGGATGTCCCTCAGCCTATGGTGGATATCATCCTCGTAATTGTTGACCCTGAGATAGTCGGAGGGGAGGGGACAATGCCAAATGAAGATCAAGAGATGTTAGATCAGTTAGTGGCAGAGCCTTCTGTAGATGGTTTGAAGATTCAAGCTGTCCTTTCCAAGTTAGATGTGGAGGAGTTTGAGGAGATATTGGATTACAAAGGGTACTTACCAATCAATTTCAAGTCAATTGATGATAGATAGGATGATAAGGTAGTTTAAGAGATTCGGGAGATCCTTAAGTAGAAGGTTAAAAAAGCCTTTGATTCAAATGCTAATGATTTATTGATGGAGGAAGATACCATCGATAATATTTGTATGGTTGATACCCGAGCATCGGCCAGAGATGCTGAACCTTCTAAACACCGGTTTGGTTAAGGAGGAGTCAATAGTAGTTGATTCAAACTAGGACAGATCCGTTAGGTTGAGAGAGAAGCATGAATACATTAAGAGTCTAAAAAGAAAGGTTGAGGAAATGATGATATGGGTAGAGCAAATGTAAAGCCAGTTGGTTCATGCAAAGCAGCCATAACCGAGCAATTGTAACTTACAGTACACATAGTGGGTGAGTATAACAGGAAGGTAGATTCTAGTCCTACGATTCCAGGCTCTACATAGTTACCTCTATAGTTTTCCAGCTGATAAAGATATTAAGCAGATAATAGAAACCCAGGTAAGGGAAGCCTTAGCCCATTTTCAAAGGACTATATCTATTCCAAAGGGTAGACCTTACCCTGAGGAATATAATTTAGTTCTTCATCCAAATGGCTTCATGCCACCTTCTTTCAAGGTATTCAATGGTTTTGAAAACCCAAGATGACATCTAGCCCATTTTCGAGCAAGCTATTGCAATGCAGGAGGGTCAAATGCTCTACTCTTTCATTAGTTTGTGAGTTGTCTATTTGGGATTGCTTTTGAGTGGTACACAAATTTTTTGAATAATTCAGTGAAAACTTTCACTGAGCTTGAGGGTATACTCTTAAAGAAATTCTTAGGAGCTCAGCAGAGAATAATCGTTGGTGATTTTGAAATCGAAAAGCAAAAGCTGGGAGAGTCTTTGATTGAGTATATTTTGAGGTGACGAAACCTCTCGATGAAGTGTGAACCCAAGTTGTAGGAGCAACATGCAGTGAAAATTCAGATAAAGGATATCCATGGGCCTATTGCCTTTCTACTAAAGGGATTTACAATCAAAACCTTTGAAAAGCTTTTCAACAAAGCTAATAAACTACAATAAGAGGCTTCTAGAATGCCATTCCTGAAGGATTCAACTGAGGAGAAGAAATCAAATGAACCACTGAAGTATTTTAAGAAAAGGGTAGCCATATTTTATGCTGTTTAAAAAGGAACGAAACCATCCAGTGTATAGTCCAGTGGTCATTCACCCCAATAAATCCAGAAATAATAACCTTTCCAAGTAACCCCTCAATCCACTAGGGAGCCTTACCCAATTTCTTTTGAAGAGAGATTGGCTCGTCCATATCCATTTAAAAGGGAATCGGTGAGAAAATTTTTTAAGAGTCTTCAAAATAAGACAAATTTTTTATTGTTGGAGGCCAAGAAGCTGGAAGAGGTAAATAAGAGGGATGATCCCAACTTTTTCTCCTACCACTGCATGTTCGGCCACACAATCGAATACTGCATAGTCTTCAAGGACTGGCTCAAGAGGAACTTTTATCAAGGTAATATCATAATTCCAAAGGAGTACCTATTCAGTCCAGATCAGGGCTCTATGAAATCAATCTCAAGTAAAAATTTTAATCTTTATTTGTCCATTGAAGATGGTTGGGATGTAGCTCTATCCCGGGCATTTAAAAGATCGATTAACAAATCTTTTTATCTTTCTCAATAGCTACCAATAAGAGTCCAGGCCTGATCTGGAAGGTTGACCTAAAGGCTTCACAAGAGGATGTTAAGGAAGTTTCCTCTCTAGTAGTTGTATGAACTACTACAATCAATAAAAATGAAAATAGTGAACCTTTTGTAGAAAGGAAATATGTCAATGAGAGATGTATATAAGTGGTGGATGGTGACTCAAAACCACTGTCACCATTAATGTTATCTGATTTTTATTTTGCCCCATCAAAACTAAAGGGTCAAAAATTAATAAAAAATAATCATTTTATGAATGTTTTGATCATTAATGTTATGAATGTGATTTGAAATGACTTTTTTATTAAAAAAATTAAGAATTAGCTAAGATCACTCAAGATGTTCAAAAACTTAGCTGTCCATATTTGACCTCTCAAGCGAGAAACAAATCTGATGTCTTATCAGATGACAATACCCTGAAATTAACTTTCAGGGGAGTCCCATCATGATAGACTTTCTAGATTTAGATTCCCACTCAGAAAATGACAATCAATAACCTAAGGAAATTATATAACTCATTATAGTTTGTCCTTCTGATGAGATCGTGCAAGTACAACTACATGGTGGGAAAGTTTTACCCCCTAGGCTTCCTCCCTAGGAAAAAGGGAAACAAGTTGCTTATAATGATCTAATTCAAGTCCCCACTCAACAATCAAATTCTCCTTCAAATCTATCGGGTCCTAGTCCTTAGGTTCCAAAGGTCGATTACAACATCTTAGCTCATCTTAGGAAGTTTCCTGTGAAGTTGAGTATCTACGACACCCTCATCCTCTTCAAACAGATGGGGGAAAGCTTAATTAAAGTATTTTTTGACCCAAAGATTTGCTTAGCTTTGTTATCTTCAACTTCTCAAGTTGAAGCTTTGTACTATAAAGAAATCCTAGGAGCAACCATTTTTATGAAGATCTACTCCTAGGAACTGTCAATCATAATCACCCAGTTTATATTACAATAAATGTGGGCAACTTCAAGTTATCAAGAGTTTTAGTTGATATGGGTGCATTGGTCAATGTGATGAACATAAAGACTCTCGCATACCTTGGAGTTGATACCCAAAAGCTCTCAACTGGTAAGATGATGCTTCATGGGTTCAACAAAAGGGGCAAGAAGGATTTAGGTTCAGTCACCCTTCTTCTAGAGATAGAAAAGTTGAAAATAGAAGTGATATTTCATATAATTAATTTGGTGACATCCTTCAACGTGCTCCTAGGTTGGCCCTGGATTCATGAGTATAAGATGGTTCCATCTACCCTACACCAATGCATCAAGTACCAATGAGATTGCATTGAGTATGAATTAAGGGTGATCCATAACCATTCTCCATTCATGAGATTAAAATTTACGTGGATGATATATATTATGCACCCCTTGGGTCAATTGCCTGTCCTAAGGTAGAGATCAATTTCAAAGAGGAGAAACTAAAAAACCAAAGTTCAAAAGCAATTCAAAAGTTAAAAGTAGAAAAAGTCCAAAATTAAAATAGAAAATTTCAAGTAGTAGAGGCGATGTCGAGGGTGTAATCTTTATGCCTCCAAATAGTTTACCTCAAAGTGGTGGGAGGGTGGCCCAAAGAATAAGTGGTCGCGGCCATACTTCAGTCAAAAAAAGAATTCCCCAAATGTACATTGAACTGGAATGAAGTTCCGATGAAGAATTAAAAAAGAGGGGTGCAAAAATTGCTTTTGACTATCAAAAAATAAATCCTCCTCTAAAATTTCATATCACTTTAGAACCAAATAGTGACCAAGAGGGTGAAAATTCAAAAATTCAAAGTGATGGCCTGAATTGACTCTTTATGAAAAGCTTAATAGGGTAGTCGAAGCCTTAACCTCAACCCCACTATCTGCCGACAGCATCTCAAGATGAGTGGTTAAGGTGGCCCCTAATCTAGATGGTGAAGTAAGGAAAGTCCAGAAGTTCTTTCCTAGCTCCTCCTCTTTAAGTAATGAAGATGATGTAATCCTTGAGGAGGCAGATTTCAATAAATTAATGGAATTACCTTTTGGCTACTTTTTTATCGATATCAAAACTTTTATCTCTAAAGGTCTCGCTCCAAGTTGATGGACTAAGGGTCAAGCTAGATACCATGAAAACATCTAGAATGAAAAAATCAATAAAAATTAGACAAGTGGTATCAAGTTTTGCATCGTTAGTTTATTTAATGATGATGAATACTGCATAATAATAACTAATCATCCTGAATTCGAGAATGTTCCTACTGAAGTTGTCGATTCCCTTGACAGACTTTATTTGGAGACATTAGATGATTCTGATTAACTTTAAGTTTGGGATGCACATCCTAATTTGAAGAAGAAATTAAATCAATAGTTAACAAACTCAAAGAAATTAACCTTGGAATTGAGCATGACCCTCGCCCCACCTTCATAAGCTCATTATTAAGTGAGGATGAGTATAAGGATCTAATTCAACTTCTTTTTCAGTTTAGGGACTGCTTCGCCTGGACATATAATAAAATTTTGGGTTTGTCCACCGATGTAGTAGTTCATAAACTTGGAATCTGGCATGATGCCATTCTTGTCAAGCAAGCTCCATAATGGATGCATCTAGAGATCGAACAATAAGTCATTTCTAAAGTCAAAAAACCAGCCAAGGCTGAATTTATTCAAGAAGAATAATATCCTTCTTGGGTAGCTAGCGTCATGCTGGTTCGAAAGAAGAATGATAAAATCTGAGTCTGTGTTGATTATAGAGACTTGAATAAGGCATGTCCCAATGATTAATTTCCTTTTCTAATACCAGAACTTATGGTGGACATTACCTCTTTGCATATTATTTTCTCATTTATGGATAGTTCATCTGGTTATAATCAAATCAAGATGGCCCCAAAAGATGAGAAAAATACTATATTCAAAAGACCTATAGGGATCTTTTGTTATAAGTTGATGCCATTTGGTCTAAAAAATGCCCGTACAACCTACCAGTGGGCCATGACTCGAATCTTTGACGACTTAATCCACAATTAAGTTGAGTGCTACATCGATGATTTAGTTGTCAAGAGAAAAGTTAAAGAGGCTCTTCTTTATGACTTAAGAATCATCTTGGAGCAATTATAATGTTACGACCTTAAAATAAATCCTTTAAAGTATTCTTTTGGCATCACTTCAAGAAAATTCTTCGGTTTTATAGTGAGGCATCGCAGAATTGAAATTGGTTATGCCTAAATCAAAGCTATCTTAAAAATGTCGCCTTCTAAGAGCCTCACTCAACTAAGATCCTTACATGTTAGGCTAGCGTATATAATAAGATTCATTTTTAATCTTTCTAGAAGATGTCAACCATTCTGTCTTTTCTTGAGATGAGAAATGTCAATCTGCTTTTGAAAATATAAAATAATACTTGATAAATCTGCCAGTTTTAGAAGCCCCTGTTCCGAGGAAACCTCTTTTCCTTGACATTGTGGCCCTTGATGAGTCTCGCGGTGCCCTCCTAGCTCTTGTCAATGATGAGGAGAAAGAGAACTCTCTCTACTACCTAAGCCAGAGACTTCTTCTGATGAAAATTTGGTACCCCTCAATTGAGAAACACTTTCTTGCTTTAGTTTTGGCAGCCCAAAAACTAAGGCATTATGTGCTTTATCATCAAAGTCAATTTGATTTCCAATGTTAATCCCCAACAATATCTTATGACCTAACCTACATTGTTAGGACATCTGGTACAGTGGTCTATGATATTGCTTGAAATCACTTTCATTCCTCTATGTGTTATGAAAGGATAAGTCATTGCCGACTTCCCTTGTGGTACACCCACTGCTAGCGGAGTCTCCTCTAAATAAGATTTACCTGATAAACAAATCATGAGTTTTGAGAAATCTAGTAATAAAACCTGGGAAATGTATTTTGATGGTACAATATCCTTCTAGTGGGGCAAAATAACTAAATCTACTATTCCCAAAAAAGCTAGAATTGGCCTAATTTTCATAATGCCAGATAAGGGAATGATGCACTTTGCCTACCACTTATCAGAGCCTACGATGATTGATGATTGCATGAAAATTGTAAAATATTATCATCAGTTCCAGGTACATGGTGCAGTTTTACATCAATCGCCTAACAAGTTGCATCCAACGATAGCTTCATAGCCCTTAAAAAGTTGGGGCATAGATTTTTTTGGGCCAATTGATCCTCCTACTTCAAAGGGGCATCACTTCATTTTAATAGCAACTGATTAATTTTTAAAGTGGGTGAAAGCAATTCTCCTACAAAATATAACATCACACCTTGTCATGAAGTTTTTTCATGACCATATATATATCGATTCAGTGTGCCCCGTAGAATCATATTCAATAATGGGTCCACTTTCAAGTCTACAAAAATGAATAATTTTATAAGTCGCCATGGTATTGGTTGGAGATACTCAAAAAACCTATTACCCACGGGCTAATGTGTTGGCTTAGTCCTTCAATAAAACCCTGAAGCAAATCATCAAAATGATCCTATATGGTAATGAATGTTTGTGGGAAGAGAGGTTGTAGGAAGCCTTATGGGCCTATCAGACCACTTGTAGGACTCAGACCCAATCCACACCATTCGCACTAGTGAATGGGTCTAAGATGTACTCCCTTTGGAAGTTTAAATTCCTTCACTCAGTATCATAATCCAGAACCATATCACAACTGAACAAAATGCACGACTCTAATTAGAAGAGCTCGAGGTCCTTGAACAATGTTGTCTCCAAGCTTAACAAAACTTAGAGTAGTATAAGGTTCAAATGGTTCAAGCTCGCGATAAGTTAGTGCAACCTACAGCCTTCCAAGCAGGAGACTTGGTCTTGGTTCTTCGGAGGCCTATCTTATATCATCAAAAGATCAATGAGAAGTTTGAACCAACCTGGGAAGGACCCTTCATTCTAGAGACATTCTATGATGGAGGCTCGTATCTGCTAGTGGATTATAAGGAAATCACCCAATATTTCCTGTAAATGGGAGATTCTTGAAAAGATAATATGCTTTATGTAGCTTGATCTTCTAATCAATAAAATCTTCAAGTTTTGAATCAAGTTGACTCAATTTTATTTAAATTTTCAAATTCTAGAATCCTATTTTTTTCCTTAAGGTTAGACATGAGTCATCGTGCTTTCTTCTCTTAGGATTAGATCTTTTAGTGATGGTGCACACCCTGTATGGCACCACCCTAAATTTCAAATCTAAATCTCAATCCTATGTGGAGCAAGCTTCCTCCTCAGTTTATCACTCGCTCCTCACTAGTGGTGGAGCACACTCTCTATGGCACCATCATAGTTTTCAAATTCCAGAGTCGACCCTTTGTGGGAAGCAATGCTTCATTCCCACATGACCATCTAGATTTAATCTTTTGTGTAAAACAAGTTTCCTCTCCACATGATCATCCACATAATCATCCACTAAAAATTTAATCTTTTGCGCCCTCTATGGCACCACCTAGTTTTAAAATTCAAAATCTATACCCGATCTGAAAGTTTGTGAAGGTTGTTAAACCTTAAGAATAAGCCTAAGGCTAACCAAGAGGGGGGGGGGTGAATTAGTGATTTAAAAAATCATAAATAAAAAAGAAAATCTTTTTATATCTTTTCTATCCCTCCATGCAAAAGCAGATTAAATTCATAATAACAACAAAAATTAGAGATTTTAACCACACAGTAAATAAAAAAAAAGTGCAAAAATTAAAATGCAGAAATACTAAAAGCAATGAACACACTAGATTTATAGTGGTTCGATCCAACCTGACCTACATTCAATTCCCAGAGGACTCTGCTCCAGGTATTGCACTAAACCTTTAGTGACTCTCCTTTAACCCCCACATCTAGGCAGAGAAGCCCTTACAAAATCTCTCCCACTAACCCGGTGGGGCAGGTGACCTTGAATCCTTTTTCACCCTCCTAGTGAAGGCAGAGAACCTGGAATCCTTTTTACCCTCCTAGTGAGGTAGATAACCTAGAATCCTTTTAACCCTCCTAGTACAGCAGAGAACTTGAAATCCTTTTTACCCTCCTAGTGAGGTAGAGAACCAGGAATCACTTTCACCTTCCCCGATGGGTGAAGTAGTCGGGTCCTTTGACACCAAAGAGATCTTCTTCCCAAAACTTCCCTGAAGACAAACCTTGACTGTGATGGTACTAAGGTGCAAGCTTGTCATAGCAACCCTGTGAAACCCCCTCCACAGTCCCTTGAAACCCATAAGGATTTTCTCCCTCTCAAACTCCACCTTTTCCTCTCTGCCTTTTAAGGATCTCTCTTGAAGTTTTCTCCAGAAGAACTGAGACTCAATACACACCAAAGACACTTACCAAGTATCTTTAGAAAGCTTAAATAGAGTGCTTTGAAAAACCCAAAAAACTTAATTTTGTCGCTTAAGATCATCCAATATGATCTATAGATTGTTTTGTATGATTAGTACAAAATAGACCTTTTAACCAGTATGAGCTGCATTATCCTGTATGATCAGTTCAAATATTTGTGCTGATCATCCAATATAATCCTGCATTTATCCTATATAATTATTTTAAGAAACTATATTGATCATCCAATATGACAAGCGATGATGAGCGATGATTTAATATCATCCCATATATTTCTTGGGTCATATAATATGATCATCCTATACAATCTGATCAAAGGATCAATTTAGCCGTGATTGTCATATATCATATATTATGATCGTCACCAATCATTCAATATGATATGATTGAATAAATTAGCCATAATTGCTCCCTTACTTATAGGATTAATTTAGGAATGATTTTTATATATCGTGCAGTATGATAAGGATCGTAAGGTACAATTAAAAAAAATTTTATATTATAAAATAATTCCTAAATTGAGATTCACGGCTTTGAGTCCTAATTTAAGTAGATCACCCTGTATAATATGAATCGTATAATATGATTTGTTCAAATTACATGGTTATGAAAGTTAGTCATTTTGATGAGCTTATTGCATAGTACGTTATAAATCATACAATACTATTAGTTCAGAGTTTGAACTTCTAGTTTTGACTCAATCTCACTCCCCTTGAGTGTTTGTGTACATCGTCACTAAGCTAGCATACATCCTTTTAGAACTTCACTCAAGAAATTAAAAATACATCAATGAATATTTTAAATTCTTTATATCATAAACTATTCTATCCAATCTTGAGCCTTGAATCTTCATTGGATGGTGTATGGTGTTCCTAAAATGTTAGTATACACATAAATAAATATACATAACAAATACAAATAGGCATAAAGATATGAGCCATAATATTTGTTATCATCAAAAATATAAACTTGTGAGCTCGAGTTGCAATAATCTCTTCCTTTTTTACTATGGCAAATATTACTGGTTGAATTTACAAATTAAAAATCTTTCTCCTAATTGCCCCCTTACTAAGAGAATTATAAAAATTTGGGGAAACAAAAAGGTTTCTTTTATTAAAATAAATAACATATAAATAAAACACAAGATAAATAAGTACAACTTAACACAAATATAACCAGCCAAATACATTATCCCCCTTTGACATTATCAAAAAGAAGAGAAATACTGAAAAAATAAAATAGAACAAACATAACAAAATGAAAGATAATACGGAACCTGATCAAGTCGAGGTGGTGGTGATAGTGATGAGAAAGTTACCTCATTTAAAAGAAAATATTTGTAAGAAATGAATTGACTTCACCAAAATTCAAAAAGGTTTGTTAACCTTGCTCAAGCTGCATATAGGCTAAACTCCTTTTTAAACAAAAAATCTAATTTAAGAAAAATTAGAGAAGAAAATTTAATCTTTTCAAACTTCTTGCATGAAATATATCTAATAGAATATTAATGCAATAATGGTGAATCAGGAATCATGATTTTCAAACTCAAGTATCGAAAGTATATATAGACACATATGTTTTCTAAGATTTAAATATTTACAAGAAAGGTAAGAAAATTTATTATGGGCTCATTTTGTGCCTCTTTAATAATGTTTGCACACTTTGAGCATCTTTTAATTTTTGATACACTCGTGTATCTTTTAATTTTGGCATACATTGCACATCTTTTTATTTTGGGCTCATTTTGTTTCTCTTTTCATTTTTGTAATTTTCTTCTTTTCTAAATATTTAAAGGCTTAGTTGTAAGGTTATCTTCATGATATAAGAGAAGAAAACTTACTCTCTTATACAAGGAAGAATAAACTACAAAGCAAACTAGGTCCAGTGATATAAATGAACAGCCTAGTTAGGAAAATTATGAAGTGGATTCATCAACTTGCAAAAGATCCCTACGAGATAAAAAATATAGGAAGATGAAAAAGGTTTAATTTTTTAAGTCTAATTTTTTATTTTATAAAGATTTTGATTCAAAAGTGAGATATCCCCATAAAAGAAATGAGTGGGAGAGACAAAATCATTAAATTCTTTCCTTTAATAGATTAGAGAAGTCAATAACCACTTACTTGCAATTTTAAGTAAAATAGAGGTAAGTTTTCATGAAAAGAATGGTTTATGTATTTTGATCAGGGAGATTTCAAAATTTCACAAAGAGAAAAAAAATGAAGATAAAAACATTATTATTATTATTTTAAAAGAAAAAATTACATTGCAAAATGAAACACTAAAGACAACAGAGAAAAAAAAAACATAAACATCTTACTACAAAACCAAAAAAAACACTAAAACCAACAAGAAAATAAGAACATTCACAACAAGCAAATAAGCATGCATTAACTATAAAACACATAGACACACAAATAAATACTTTTATATCTCATCATCTTGCTCCTGGTCTGATGATTCAGAAGCTTGGTGTACCTAGGAATTTTTTACTTTTTATCATTTGCCCTAATTGGCTTATTTTTACCTTTTTCCATTGAAGGAAGAGTTTTCAAATTGGGGCAGTTATTTTTCATATGTTAAGGTTTCCTACACCCAAAGCAAATAACGTCAGAGGAACTCTTAACATTCTTACTAATTTTTACCTTTGTTCCACTTTTATTGATGCTAATGTTTGTGCTTCAGTAATTTTTCAAATTTGCTAGCTATTGAGGCTAACTCCTTGCTCTCATCATCTACTAAGCCATTTTCATCCATCTCTTCAGCTTTAGCACTATAGTTTCACCTGCATTTAAAAGTCTTTGACTCACACTTTGCTCGTAGGTAATGATTAAGCTAATCAGATTATCAATAGAATAATAATTCAAGACTTTTGATTCACATATAGCAGTGTCTTTAGCATTAAATTTATTAGATAGATATTATAGAATTTTATTGACTTTTTCAATGTTTAAAAATTTCCTACATAAAGTATGTAATGATGTTACAATTTAAATAAACCTAGTATACATATCTGAGATAATTTTATAAGGTTTCATGCAAAAAAGTTCATAATCTTACATTAAAATATTCAACTCAAAGCATAGAAAAAATAATTCAAACAATTAGCATTCAATTGAGTATTGATTTATTCTACTATACTCCATTTAGTAAAAGGAATATCAGTTTTGACTCCATCTATAATACGTGATGGTATAGAATATCCAGTTTGAACATATGCCACATACGATAATCTATTGATTACAAGAAAATAAACACACAAATTTTCCAAAACTCAAAAGAAAATTTATCAAATAAAGGTAGTCGTGTGATTGAATACCCTTCCACAATATTATGATTTCCAAAGTTAGCCATTGATCATTTTTCAAAAGTTTTCTAAACTTAATTTTTAATTCCTGCTCTTATACCACTTGAAAGTTCGTGAAGGTTATTAAACCTTAAGAATAAGCCCAAGGCTAACCAAGAGGGGGGAGGGGGGGTGAATTGGTGATTTAAAAAATCTTAAACAAAAGAAAATCTTTTTATATATTTTCTATCCCTTGATTCAGAAGTAGATTAAATTCAAAATAATAACAAAAATAAGAGATTTCAACCATATAGTAAATCATAGAAAATTATGGAAATTAAAATGTGGAAATAATCAAAGGAATGAATACACCAGATTTATAGCGGTTCAGTCCAACCTGACCTACGTCCACTTCTCGGAGGCCTCCACTCTAGGTATTGCACTAAACTTTTAGTGACTCTCATTAGCCGCCTTAGCTAGTCGGAGAAGCCCTTACAAAATCTCTTCCACACACCCGACAGGTCAGAGAACCTTAAATCCTTTTTCACCCTCCTAGTGAAGGTAGAGAACCTGGAATCTTTTTCACCCTCCTGGTGCGGTAGAGAACCTGAAATCCTTTTCACCCTCCAAGTGAGGCATAGAACCTAAAATCTTTTTCACCCTCCTGGTGAGGCATTAAATTACTTTCACCTTTCTCGGTACAACAGAGTAGCCGAGTCTTTTGACACCAAAGAGATATTCTTCTTTCAAAAACTTTTATCAGGATAAACCTTGACTATGATGGTATAATAGTGCAAGGTTGCCAGATCAACCATGTGAAACCCCCTCCACACTCCCTTGAAACCCACAAGGATCTTCTCCCTCTTAAACTCCACCCTTTTTTTTCCTTTCAAGGCTCTCTCTTCAAGTTTTCTCTAGAAGAATTTAGACTCAATGCATGCTAAATACTCTTACGAAGTGTCTTAAGAATGCTTAAATAGTGGGCTTTAAAAAACTCTAAAAACATAATTCTATCACTTAAGATCATCCAGTATGATCTATAGATCATCCTATATGATTAGTACAAAATAGACCTTTCAATATATATGAACTACATTATCCTATATGATCATTTCAAGTATTTATACTGATCATCCTATACGATCCTACGTTCATCCTATTTAATTAGTTCAATAGACTATATTGATCATCCAGTATGACAGACAATGATGAGCGATGATTAAATATCATCCCATGCATTTCTTAGGTCATACAATATGATCATCCTGTACGATCTATTCAAAGGATTAATTTAAGTATGATTGTCATATATCATATAGTAACACTGTTGTTGTCAGGTCCCAAGTCCTGGATGAGAAAAGTGGAGGGTTGTGTTATATAGTTGATAACCAGCATAAAATTTGTCAAATAAAAATCACATGAATCTTTTAAGAAATTATGTTAATGCTAGGGCATCCCCTATAAGTGATGCGCTGTATGGCCTGAATATAGTGACAAGTGTGTAAGGGCCACTGCACCAGCTCCTGGGTTAGTGTTAAATAGGTAAGGGTTCCATATGAAGGACAGATGTGGGCAAAGAAGTTAGTCCATGAAACTAAAATTAGAATAGGAACTTGGAATATAGGTTCCCTTGCAGGAAAATTAATGGAAGTATTAGATATTATGATTCATAGGAAGATAAATATACTGTACATTCTCGAAACTAAATGGGTTGGAGAGAAGGCTAAGGGGATTGATAGTTTAGGATTTAAACTTTGGTATTCAGGTAGAAGTCATACTAGCAATGGTGTAGGTGTGATTATAGATAAGAGTTTGAAAGATAATGTTATAAAAACTAATAGAATTGGAGATAGAATTATAGCTTTAAAGATTATTATTGATGCTAAGATTGTTAATATTATAAGTGCTTATGCTCCTCAAATAGGTTTGGATATGGGTTAAAAATTAAAATTTTAGAATGACTTAAAAGACTTAATACAAAAGATACCTCTTGAAGAAAGAGTTTTTATTGGAGGAGATTTAAATGGACATGTTGGTAGAGAGGTAGATAATTTTAAAAGCATTCATGGTGGCCATGGGTTTGGAACAATAAATAAAGGTGGTATGAGGATATTAGATTTTTGTTTAGCTTATGATTTTTTATTTGCTAATATCTTATTTAAGAAAAGAGATAAGCATCTCATCACTAATAAAAATGGATATAATATAACTCAGATTGATTATTTCTTATAAGAAAATTAGATCATTTGGATTGCAAAGATTGTAAAGTTATTCTGAGTAAAAATTTATGTACCCAACATCGATTATTAGTTTTGGACTTTAAGATAAAGGGGTAGCAAACAAAAAATAAAATAAAAGATATTCTAGGATTATATGGGGGCATTTAAAGAATATTAATAAAAATATTTTTGAGAGTAAGATTTTAGATGTTAAGATTTGGTTTATGCATGAGGATGCTAATGTTATGTGGGAAAAAGTGGCTAGTGATATTAAGAATATTACAAAAGATATGCTTGGAGTATCAAAGGGAAAAGCTCCTAATAGTAAAAATAGTTGGTAGTGGAATCCAAAGTGCAAGAAAAGATTAAAAATAAGAAGATTTATTATAAAAATTTGTTTAATTGTCAAAATTATGATAATTGGGAAAGATATAAAGAGGTACGTAAGGAATCTAAGAAAGGAATATACGATGCAAAAATCTTAGCTTTTAGTGATTTATATAATAAATTAGATACTAAAAAGGGAGGAAGATATATGTATAAGTTAGCCAAACAAAGAGATAGGAGTAGTAAGGATTTAGTTCAAGAGAAGTGTATTAAGGATGAAGATCAAAAAATTACTTTTCATAGAAGATGATATTCAACAAAGGTGGATGAGATATTTTACTAAACTTTTTAATGAAGAATGTGAAAACATAATTGACTATAGTGATCTTAGTATCCTAAATAAAAATAAAGATTTCTATTTTTATCAGCGTATTAGTAAAACTAAAGTTAGTGAGGCTTTAAAGAAAATGAAGGGTGGAAAAGCTGTTGGACCTATTGATATTCCAATAGAAGAGTGGAAATGCTTAGGAGTTGAACGAATTTATTATCTTATTAAACTTTTTAATACTATTTTGAAGGTTAAAAAGATGCCAGCTGAGTGGAGAATGAGTGTGTTAATTCTATTTTTAAGAATAAAGGTGACGCACAAGATTGTGCTAATTATAGAGGAATTAAGTTAAACCCTAAACTTTAAAACTATGGGAGCAAGTTATGGAGCATAGATTGCGACGAGATACTAATGTTTCTCAAAATCAATTTGGATTCATGTCGGGTAGGTCTACTATGCAAGCCATACATTTATTAAGAGTTTTAACGGAGAAATATATAGAGAATAAGGAGGATCTATATATGATATTTATTGATTTAGAAAAGCATATGATAAAGTTCTAAGAGAAGTGTTATGGAGAGTTATTGAAAAGAAAGGAGTTAATTATGCTTATATTGAAATCATTAATGATATGCATGCCAGAGTTATTATTTGTGTTCAAACACAAGGTGGTTTGACCAAGTATTTCCCTATTTCGGTTGGATTACATCAAGGATCAGCCTTAAGCCCATATCTTTTTGCTTTAGTCATGGATGTTCTCACTAGACATTTGCAAAAGGATGTACCTTAGTGTATGCTTTTTGTTGATGATATTCTACTTGTTGATAATATCAGAGAGGGAGTTGAAGCTTAACTTGAAACATGAAGGTCAACCTTAGAGTCTAAAGTTTTTCGCTTGAGTAGATCTAAAAAAGAATATATAGAGTGTAATTTTAGTAGTAATAGACCTAGTGAGGGGGGTGTGACTTTGGGTGATCAAGTCATTAATAAGAGTACATATTTTAGATATCTTAGATCTATTGTTCCGAGTGATGGTGAAATAGATGGGGATATTGTCAGCAGAATTCAAGTTGGATGGTTGAAGTGTAGGAATGCATCAGGCTTGTTGTGTGATAGAAAAGTCCCACTCAAACTTAAGGGAAAATTCAAAAAGTTGGTGGCAAGACTTGCAATGCTTTTTAGTGTCGAATGTTGGCCATTAAAAGAGAAGCATAATACTAAGTTAAGTGTTATTGAGATGAGGATACTCAGCTGGATGAGTGGCTTTACCCTTAGAGACAGGATACGAAATGACCATGTATGTGAAAAGGTTGGAGTAGCTCCAGTGGAAGATAAGATTGGAGAGAGTCGCCTTAGATGGTTTGTTCACATAAAACGGCGGCCTTCTGATAACCCAGTTAGGAAATTAGAGGTATTAAATTTGACTTATGTTAAGAAAGGTATAGGTAGACCTAAAAAGACTTGGTTAGAAAATATTAGAAATGATCTTTCTTTGTTAGATTTAAATGAGAATTTGACTTTTAACAGAACACAATGGAGAAAAAGGATTCATGTAGCTGACCCCAAGTAGTGGGATAAAGGCTTGATGTTGTTGTTGTTGTTGTTTGTCATATATCATATAGTATGATCATCACTAATCATCCTGTACGAGTTGACTGAATAAATTAGCCATAATTGCTCCCTTAATCATAGGATTAATTTAGGAATCATTTTCACATATCATACAATACGATAAGGATTGTACGGTACCATTAGAATGAAATTTTGAATTATAAAATAATTCCTAAATTGAGATTGGTAGCTATGATTCCTGATTTAAACAGATCATCCTATACGATGTGAATCGTATAGTATGATTTGTTCAAATTACATGACTATGAAAGTTAGCCATTTTGATGAGCTCATCATATAGTATGATATAAATCATATAGTATGATTAGTTCAGAATTTGAACTTCTGGTTTTGACTCAATCTCACTCCCCATAAGTGTGTGTGTGCATGGTCACCAAGCTAGCATACACCCTTACAGGACTTGACTCAAGAAATTAAAAATACATAATGAATATTACAAATTCTTTACATCATAACCTATTCTACCCAATCTTGAGCCTTGAATCTTCATTAGATGATGTATGGTGTTCCCAAAATATTAGTATACACACAAATAAGTATACATTATAAATATAAGTAGACATAAAGATGTGAGCCATAATATTTGTTATCATCAAAAACATAAACTTGTGAGCTCGAGCTGTAACATGATCTTCTTTGGGAAGAAATTCTTTCTTCCCATAAGATCATCTAGTTTTCTCTTCCTTAAGGACAAATGTGAGTCATCGTGTTTTCTTTTCTTAGGATTAGATGTACTAGTGGTGGAGAATGCCCTCAGCGGCACCATCCTAGTTTCAAATTTGAAATCTGATCCTTTGTGGAAAGTAATGCTTCCTTCCCACAAGATTTTCAAGCTTTCTCTTCCTTAAGTATAGATGTGAGTCATCGTGCTTTCTTACCTAAGGATTAGACAAACTAGTGGTGGAGAAAGTCCTCTACGGCACCATCCTCGTTTTAAATTTCAAATCCAATCCTCAATAGGAAGCAATGCTTCCTTCCCACAAGAACTTCCAGTTCTCCTTTCCTTAAGGACAGATGTAAGTCATTGTAGGGGTGTCAATATTTGACACGACCCAAAAACCCAACCCAAAAATTTTAGGTTTGGGTTGACCCTATCCCAAATTAGGTCAGGTTGTGTTACGATTTTTGACCCATTTCAAAAATTAGGTTGGGTTTGGGTTGACCAAAAAACTTGAAAATTACCCAGAATGACCTAGCTTCCCATATTCCTGTGTATCCTACCCACTCTATCGTGTGTCGCATCGCTTTACTATGCATCGTATCGCCTACTTACACTTCTCGTGATGCCGCTGCCTGTGAGCCGCTATAGCTCTACCACTGTCACGTCTACTACACGACACCACGTGTTGTCACTGCCCATGATGCGGCGATGTCGCATCACATAGCCTGCTACTAAAACTGCCATAATTGATGCCGCTATGGCTGCTGGCCACTGAAGACCCAGAAAAGCATGATTTATACCACTACCGAAGCAGGTCAGGTCAGGTTGTCTCGACTCGGAGCGATGCGGGTTCAGGTCCAAAAAACTAACCGATATGTAAAAATTGGTTAGGTTCGGGTTGACAAAAAAGTGCTGGGTCAGTTCCAGGTTTGACCCGAATCTAATCCATGCCCCAAAATTGACACCCCTAAGTGATCGTGCTTTCTTTCATTAGGTTTAGATCTACTAGTGATAGAGTATGCCCTTCGTGGCACCATCATAGTCTCCTTATCTATAAAAATATTCCCCATTCAAGTTCAAATACATTAGTGATGGAGCATGCATTCTATGGCACCATCCAAATTTCAAACCTCAAGCCCGATCTTTTGTGGGAAGTAATGCTTCCTTCTGACAAGATCTTTAATTTTTCTCTTTCGTAAGGACAGATGTGAGTCATCGTATTTTTATTCCTTAGGATTAGATCTCCTAGTGGTGAATAACACCCTCTGCGGTGCCATCCTACTTTTAAAATTTAGGTTTGATCTTTTATGTAGAGTAAGTTTCCTCTTCATAAGATCATCTACTAGTGATGGAGCACGACCTCTGTGGCACCATCCTAGTTTTAAATTTTTGAATCCAGATCCGATCTCCTATAGGAAGCAATGCTCCCTTCCCACAAGATCTTCCAGTTTCTTTTTTTCCGTAAGGATAGGTCCTTCCTTCCCTTATAATTACATCTCCTAGTGGTGGAGTAGGCCCTTTATTAAACTATCCTAATTTCAACTTCAATCCCAAAATCAAGCTTTCTTTGCCATAGGCCGTAGGTATTTTCCATCCCTTAGGACTAGATCTACTAGTGGTAGAGCACGCCTTTCCTAACACTATCCTAGTATCAATTCAAACTCAATCCTCTAGGGTCAGGTTTTCTATTCCCTAAGAATAAAAACTCTAGATTAAACCTTTCTATTCAGTAAACACCAATATGTGCAGTATAACTTTATTCTACTTCACATATCAGGGGTTCATTTGTTAACCTCATTTTTGTATGAGGTCATAAGAACCTATCTAGACTTTCACTTATTGATCTGATGGTTGGCATTTATCTAGGTGTCAATCATCTAAAGATCAATCTAGATTAATCCAGACATCAAACCCATTCAAATTTCAAACCCATCTAGACTTCAACTCAATCCAATGCTCAACCCTGATCTCAACATAGTTGCAAATATAGTTTTAAAGGTTATGATTTTGATGATAGCAAACATTTCTATCTATGGTTGCCTGTTTAATCTTTCAGGTATGCAGGATCAATTGCAAGTTCAAGCTAGTCCAAGATCGAGTCAGTCTATTTTGAAATTTAGGTCCAATGTACTATTTTTATCTTTATTGAGTCAAATGCTATATAACTGATCCCCTAGCTAAATAACCTTGCACACACACACACTCAAGGGGAGAGTTTTAGTGAATTAGAGTTTCTGTTTAATTTTTGTTCTGATCGTCCCGGACTATATTTACATCATCCTGGACAATCCAGTGAAAATAGAAACCCTAATTAGGATGATCATGTTAAGTTGGTTTGATTAAGCTGATCAATATTGTACAGGTTTGATTAAGCTGATCAATATTGTACAGGATGATAGGCTTAAATCAAAAATTCTCAGGCACCAGATCAAGTTAGGCAAGTTTTTATTTTTTGTGATTTGGTCTGATCGAGTCGGACGATATGTGTATCATCCTGGATGATCCATTACAATTATGCCTAAATTAGTCTGGTGATTAAGGAAAGTAATTAAGGTCTAATTCATTCGATCATATTGTCCTGGATGATCGCAGGATCGTACAGGTTGATGTGTTAAAAATCCTGACCGTCTAGTACCTATCACCTATACATCCAGAGCTGTGTGCTGGATGATATTTCTGCTTTTGAACTAATCATATGGGATGATACCCATATCATCCCGAATGATAAAGTCATTTGAGATTGTCCTGCATAATTCACATGTACATCCAGAGCAGTGCTTAGGATAATTTTGTGTGGATTTGAACTAATCGTACCGGATGATAAAGATATCATCCTGGATAATCAAGTCATTTTGTGATCATCCAGCATGTTTAACCTATACATCCAAAGTAGTTTTCAAGATAATTTTATGTGTTTTTGAACTGATCGTACAGGACGATCCTGGCCGACCAATTGAGATTTAGGGCTATTTTTGAGCCCTCCTATTTAAGATCTTTTTCTTCTAACAAAAAAAATCTTTTTCCACTTTCCTTTCCAGAGAAACATTGAGGGAGAGAGAGAGCTTGGGAGAGAGAGAGAGGATCTTGTGAGGGGGAGTTTATGAGGGATTCACAAAGGTTGCTCCAAGTAAGGATCAAAGTTGTCTTATTTATTTATTGTCTCTCATCTTGTCGGTATTTTTTTATGGGAGGATCATTTGCAAGAAGATCCGGGTTCTTTACCCGCTTCAAGAGGAAGTGAAAGGAGTTCAGATTCTTTGCTTGTTTTAGGAGGAAGCGAAAGGAGTCCGGGTTCTCTGCCTACTTCAGGAGGAAGCGAAAGGAGTTCAGGTTCCCTGCCTCATCGGGTTTGTAGAAAGGAGTTTTGTACAGGCTTGTCCGCCTTGCTATGGGAGCAGAAGGAGAGTCACTTTTGTGTTAGTGCAATACCCAGAGGGGAGGCTCCGGGGAGTGGACATAGGTCAAGTTGACCGAACTACTATAAAATTTGGTGTGCTCTTTCTGATTATTTTTTTCACTTTACTTTTCTATTATTATCTGCTTGGGTGAAATCTGTAGTTGATCTTTTTATTTCTTTATTTACTTGTTTCTACTGCAAATTATCGAAAAGATCTTTCCTCTTACTCATGAATTTTTTTAAATAACCAATTCACCCCCCTCTTGGTTAGCCTCGGGACTAGTTCATCAGGGCTTAACATCCCTATCAAACTTTTAAGTGGTATCAGAGCGGGATTCAAAAATTAAGTTAAAAAACATTTGAATTTAATCCATGGCTAACTTTTGAAATCGCAATACTGCTGAAGGTTATTCAATTACACGACCACCATTATTTGATAACATACCTTTTGATTTTTGGAAAACTCGCATGTCCACTTTTCTTCAGTCTATAGATTATCGCATGTGGATGCTTATTATGGATGGCTATGAAGCATCTTTTAAAATGGTTAATAATTTTAAAACTAAACTGCCTTTCACAGAATGGACTCTTGATGATCGGGACTTAGCCCAGCTGAATGCCAAATGTTTGAACTATTTTTTTTGTGCCTTAAAATCTGAGGATTACATGCGTGTTTCTATCTGTACAACTGGTAAAGAAATTTGGGATAGATTGTGTATTACTTATGAAGGTACATCTGAAATCAAACAATCTAGGTTAAATATATTGATTCATGACTACGAACTTTTTCTCATGAAACCTAGTGAATCGATTTCTGAAATGAATACTAGGTTCACTAAAATTGTCACTTCTTTACATGCTTTAGGAAGAAAACTCACTAACTATGAAAAAGTGAATAAGATTTTGAGATGTTTGCCTTCTTCATTTGATGCTAAGATAACTACAATTACTGAATTGAAGGATTTGAATACGTATTCTATTGATAACTTACTTGGGTCAGTCATTGCTTACGAGCAAGGGGTGAACCAAAGACAACTTGATGCAGGTGAGAAGAAGGAGAAAACTATGGCACTGAAGGCCAACGATAGTGACACTGATTCTTCCGAGTCTGATAGCAATGATGTTGCCTTAATCACTAAGCAATTCAAAAGCTTTCTAAGGAAGAAATATAAGAACTTTCAGAAGTGGAACAAGGGTAAGTCCAGTAAAAATTTTAAAGGTTCATCTGATACTATTTGTTTTAAATGTAGGAAGCTTGGACACATTAAGGCTGATTATCCTACACTTAATGCTCACCCAAGAAAGGAAAAGGGTGAGGAGAAACCTAAATTCAAGAAGGATAAGAAGTGAATTCAAAAGGCATTCTAGGTAGATTCCGCATTCGACTCCTCTGAGACTGAAGCTAAATAGGAGGAAACTAACTTGTGTTTGATAGCAGATGATCATCCTGGTCTGTCTAACTAGGAAGAGGTATGTGAGCTTACTTACGATCAATTATTTGAAGTGTCTGAAAGAATTCACGCATCGTATAGGAAACTTAAGAAATTGCATGCTAACCTGAAATTAGATTTCCTAACTTTGCAAAAGGAGCATGATGTTATGGTTAAAGATCATTCTAGACTTAATAGAAATCACATGTCTTTACTTGATGAATTTGATAAATTGAATAAAAATCATTCTGATTTGATTACTGAGCATGATTCATTGAAAGCCTCACATGTTGATTTAGAAAGAGCTTTTAAAGAATTAGACAACATGGCATCTGACGTAGAGAGTAGAAAGGGAGCATTGAACTTTGAAATTACTAGTCTTAAGAAGGAGAATGAATTTCTAAAAGTAAAAAATAGTGCTTTCAAGAAAAATGAAATACCTCCTACTTTTGAACAATTTTATGCACCTCCACCTTATGAAGGATCTGTTTCAAAATCATCAAAGCATGTTTCATACAAACCTAGGAAGAGGCACCATCACCAATGTAGATTAGTTAACCCTTTTCCTGGTGTTAGATATTTTTCTTGTGGCATGTTAGGATACATCTCCCACATCTGTACTGTTCACCGTAGTACACAGTGGGTGTAGAGGCCCAAATTACCTTTTTCACAGCACAACACATAAGCATTGCATTCTTCTTTTCATAAGAAGGAACCCAAACCTGTTTGGGTTCCTAAATCTGACATTTGATGATTTTATAGGTGTGCTCTCACACAAGATCTCGTGAGAGCATGTGGTACCTGAACAGTGGATGTTCAAGACACATGACTGGAGATGCAAATCAGTTCTTTTTACTGGAGTCTAGGGCTGGAGGCAAGGTTACACTTGGAGATAACACCACCAGGAGGGTGATAGGATCATGTATAATTGGTGACTTAAAGAATTTCATTATTGATAATGTTTTACTTGTAGATTAACTGAAACATAACTTGCTAAGCATCAGTCAACTCTGTGACAAAGGATACAACATCAAATTCTGGCCCACTTGCTACATTATAAGGTTAAATGACAAAATTATTTTGTAGGGACAATGGATCAACAATGTTTATATGCTGGATGTAAGTTGCTTTAAATCTGATAATTCAATTTACTTAAAAACTACTGTTGATGAGTCCTGGCTGTGGCACAGGAGATTATGTCATGCCAGTATGAAAACCCTTAGGAGAGTCACCCAAAAGGACTTAGTTAGAGGTGTCCCCAAGCTTAAGTTCACTAAGGACCACCTGTGTGATTCCTGTCAATTATGGAAGCAACTCCATTCCTCCTTTCACTCTGTTAAGGACATTAGCACCTATAGACCTTTAGAAGCCCTTCACATGGATCTCTTTGGACCCATTAGCACTGCTAGCTTAGGAGGGAAAGTCTATGGATTTGTGATTGTTGATTATTACTTGAGATTCGCTTGGATTAAATTTCTGTCACATAAATCTGAGTCATTTGAGGAATTTAAGTATTTCTCTACTTGGATTCAGAGGAAGTTAGGTTATGAGATCTTGACTATTCATAGTGATCATGATGGAGAGTTTGAAAATGTGAAGTTCAAAACTTTCTTTGAGGAGCAAGGGATTAGCCATAATTTTTCAGCTCTTAGGACCCCTCAGCAGAATGGGATAGCTGAAAGGAAGAACAGGACCTTAGTGGAAGCTGCTAGAGCCATGCTTCTGAGTATTTACTTCCAAAATACTTTAAGGTTGAAGCGGTGAACACTGCCTGTTATGTGATGAATAGGGTAAATATTAGATCCAATCTGAATAAGACACCGTATGAGATCATTAAGGGTAGAACTCCAAACATGTCCGACCTTCATGTCTTTGGCTATAAGGTTTTGATTCTGAACAATGGGAAATCATCCTTAGGAAAATTTGACCCCAAATCTGATGAAGGAGTGTTCTTAGACTTTTATAGTATGGGGAAATCCTTTAGGGTATTTAATAAGAGGACTTTGGTGGTGAAAGAGACAGCTCATGTGGTGTTTGATGAATCTGATCCTAAGGAGACTAGAGTTGAGGAAGAAGAAGAGGTAGGAGAGATTATCCAAGGGGTTGAAAATGCAAATCTGGAGGAAACGGTAGAACCTCAAAATATCTTGCCTAAGGATTGGAGATATTCATCGAGTCATCCTAAAGAACTGAACTTAGGAGACCCTTCTGAAGGTGTTAGGACTAGGCATGAACTTAGGAAGGAAGTAAACCACTTTGTCTTTAGCTTAATGACTGAACCCACCAACAACAATCAAGCCCTTTCTAATGAATTTTGGATCTTAGCTATGCAAGAGGAATTGAATCAATTTATAAGGAACGATGTTTGGGAGTTTGTAGAAAGACCTAGGAATCAAAGTATAGTAGGAACAAAGTGGGTCTTCAAGAATAAGATGAATGATTATGGTGTGGTGGTTAGGAATAAGGTAAGATTGGTGGCTAAGGGGTACAATCAAATTGAAGGGATTGATTTTGAGGAGACCTTTACCCCTATAGCTTGATTGGAAGCCATTAGGGTGCTACAAGCCTTTGACTGCTATAAGGGATTTAAGCTATTTCAAATGGATGTCAAGAGTGCCTTTTTAAATGGGGTAATAAAAGAGGATGTCTATGTAGAGCAACCCTAAGGTTTTGAGAGTTTCTAATATCCAAATCATGTTTACAAATTAAAAAAGGCCTTATATGGATTGAAATAGGCACCCAGAGCTTAATATGAGAGGCTTAGCACATTCTTGTTAGAAAGAGAGTTTGTTAAGGGGAGCGTAGATACCACCCTTTTTCTGAGAAGAATAGGGGATGATTTACTCATTATCTAGATCTATATTGATGATATACTTTTTGGATCCTCTGATAAAAATTTATGTGATGATTTTTCTAAAATAATAAGTAAGGAATTTGAGATGAGTAAGATGGGAGAATTGCCCTACTTTTTGGGGTTTAGCATTCGGCAAATAGATGATGGAACCTTTCTCAATCAATCTAAATACACTAAGCACATTTGAAGAAATATGAAATGGATAAAGCCAAGCCAATCAACACTCCCATCAGCTCCTTTATTCAGTTAGATAAGGATTTAAGTAAAAAATCTATTGATTAGAAGAAGTATAGAGGAATAATTAAATCACTGCTTAACCTGACTGCTGGCCAACCTGATATTATATTTAGTGTTTGTCTTTATGCTAGGTTTCAAGCTGATACTAAAGAGTCCCACCTGACTGCTATTAAGAGAATTCTTAGATATCTTTTAGGGACCCCAAACCTAGGAATCTGGTACCCTAGGCACAGCACCTCTTTTAAGATTATTAGATATTCCGATTCTGACTTTACAGGGTGTATGGTGGATAGAAAAAGTACTTCTAAAACTTATCAATTTATAGGACAGTCTTTAGTCTCCTGGTCTAGTAGAAAATAGAACTCAGTTGCACTTTCCATTACTGAAGCTGAGTATATTAGCTTAAGAAGTTGTGTGGCCCAAGTCCTTTGGTTGAAGCAACAAGTTTTGGATTTAGGATTACCTGTGGGCATAATTTCTATTCTGTGTGATAATACTAGTGCCATCTGCATTTCTAAGAATCCAATCCAACATTCTAAAACCAAACACATTGATATAAGGCATCACTTCATTAGGAATCATATTACAAAAAGGGACATTGAGCTATATCATGTAGCAACTGAAAAGCAGCTGGCTGACATATATACTAAACCACTGGCCTTTGACTCATTCAGAATTTTGAGGACCAGATTAGGTGTAATTGACATAAATGCTTGATTCTGATGACTAATAATTTTTGATTTTTTTCTTTTTTATTCTTATTTTATTTCTGTTAGTCTTTCGATTTGATTATATGTTTCCTGTTTTATTTTTATTCATTGCTAATTTTCTTCATATATTTTGCTATTTTTCTGATTTGAGCATTTATTTTGATGAGATTTCCTACTTATTTTTTATTCACTATTTTATTCCTTTAAAAAATCAGATCACTGCTCACTACTGTTGATAAACTGAATTTCCGACTAAAAATTTTACCTTATTTTTTTGATTTGGAAGCTTGTAAGCAGTGATTGATTCCACTGGATCTGTTAAAGGGAAAAAACATTGATGATTGTTTCTTCCTCTAACTCCATTAATGGTGTATTATTTCTTTTGAATAAAAATCTTCTTCAAAATTAAAAAGTTGGTTTTTGAAATAAAGATTTATTTTATCTTCCTACAGTAATCTACCTCATATGAATAGTATTTTTAAAGTTTTGAGTCATTTGTTTGTTTTTCTGAATCAAGTGATTGCACTTATCATATGATGTAAGGTTTTTATTTTGTGAATTACTCTTCCTTATTGTAGAGAGTGGGTTTTATCATCTCTTATATCTGGAAGGTAATTTCACAGTTGAGATTCTTTAATGATTTTGAAAGGGAGCAAGCTTACAAAAGATGCGCAAAGAGTGCTAAAATAAAAAGAGGCACAAAATTAGCCCAAACTGAAAAGATGCGCAATGTCGTCAAAAATTAAAATGGTACACAAAATGTATCAAAAATCAAAAGATGCGCAAAGCACCAAATAAATTAAAAAAGAGGTACGAAATGATCCCACAAAGAAATAGGCTTTCTTAAATGTCTTAGAAAAATCCATGCACCACTTAATATTTTCAAAAGCTTGAGACGAAAAATCATGATTTCTGATTCCTTACTTTGTAATACTATTATATCAGATATTTTTCTGGAATGAGGCTTAAAAGGATCTCTTTTCGAATCTAATTTCCTTTCTTCTGAATTGAATTTCTATTTTGAAAGGAATTAATACCTATAAGGTGTCCGAGGTGGGAGTTACAAAAGTCAATTTTCCAACTTTTTCTGGATTTCAGTGTTGTCGATCTTCTTCTTATTGGTTTTTGGATTCAAAATCAAGGAAAATTTTGAATTACTAGAGCGGATCGATCCAAAAAAAAAGTTTTAGGTTTTTGTGTTGTGATGTTTTCTATTTGTAATGTGTTATCTGTTCATCCTCCTTTTTGTGATGTCAAAAGGAGAGTTAGTGTTTTTGTTTTGAGTGATTAGTAGTTTCTTGTACTGTTCTTCTGTTTGTAATTATTTCCCTTATTGTGTTTTCTGTTTAGTGAATTTGAAATGAAACATTTTCTTTCGTATGTGCGTTGAGTTCTTCTGTCTATTTGATTTTAAACTACTTAATAAATATTTACCCTCATCAAAAAGGGAGAGATTATTGCAAATCTAGTCTTAAATATTATGATTTTGATGATAGTAAATATTTCTATCTCTGGTTTCCTGTTTATTCTTTAGGTACGCAGGATTAATTACAAGTTCAAGCCAGTCTAAGATCGAGTCAGTTTGTTTTAAAATTTAGGTCCAATGTACTATTTTCATCTTTATTGAGTCAAATGCTATGTAACTGATCCCTAGCTAAGTAACCTTGCACACACACACTCAGGGGGAGAGTTTTAGTGAATTAGAGTTTCTGTTCAATTTTTGTTCTAATCGACCCGGACGATATTTACATCATCCTAGACGATCCAGTGAAAATAAAAACCCTAATTAGGACGATCATGTTAAGTCAGTTTGATTAAGCTGATATTCCTGGATGATATCAATATCGTATAGGATGATAGGCTTAAATCAAAAATTCTCAGCCGCCAGATCAAGCTAGGCAAGTTTTTATTTTTAGTGATTTGGTCTGATCGTCTCGGATGATACATGTATCATCCTGGACGATCCATTACAATCATGCCTAAATTAGTCTAGTGATTAAGAAAGTAATTAAGGTCTGATTGATTCGATCATATCATTCTGGATGATCGCAGGATCTTACAGGATGATGTGTTAAAAATCCTGGCCGTCCAGTGCCTATCACCTGTACGTCCAGAGCTGTGTGCTGGACGATATTCCTACTTTTGAACTATTCATACGGGACGATACACATATCATCCTGGACGATCAAGTCATTTGAGATCGTCCTGCATGATTCACCTGTACGTCCAGAGCGGTGCTCTGGACAATTTTGTGTGGATTTGACTAATCGTACCGGATGATAGAGATATCATCCTGGACGATCAAGTCATTTCATGATCATCCAGCATGTTTAACCTGTACATCCAGAGTAGTTTTCAAGATGATTTTGTGTGTTTTTGAACTGACCATACAAGAAGATCGCCAGATCACCCTGGACAATCCTGGCCGACCAGTTGAGATTTAGGGCTATTTTTGAGCCCTCCTATTTAAGATCATTTTCTTATAATAAGAAAAATCTTTTGCCACTTTCCTTTCCAGAGAAACCTTGAGAGAGAGAGAGAGAGAGCTTAGGAGAGAGAGAGAGAGGATCTTATGAGGGAGAGTTTATGAGGGATTCACAAAGGTTGCTCCAAGCAAGGATCAGAGTCGTCTTCTCTGTTCATCGTCTCTCATCTTGTCGGTGTTTTCTATGGGAGGATCATTCGCAAGAAGATACAAGTTCTCTGCCCACTTCAGGAGGAAGCGAAAGGAGTTTAGGTTCTCTACCTGCTTCAGGAGGAAGCGAAAGGAGTCTGAGTTCTATGCCTACTTCAGGAGGAAGTGAAAGGAGTTCAGGTTCTCTGCCTCACCGGGTTGGTGGAAAGGAGTTTTGTACAGGCTTCTCCGCCTTGTTTTGGGAGCAGAAGGAGAGTCACTTTTGTGTTAGTGTAATACCCAGAGGGGAGACTCCGGGGAGTGGACGTAGGTTAAGTTGACCGATCCACTATAAAATCTGGTGTACTCTTTTTGATTGTTTTCTACACTTTACTTTTCTGTTATTATCTGCTTGGGTGAAATCTATGATTGATCCTTTCATTTCTGTGTTTACTTGTTTCCATTGCAAATTATCAAAAAGATCTTTCATGTTGCTCACAAAATTTTTAAAATAACAAATTCACCCCCCCTCTTGGTTAGCCTCGGGACTAGTTCATCAGGGCTTAACATCCCTATCAAACTTTCAAACACTTGATTCAATATCCTATCAAGCTTCAATCCTATCTAGTCATTTATAATCACCAAAATAATTATGAATGATTTGGATAATTCAGATTCGAACCTTTAAAATCTAAAACCTAATTGAAATCCAAAAATTCAGACCAAAATCTAAGGCTAAAGTATTATATCCTGAAAGCCTTTTTCAGTGATTTTTCAAACACTTCAAACTTAAACTATTCACTCTCACCATCCTCAAGCCCTCAAGTTCCACCCCTAGTTCCTTTGAGCTTCTAGCAAGTCCCTCCTCCTTTCCTAAGTCGAATCCCACCGTGAAAGGCTTTCCGACGATGATCCTTTAATGAACCTAAGTTCTAATCCATCAAAGGTCAATAGCTGATGATCGGGAGCTTTCAAATCGTGACCTCAACTGGAAAAGATACGTGGATAGTGAACATGCTCAGAGAATCAAAAAAATTTGAAGTCCATCAGTTAGATAAGCTAATAATGCCAACCCTAGTCCATGACACTTAGAATATTTTAACTTTTCAATAGGTGCTTTTCAAAATTTAAAATACGGTCCCCATGACATATGTTCATTCCCTTAATCTGCGTTTAAAATTTTATTTAATTTTTTTAATTTTTATTTTTTCAGTTAATCCATTTTGAGAATGAGTTGATTTTCATTTTAGGGTTTCGGTTTAATGTATACGTGAATTGTACATTTTATGGACCGTTGATCACTCGATCAATAATCTATATCATGCTTTTCTATGTTTCTGTTTGACTGCTCATTCGATCTTGTATTTATTTCATAGGCCCAGATCAATCTGAGCCCTTAATCCTTAAGCGCAGGCGATCCAATGGAGGGCAACAGGTGGCAGTGACTGACATGGATAAGTGAAACTGCATCCACTGCCACTGCCATTTGGCATTAATAGTCAATGATTACTGCGGCACAATCATTGGCCATTATTTCTGCCACCGACCAATGATTATTGCGGTTTGGCTCAATGAACCGAAGTATGTCGCAAGTCCCTCCTACTGCCGCCAGCGCTGCTAAATCATTGAAATAATTTTAAATTATTTTTTTAAATATTTTAATTTAAAAAAATTCAAAACAAATTTAAGAATTAATTTTAAATCCAAAATATATATATATATATATATAATATCAAACTTTTTTGAATTACAAACCCTTTAATTTAAAATTTAAATTATTTTAAAATATTATTTATATTTTAAATAGTTTTAGAACTTTGAATATTTAAATATTTAATTAATATTTATTTAATATTAATGTAAATATTTCTAAAAATTCAAATTTATACCTTAAAATACTCAAGATTCTTAGAAATATTATTAAAAATATTTTATATTAAAATTTAACTGAATTTAAAGTATTTTTCTTAAATATTTTAAATAATCTCAATATTCTAAAATTTAAATAATATGAAAATTATTATTAACTTCAATATTTTTAAAAAATTTAAAGTTTTATTTTAAAATATTTTAATTAAATTATAAAACATATTTTAAAGATTTTAAAATTAAAATAGTTCAAAATATCCAAAATACTTTAAATAATTTAAATTATTTAACTAATTAAATATTTAACTAATATTTAATTAAATAAATATTTTCAAAATTCATAAGTTTATTTTAATAATCAAAGAATTAATTTAAAAATACTCTAACTTGAAATTAAAAATAATTTAAGATATATTAGATATTTTAGATAATTTTAAAATAATTTAATATTTAATATTTAATTAATATTACACTAAAATTAAATCCAAATAATTTTAAAAATAAAAAAAATAATTATTTTAAATAATTTCAAAATTTCAGAGAACATTAAATGTTTACTTTACTTTAATTTCAAAAGTATTTTGAGTTTTAATTTTTTCTAATTATTTTAAATACACTTAATTACTAGAAAACTTCAAAAATTAAAATAAAATTCAAATTCTATCAAAAAAATTCATATGATACCTTAAAAATTTCCAAAATTTTAAATATTTCAATTTAAAATTAATTTGAAAACTAAACACTTAATATATATTAGATAATTTTACTTATTTAACTATTTTAATACTTAATTTATATTTAATTAAATTTTGATTTAAATATCCTCAAAATTTAAAAATTTTATTTTCAAATATAATAAATAATCAAAGGATCTCTCAAAAAATATTTTGAAATTATTTTAATGAAATTTTAAATTTTTAATTTCAAGACTTATATTTTCATATAAATTTTAAAATTTTAATTTCAAGACTTATAATTATATATATATTTGAAAATTTTATTTTAAAATTATATACATATTAAATTTTTGAGTGTTGAGAGATCCCTTGAAATTTTTAACATAGATTGATTCTACTTGAGTAGGTTTGATGGAGATGATTAATGAACAATTATATCCTAATTATTCATTAATCAAGTTATTAATTATGCATATTATTCTTGTTCCTTGCATGTGTAAGATGTACATACTTGAACTTAGCTATAGGCTCTCCTAGTTTTAAAGACATGATTATTGAAAGTTCGTTAGGGATGTTAAGCCCTTAAGAACTAGCCCGAGGCTAACCAAGAGAGGGTGGGGGGGGGGGGGTAAATTAGTTATTTTAAAAATTCGTGAGCAAAAAATGATTTTGAAAATCTTTTTCAATGTTTTAAAACAATTTTAGTTTTGTGATGATGTGCCGATTTTTAACCTTAACAAACCAATAATCACAATCACACGATCATCAATAGAAAAATAGATTGCAAAAAATAATAAGAAAGAACACACCAGATTTTATCGTGGTTCAGTCAACTTGACCTACATTCACTCCCTGAGCCTCCCCTCCGAGTATTGCACTAACACTAAGTGACTCTCTTTCTGCTCCCACAGTAAGGCAGAGAAGCCTGTATAAAACTCCTTTCCACCAACCCGGTGAGGCAGAGAACCTAGACTCCTTTCGCTTCCTCCTGAAGTAAGCAGAGAACCTGGATCTTCTTGCAGATGATCCTTCCACAGAGACACCAACAAGACAAGAGATGACCATCGGAGAAGGCGACTTAGATCCTTGCTTGGAGTAATCTTTGTGAATACCTCACTAACTCTACCTCACAAGATCCTCTCTCTCTCTCTCTCAAGATTCTCTCAAGCAAGGAATGTGGCAAAAGATCTCTATAATTGAATAAAAGAGATCTTAAATAGAAGGGCTCAAAAATTTTCCTAAATCTCAACTGGTCATCAAAGATCATCTAGGATGATCCTTAGATCATCCAGGATGATCAGTGTAAATCAGACCCTTTTGGCCTGGACGATCTGGTTCTTCTAGACGATTAGAAGACAAAATCTGTTCAGATCGTCCGGGATGATTTTGCGATTGTCCTGGATGATTAGTTCAAACTGGAAAGATCGTCCAACAGATTCCTCAGGTCATACAGCCAAACTATGCTAGACGGTTTCAAAATAACCTAATCATCCCGGATGATATATATATTATCCTGTATGATTAGTTCAAAATCAGGAATATCATCGAGCAGATTCCTTGGGTCGTCTAGGTGAAATGCTCTGGACAGTAAGGATTTTGCATGTATCATCCAGGATGATCTTATGATTGTCCAAGATGATATAATCAAATCAATCAAATCTTAATTACTTTCCTTAATCACCAGACTAATTTAGGCATGATTGTAAAGGATCGTCAAGGATGATTAAACCAATATTCTAAAAATAAAAACTTACCTAACTTAGTTTGGTGGCTAAAAATTTCTGATTTGAATATATCATCCTGTACGATGAGTCTATCATCTAGGACGATCTGCTTAATCAAGCCGACTTAACATGGTCGCCTTAATTAGGGTTTCTATTCCCATTGAATCATCCAGGACGATCTGAATATCATTTAGAATAATTTGAATAAAAATTAAACAAAAACTCTAACTCACTAAAACTCTCCCCCTGAGTGTGTGTGTGCAAGGTTACTTAGCTTGGGGTTCCATTACATTACATTTAACTCAAAAAAAATGAAAAAGTATATTGAACCTAAAACACAAACAAACTAACTCGATCTTGAGCTGGCTTGAATTGCAATTTATCATGTAAACCTGAAAGATTAGAACCTCAAATAGTAATGAAAAGGTTTACTATTATCAAAATTATAGTCCTTAAAACCAGATTCGCAATAATCTTCCCCTTTTTGATGATGAAAAATATTTATTATTAATTCAAAATTATGTAAATAAATACGGTGAACATTTATGATTCAAAAACACTAAACATTTCCATTAATAATTCAAAAAAAACTTTATAATGACCCATAAACAACACGAACTACTCCCCCTTTGTACATCTCAAAAAAGGGAAAATACAACATAAACACAGAAAAAGAAAACAGTATAAAAAATAATGCAAAACATCAGTAAAAATAAACAAACTAGTAGAAAGGGGGATCCTGATTAGATGGAGGAGGTGGTTGTGGCTGAAACAGGTTGTGAAGAGTGGCAAACTGCTCTCCAAGCCAGGCCATTTGTTGTTCATGCTGCTGCTGCTACTGGGCTATGTAAGCATTAAAGCGATTGACATCCTCAGCATGCTACTGCTCCTAGGCAATGACGTAAGAGTCAAAGCATGCCTCCCACTGGTCAAATCAGTGCACCAGGTGATCAAGAGGTGACTCTATACGGAGAGGAGCAGGTGTAGCGGGTACAGCAGCAGCTTCTTCCTCTTTTGCCTCAACATCCGTGCTGGACTCCGGATGAAGACGTGTACTGTAAAGAATGTGGAAATAGTTATTAGAGTAGAAGGATGGATTGATATCAACTGGAACTAGATATTACAGATTATACTTCATTTCAAGAGCATAGGAAATGATGTGTCCTAAGGCTAGATTTGGGTGGCTCCTATGGCCCGGATCCCTAATACTAGTGAGGTGTTCGATGTAGCGAAAGATGAGGTCAGTTGCATTAAAGTCACGATGGGCCATAATGTAATAGGTAGTCATGGAGAGCAAGGGGGTAATGTGGATGTGGTCTCTAGCCTTTGGAATGATGGAGGACTGAAGGATATATGGATTATCCTTGCATCCCTGACTAGGAAAGAACAGGCATTATCGTGGTAAGGGGCATTGGTGTTTCTAAGAAAATAATTGGCGACACTCAAGTTAAAATTAGGATCAGAGGACACAAGATGGAGTTTAAATCCAGTAATTGAAAGTTGAAGAATATCGTGAAAGTCTTGGGTGGTGAGTTCGACAGGGCGGTGATTAACAAAGAAGCAGATAGCGGAGTAAGATGAATCGATGTGAAGATTTATGAAGAAAACATGGAGAAGCTCAGAACTAAAAGGAAAATTGAGAGTCACGATGAAGTTGAGGGAAGTGTGGGAAAAAAGGTCAAGTGCCGGATACATGAAGATGCAGAGGTTAATAATTTTTGATTGCGTGATCCCCACGTCAAGGTAGCGCAGGAAGGTAGCTTGATCGGTTACTTCAGGAAAGCCGGGACCGACACTTCCCGAGGAGGAACTAGCACCTAGATCATGTGCCACCAACTATTAGTATATGATTGGATGAAGGATTGAAAGAGTGGTGAAAAATGGTTAAGAAAATGGCTGTTTAAATAAGATTCATCCAGATCATCCAGGATGATCGCAGAATCATCCAGGACGATAGGGGCAATAATGGTGTCCAGGATGATTTGTCAAAAAGGAGGTCGGATCATCCGGGATGATTAGATATCATCTAGGATGATTAGATTCAGATGATTGTCACGAGGAGACAGGCTGGACAACTTTTGATTAAAGTAATCATCTAGGATGATTAGGTGGATCATCTAGGATGATATATAATAAATGAATCAGCCGGGCCAAATTTGAATCGTCCAGCTTCTGCCATGTGGATCATCCAGGATGATGAGGTGGATCACCCAGGACAATCATCAATAATTGGTGCATATCAGCCGTTAGATCAAGATGGGGATGATTTGATCAAATCGTCCAGGACGATGTATAGATCGTTCAGGATAAATTATGGATCGTTCAGGATGATGTGACCAAAAAATTGAAAAATGATGAAGGATGGAGAGGATTGACCAGGAATCCCAAAACATATAAAAAAAGGAAAAATCAAAATTAAATCAAATCAAGGAAAAATAAAAACAAGAAAACAATAATTTTTTTAAATCGATCAGCTCCAATAAATCAAAATTTTTCCTTGAGTTTCAATTCAAAAGCCAATAAGAAGAAAATCGATGATGTTGAAATCCAGAACAGTTGGAAAATTAATTTTTGTAACTCCTACCTCAGACACCTTACAGGTTCAAATTCCTTTCAAATAAAAGTCTAATTTAGAAGAAAAGAAATTAGATTCAAAAAGAGATCCTTTCAAGCCTTATTTTAGAAAATATCTGATAAAATAGTCTTGTAAAGTAAGGAATCAGAAATCATGATTTTCCATCTCAAGCTTTTGAAAGTATGAAGTGGTGCATGGATTTCTTCAGATATTTAAAGATCCGGAAGGGAAGAAAGCTTATTTCTTTGTGGGCTCATTTTGTGCCCTTTTTTCTCAATTTATTTGGCGCACTTTGCGCATCTTTTAAATTTTTGATACACTTTGTGTATCTTTCTAATTTTTGGCGTCATTGCGCATCTTTTCATTTTTGGCCCATTTTGTCCCCCCCCCCTTTTTTTTGCAAGCTTTCTTCCTTTTATAATCGTTAAAGAATCTCAGTTGTGAAATTACCCTCCAGACATAAGAGAAGACAAAACTCACTCTCTATAATAAGGAAGAGTAATTTATAGAACAAAATTATACTCCATATGATAAGTGCAATCACCTGATTAAGAAAAATATGACAATAACTCAATGCTTTGAAAATACTATTCATATGAGCTAGATTACTATAGGAAGATAAAATAGATCTCTATTTCAAAAACTAACTTTTTAATTTTAAAGAAGATTTTTATTCAAAAGAAATAATACATCATTACAGGAGTTAGAGGAAGAGAAACAATCATCAATGTTTCTTCCCTTTAACAGATTCAAAGGAGTCAATCACTGCTTATAAGCTTCCAAATAAAAAGAAGGCAAAACTCTCAGTCAAAAATCCAGTTTATCAGCAGTAATAAGCAGTGATCTGATTCAAAAAAAAAGTAGCAAATCAAGAAAAAGTAGGAAATTGTATCAAAATAAATACTCAAATCAGGAAAACAATAAGAACAAAAAGAAAATCAGTAGAAAATAGAAATAAATAGGAAACAGATAATCAAATAAAAAATATATATATATAAAAAACTGAAAAATAGAAACTTCAGAAATCAGTAATCACCAAAGTCATGCATTTATATTAATCATACCCAATCTGGTTCTCAAAATGCTGAATGAGTCAAAAGCTAGTGGTTTAGTAAAGATGTCAACTAATTGATTTTCAGTTGCTACATGGTGTAGCTCAATGTCTTTTTTGGTAACATGGTCCCTAATGAAGTGATACTTTATGTCAATGTGTTTGGATCTTAAATATTAGACAGGATTCTTAGAGATATAGATAGCACTAGTGTTATAACATAGAACTGATTTTATGCCAACAAGTAATCCTAAATCCAGAACTTATTGCTTTAACCAAAGGACTTGGACCACACAACTTCCTAAGGCAATGTACTCAACTTCAGCAGTGGAAAGTACTATAGAATTTTATTTTTTACTGGACTAACAGACTAAAGACTGTCCTATAAATTGGCATGTTCCTGAGGTGCTCTTTCTATCCACCCTACACCTTGTAAAATTAGAATCAGAATATCCAATAATCTCAAAAGAAGTGTTATACCTATGATACCAGATTCCTAAGGTTGGGGTCCCTAAGTGATATCTGAGGATTCTCTTAATTGCAGTTAGATGGGATTCCTTAGGATCAGCTTGAAACCTAGCACAAAGATAAACACTAAATATGATATCAGGTCGACTTGTAGTCAGGTAAAGCAATGATCCAATTATTCCTCTAAATTTCTTCTGATAATAGATTTTCCTTTTGGATCCTTGTCTAACTGGACAGTAGAACTCATGGGAGTGTTTACTGGCTTGACTTTATCCATTTCATATTTCTTCAAGATGTCTTTAATATACTTTAATTGATTGATAAAAGTTCTATCAACCATTTGCCTTATGTTATACCCCAAAAAGTAGGATAATTCTCCCATTATACTCATCTCAAACTCCTTACTCATTATCTTAAAAAAATCATCACATAAATTTTTATCAAAAGATCTAAAAAGTATATCATCAACATAGATCTGGACAAAGAGTATATCATCTCCTACTTTCCTAATAAAAAGGGTGGTGTCTACGCTCCCCTTAATAAACTCTCTTTCTAGTAGGAATGTGCTAAGCCACTTATACCAAGCTTTAGGTGCCTGTTTAATCTATATAAGGCCTTTTTTAATTTGTAAACATGATTTGGATATTGGGAACTCTCAAAACTTGGGGGTTGCTCTACCAAGACATCCTCTCTCCATCTAAAAAGGCACTCTTGACATCCATTTGAAATAGCTTAAATCCGTTATAACAGGCAAAGGCTAGTAGCACCCTAATGGCTTCTAATCTAGCTATAGGGGTAAAGGTCTCCTCAAAATCAATCCTTTCTATTTGGTTGTACCCCTTAGCTACCAATCTTTCCTTATTCCTAAACACCACACTAGAATTATTCATTTTATTCTTAAGGACCCATTTGATTCCAACTACACTTTGATACTTAGGTCATTCTACTAACTCCCAAACATCATTTCTCATAAATTGATTAAGTTCTTCTTATATAGCTAAGATCCAAAATTCATCAGAAAGGGCTTGATTGATGTTAGTGGGTTCAGCCATTGAGATAAAGGTAGAATGGTTTACTTCCTTCCTTAAGTCCATTCCTAGTTCTAACACCTTAAGAAGGGTCTCCTAAGATCAGTTCTTTAGGATGACTTGAAGAATATCTCAATCTTTAGGCAAAGTGTTTTGAGGTTCTACCCTTTCCTCAGATTTGTATTTTCAAATCCTTGAATAATCTCTCCTACCTCTTCTTCCTCCTCAACTCTAGACTCTAGAATCAAATTCATCAAACACCACATGAGTAGTATCCTCCACCACCAAAGTCCTCTTATTAAACACTCTAAAGGATTTCTCAACACTAGAATAGCCTAAGAACACTCCTTCATCAGATTTGGGGTTAAATTTTTCTATGGATTATTTCCTATTATTCAGAATAAAAACTATATGTTGCAAATCTGGTTTTGATGATGATAAACATGTTTCCAGTGTATTTTGCTTGGCTAATCTATTTCAGGCACAAAAGACCGCGAGCCACTCAAGCCAACTCAAGATCGGGTCCAAGTGTGTCAAATATATGATTTTTCTTTTTATTGAGTCAATTGTAATGTAACTGATTCCCTAGCTAAGTAACCTTGCACACACACACACTCAGGGAGAGAGATTGAGTGAATTAGAGTTTCTGTTAAAATTTTGTTCAGATCGTCCTGGACAATTTTCACATCGTCCTGGACGATCCAGCCAAAACAGAAACCCTAATTAGGGCGACTAAGTTAAGAGGGTCTAATTAAGCAGATCGTCCTGGACGATCTCTGGATCACACGGGACGATATGCCTAAATCAAAAATTCTCAGCCGCCAGATCAAGTTAGGGAAGTTCTTATTTTTAGATACTTGGTCTGATCGTCCCGGACGATACGTGTATCGTCCCGAACGATCCAGTACAATCATGCCTAATTTAATCTGATAATTAAGGAAAGCAATTTATTTTTGGTTGATACGATCATATCGTCCTGGAAGATCGTAGGATCGTCCCGGACGATCATGATCGTTTAGTGCATTTTAGCTGTACGACCCAAACTATATTCAGGATGATTTGGGGCATTTTTAAACTAATCATACAGGACGATGTCCCTATCGTCTTGGACGATCAAGTCATTTTTTGGTCATCCAGCATATATTTCTCTAGACGACCCGAACTGTCTTCTGGACGATTTTCCTCGATTTGCACTAATCGTCCCGGACGATCGCAGGATCGTACGGGACGATATGAACAATTTTTTCTACTGATCGTCCAGAAGAGCCTAATCATCCAGGCTGAAATAGTTGAATTTGAACTGATCGTACAGGACGATCTACCGATCGTCCTGGACGATCTTGGCCGACCAGTTGAGATTTAGGGCAAATTTTAAGCCCTCCTTTAAAAGAACTTTTTCCAAAAATAAGAAAAATATTTTGCTGCCTTCCTTCCCTGAGAAACCCTAGAGAGAGAGAGAGAGTTGGGAGAGAGAGAGAAGATCTTGTGAGGGGGAGTTAGTGAGGGATTCACTAAGGTTGCTCCGAGCATGGATCAGAGTCGTCTTCTCTGCTCGTCGTCTTTCGTCTAGTCGGTGTTCGTCGTGGGAGGATCGTTCGCAAGAAGATCCGGGGTTCTCTGCCTGCTTTAGGTGGAAGTAAAAGGAGTTCGAAGGTTCTCTGCCTGCTTCAGGAGGAAGCGAAAGGAGTTCGAAGGTTCTCTGCCTGCTTCAGGAGGAAGCGAAAGGAGGTCGGGTTCTCTGCCTCACCGTGTGGTGAAATGGAGGTGTTTATACAGGCTTCTCCGCCTTGCTGTGGGAGCAAAAGGAGAGGCACTTTTTGTTTAGTGCAATACCCGGAGGGGAGGCTCCGTGGAGTGGACGTAGGTCAAGTTGACCGAACCACTATAAAATCTGGTTTGCTTTTCTGATTCAGTTTTGCACTTTACTTTTCTGATATTAACTGCTTGGGTGAATATCTGTGGTTGATCTTTTTGTCGTTGTTTTAATTTGTTTTCGCTGCACGTTATAAAAAGATTTTCATGTTATCGTGAAATTTTTTAAATAACCATTTCACCCCCCCCCCCCCTCTTGGTTAGCCTCAGGACTAGTTCACTAGGGCTTAACATCCCTTTCGAACTTTCAAGTGGTATCAGAGCGGGATTCAAAATTTAGGTTTAAAAACTTTTGATTTGATCCATGGCTAACTGTAACAATCATAATACTGCTGAAGGATATTCTATTACAAGACCACCGTTGTTTGATAATATTCCTTTTGATTTTTGGAAAACATGCATGTCTACTTTTCTGCAATCTATTGACTATCGCATGTGGTTGTTAGTTAAGGACGGATACGAACCACCTTTTAGACTGATTAACAATGTGAAAACTGAGCTGCCTTTTGCTGATTGGACGTTTGATGATCGTGATTTAGCACAGTTAAATGCAAAATGCCTGAACTGTTTCTTTTGTGATTTAAAATCTGAAGACTATATGCGTGTTTCTACTTGTACAACAGGAAATGAAATCTGGGATAGATTATGCATAACATACGAAGGTACAACTGAAGTCAAATAGTCTAGGTTAAATATCTTGTTACATGATTATGAACTTTTTTGCATGAAACCTAGTGAGACTATTTCAGAAATGTACACAAGGTTCATTCAGATTGTTACCTCTTTACATGCTCTAGGTAGAGAACTTACTAACTACGAAAGAGTGAACAAAATTCTTAGATGTTTGCCTGCTTCTTATGATGCTAAGATCACTGCTATTACTGAATCTAAAGATTTAAATACTTACTCTATTGACAGCTTACTTGGATCACTCATTGCTTACGAGCAAGGGGTGAACCAAAGGCAACTTGATGCAGGTGAACGCAAGAAAGAGAAGACAGTGGCACTAAAGGCCAAGGATTCAGATGCTAGCACTTCCGGGTCTGATAGCGATGATGTTGCCTTAATCTCAAGGCAATTCAAAAGCTTTCTAAGGAAGAAACATAAGAACTATCAGAAGTGGAACAAGGGTAAGTCCAATAAAAATTTTAAGAGTTCATCTGAATCTGTTTGTTTTGAATACAGGAAGCCTGGACACATTAAGGCTGATTGTCCTACACTTAAAGCTCACCCAAGCAAGGAGAAGGGTGAGGAGAAACCAAAGTTCAGAAAGGACAAGAAGCAGATTCAGAAGACATTCTGGGCAGACTCTGCATCTGACTCTTCTGAGACTGAAGCTGAAGAGGAGGAAACAAACTTATGTCTGATGGCTGATGATCACCCTGGTCAGTCGGACCAGGAAGAGGTATGTGAGCTGACTTACGATCAATTATTTGAAGTTTCTGAAAGAATTCATATATCGTATAGGAAGCTTAAGAAAACACATGCTAGTTTGAAATTAGATTACTTAACTTTATAAAAAGAGCATGATTCTGTAGTTAAAGATCATTCCACACTTGATTCCAATCACATGTCTTTGCTTGATGAATTCGATGAGTTAAATAAAAAATATTCTGATTTAGTTTCTGAGCATGATTCATTGAAAACTACGCATGTGTACTTAGAAAGAGCTTTTAAAGAGTTAGATACAATGGCATGTGAGTAGAAAGTAGCAAGGGAACCTTGAAATTTGAAATTGCAAGTTTAAATAAAGAAAATGAGTTTTTGAAAGTAAAGATCAGTGCCTTTGAAAAGAACAAAACACCGCCTACTTTTAAACAGTTTTATGCACCGCCACCTTTTGAAAAATCTGTCGCAAGTTCTTCAAAGCATGTTTCATATACATCTAGGAAGAGGCATTATCATCCACGTAGATTAGTTAACCCTTTTCCTGGTGTTAGATGTTTTTCATGTGGCATGTTAGGACATATTTCTCACACCTACACTGTTCACCGTAGTACACATTGGGTGTGGAAACCCAAACTGCCTGTTTCACAGCACAGCACGCATGCATTGTATTCTTCTTTTCATAAGAAGGAACCCAAACCTGTTTGGGTTCCTAAGACTGACGGTTGATACTTTTGTGGGTGTGCTCTCACACAAGACCTCGTGAGAGCATGTGGTACCTGGACAGCGGATGTTCTAGACATATGACTGGAGATACAAATCAGTTCATTTCACTGGAGGCCAGAGCTGGAGGCAAGGTTACACTTGGAGATAACAATACCAGAAAGGTGGTAGGCTCAGGTATAATTGGTGATTCCAAGAATTTTATGATTGATAATGTTTTTCTTGTAGATGGACTGAAACACAACTTGCTGAGCATCAGTCAACTCTGTGACAAGGGATACAGCATCAAATTCCTGCCCACTCGCTACATTTTAAGCTTAAATGATGAAGTTGTTTTGCAGGGGCAAAGGATCAACAACGTCTACAAGCTGGATGTAAGTAGCATTAAATCTGATAATTCAATTTGCTTAAAAACTACTGCTGATGAGTCTTGGTTATGGCATAGGAGATTATGTCATGCTAGTATGAAAACCCTTAGGAGAGTCACCCAAAAGGACTTAGTTAGAGGTGTGCCCAAGCTTAAGTTCACTAAGGATCACCTATGTGATGCCTGTCAGTTGCGGAAGCAAGTCCAGTCCTCTTTTCACTCTGTTAAGGATATTAGCACCTCTAGACCTTTACAAGTTCTTCACATGGACCTCTTTAGACCTATTAGCACTGCGAGCTTAGGGGGGAGAGTCTATGGGTTTGTGATTGTAGATGATTATTTGAGGTTCACTTGGGTTAAGTTTTTGTCACATAAATCTGAGTCATTTGATGAGTTTAGATCCTTCTCTACTTGGATTCAGAAGAAGTTAGGATGTGAGATTATTACCATCCATAGTGATCACGGAGGGGAGTTTGAAAATGAAAGATTTGGAAGTTTTTGTGAGGATCATGGGATTAGTCATAATTTTTTAGCTCCTAGGACCCCTCAGCAGAACGGGGTAGCTGAAAGGAAGAACAGGACCTTAGTCGAAGCCGCTAGAGCCATGCTTGCTGAGTATTCACTTCCAAAATACTTTTGCGCTGAAGCGGTGAACACTGCCTGTTATGTGCTGAATAGGGTGAATGTGAGAGTCAAACAGAACAAGATACCTTATGAGATCATTAAGGGTAGAACTCTAAATCTGTCCCACCTCCATGTCTTTGGCTGTAAGGTTTTCATTCTGAACAATGGGAAGCCACCCTTAGGAAAATTTGACCCCAAATCTGATGAAGGAGTGTTATTAGGATATTCAAGTGTTGGGAAATCCTTTAGGGTGCTTAATAGGAGGACTTTGGTGGTGGAAGAAACAACCCATGTAGTGTTTGATGAATCTGATCCTAAGGAGTTTAGATCTGAAGTTGAAGATGAAGAGATTATTGAGGATACCCAAGGAGTTGGAAATACAAATTTGGAGGAAAGGGTAGAACCTCAAACCGAGTTGCCTAGAGATTGGAGATATTCTTCGAGTCATCCTAAAGAACTGATCTTAGGAGACCCTTCTGAAGGTGTTAGGACTAGGCATGGACTTAGGAAGGAAGTAAACCATTATGCCTTTATCTCAATGACTGAACCCACCAACATCAATCAAGCCCTGTCGGATGAATTTTGGATTTTAGCTATGCAGGAAGAATTGAATCAATTTGTAAGGAATGATGTTTGGGAGTTAGTAGAAAGACCTAAAAATCAAAGTATTGTGGGAACCAAGTGGGTCTTTAAGAATAAAATGAATGATTCTGGTGTGGTGGTGAGAAATAAGGCAAGATTGGTGGCTAAGGGGTATAATCAGATAGAAGGGATTGATTTTGAGGAGACTTTTGCCCCTGTAGCTAGATTGGAAGCCATTAGAGTGCTACTAGCCTTTGCCTGTTATAAGGGATTTAAGCTGTTTCAAATGGATGTCAAGAGTGCCTTTTTAAATAGGGTAATTAAAGAAGATATTTTTGTAGAACAACCCTCAGGTTTTGAGAGTTCCCAATATCCAAGTCAGGTCTATAAATTAAAAAAGGCCCTATATGGATTGAAACAGGCACCCAAAGCTTGGTATGAGAGGCTTAGCACATTCCTGTTAGAAAAAGAGTTTGTTAAGGGGAGCGTAGACACCACCCTTTTTCTGAGGAGATTAGGGGATGACTTACTCATTGTCCAGATCTATGTTGATGATATAATTTTTAGATCTTCTGATAAATATTTACGTGAAGAGTTTTCTAAAATGATGAGTAAGGAGTTTGAGATGAGTATGATGGGAGAATTGTCCTACTTTTTGGGGTTTAACATAAGGCAAACGGATGATAGAACCTTTCTCGATCAATCAAAATATACTAAGGACATTTTGAAGAAATATGAAATGGATAAAGCCAAGCCAATCAATACTCCCATGCCCTCCTCAGTTTAGTTAGATAAGGATTCAAATGGAAAATCTGTTGATCAAAAGAAGTATAGAGGGATAATAGGTTCACTGCTTTACCTGACTGCTAGCCGACCTGATATCATGTTTAGTATCTGTCTTTGTACTAGGTTTCAGGCTGATCCTAAAGAGTCCCACCTGACTGCTGTTAAGAGAATTCTTAGATATCTTTTAGGAACCCCAAACCTAGGAATTTGGTACCCTAGGCACAACACCTCTTTTGAGATCATTGGATATTCTGATTCTGATTTTGCGGGGTGTAGGGTAGATAGGAAGAGTACTTCTGGGACTTGTCAATTCATAGGACCATCGTTAGTCTCCTGGTCCAGTAGAAAATAGAACTCAGTTTCACTTTCCACTGCTGAAGTTGAGTACATTGCCTTAGGGAGTTGTGTGGCCCAAGTTCTTTGGTTAAAGCAATAAGTCTTGGATTTAGGAGTACCTGTTGGCACAATTTCTGTTCTGTGTGATAATACTAGTGCCATCTGTATCTCTAAGAATCCAATCCAACATTCTAGGACCAAACACATTGATATTAGGCATCACTTCATTAGGGACCATGTTACAAAAGGGGACATTGAGCTACATCACGTAGCAACTAAAAATCAGCTGGCTGACATATTCACTAAACTACTGGGCTTTGACTCATTCAGCATTTTAAGAACCAGATTAGGAGTGATTGATATAAATGCTTGATTCTGTTGACTGCTGATTTATGATTGTTCTGATTGGTATTCTGATTTCTGGTAGTTAGTTTTAGTATTATGATTTTTGATTTCTGTTAGTTAGTTTTGGTTTGATTATTTGCTTTCAGTTGATTTTTATTTCTTCTGTTGATTTCTGTGTTAGCCTTACTGTTAGTTTGATTTAAGTATTTACTTTGCTGTGATTTTCTACCTGTTTTTATTTATTTACTGGTTCATATCTTGCACTTACTATTTTACGCTTTTCAAGATCTGATCACCGCTCAGTACTTCTGATGATCTGAATGTTTTACTGGGAGTTTTTACCTTGTTTTGGTTTGGAAACTGGTAAGCAGTGATTGACTTCGCTGAATCCGTTAAAGGGAAGAAACATTGATAATTATTTCTCTTCCTCTAACTTCTTTACTGGTGTGTAGTTTCTTTTGAATAAAAATCCTTTTCAAAATTAAAATGTTAGTTTTTAAAATAGAGATTATTTTTATCTTCCTACAGTAATCTGCCTCATATCAATAGTGTTTTCAAAGTCTTGAGTCATTAGTTTGATTTTCTAAACCAAGTGATTGCATTTATCATATGTTGTATGGCTTTTATTTTATGAATCGTTCTTCCTTACTACGGAGAGTTATCTCCTATGTCTGGAAGATAATCTCACAGCTGAGACTCTTTACTGATTATGAAAAGGAGAAAGCTTATAAAAGATGCGCAGTGCGCCAGATAATTTGAAAAGAGGTATAAAATGAGTCCAAAACTGAAAAGATGCGAAATTGCCAAATTGGATACACAAAGTGTATCAAAAATCAAAAGATGCGTAAAGTGCCAACCAATTTGAAAAAGAGGCACAAAATGAGCCCAAACCAAGCTTTCTTCCCTTTCAGATTGTTAAATGTCTTAGAGAAATCTGTGCGCCACTTAATATTTTCAAAAGCTTGAGTTTTGAAAATCCCAATTTCGGATTTTTTCCTTTGTAACACTATTATATCAGATATTTTTCTGGAACGAGGCTTGAAAGGATCTCTTTTCAAATCTAATGTCTTTTCTTCTGAATCGGATTTTTGTGTTGAAAGAGGTTTGCATCGATAAGGTGCCCGGGGTCGGAGTTACGATAGTTGATTATTTCCAACCTTTTTTGGATTTCAGCGCTGTTTCATTGGTTTTTGAATCTAAAGTGATCAGGATCTGCCTCAGTTGTAGTTTCCTATTTTGTAGTTGTTCTATTTTATGTTTTATTTCAGTGTTTTGTTTTTCCTTCCTCCTTTTTTGTGATGTCAAAAGGGGGAGTCAGTTGTAGTCGTGTCTGTTTCTGTTTCTGTTTTCTGAGTCATGTTTCCTGTATTGTTTTAGCTATTAAATGAAAATTTAAAAAATGTTTGTTTTGTTTGATCTCCTAGTTTACTTTTATTTTCAGACTACTTTACAAATGTTTGCCATCATCAAAAAGGGGGAGATTGTTGCAAATCTGGTTTTGATGATGACAAACATGTTTCCAGTGTGTTTTGCTTGGCTAATCTGTTTCAGGCACAAAAGACCGCGAGCCGCTCAAGCCAACTCAAGATCGGGTCCAAGTGTGTCAAATGTATGATTTTTCTTTTTATTGAGTCAATTGTAATGTAACTGATTCCCTAGCTAAGTAACCTTGCACACACACACTCAGGGAGAGAGATTGAGTGAATTAGAGTTTCTGTTAAAATTTTGTTCAGATCATCCTGGACGATTTTCACATCGTCCTGGACGATCCAGCCAAAACAGAAACCCTAATTAGGCCGACTAAGTTAAGAGGGTCTGATTAAGCAGATCGTCCTGGATGATCTCCGGATCGTACGGGATGATATGCCCAAATAAGAAATTCTCAGCCGCCAGATCAAGTTAGACAAGTTCTTATTTTTAGATACTTGGTCTGATCGTCCCGGACGATACGTGTATCGTTCCGGACGATCCAGTACAATCATGCCTAATTTAATCTGGTAATTAAGGAAAGCAATTTATTTTTGGTTGATACGATCATATCGTCCTGGACGATCGCAGGATCGTCCCGAACGATCATGATCGTTTAGTGTATTTCAGCTATAAAACCCGAACTGTGTTCAGGATGATTTGGGGCCTTTTTAAACTAATCATACAGGACGATGTCCCTATCGTCCTGGACGATCAAGTCATTTTTTGGTCGTCCAGCACAGATTTCTCTGGATGACCCGAACTGTCTTTTGGACGATTTTCCTCGATTTGCACTAATCGTCCCGGACGATCGCAGGATCGTACGGGACGATATGAACAATTTTTTCTACTGATCGTCCAGAAGAACCTAATCGTCCAGGCTAAAACAGCTGAATTTGAACTGATCGTACAGGACGATCTACCGATCGTCCTGGATGATCTTGGCCGACCAGTTGAGATTTAGGGCAAATTTTTAGCCCTCCTTTAAAAGAACTTTTTCCAAAAATAAGAAAAATCTTTTGCTGCCTTCCTTCCCTGAGAAACCCCAGAGAGAGAGAGAGTTGGGAGAGAGAGAGAAGATCTTGTCAGGGGGAGTTAGTGAGGGATTCACTAAGGTTGCTCCGAGCACAGATCAGAGTCGTCTTCTCCGCTCGTCATCTTTCATCTAGTCGGTGTTCATCGTGGGAGGATCGTTCGCAAGAAGATCTGGGGTTCTCTGCCCGCTTCAGGTGGAAGCAAAAGGAGTTCGAAGGTTCTCTACCTGTTTCAGGAGGAAGCGAAACGAGTTCGAAGGTTCTCTGTCTACTTCAGGAGGAAGCGAAAGGAGGTCGGGTTCTCTGCCTCACCGTGTGGTGAAAAGGAGGTGTTTGTACAGGCTTCTCCGCCTTGCTGTGGGAGTAAAAGGAGAGACACTTTTTGTTTAGTGCAATACCCGGAGGAGAGGCTCCGAGGAGTGGATGTAGGTCAAGTTGACCGAACCACTATAAAATCTGGTTTTCTTTTTTGATTCAGTTTTGCACTTTACTTTTCTGATATTAACTACTTGGGTGAATATCTGTGGTTGATCTTTTTATCGTTGTTTTAATTCGTTTCCACTGCACGTTATAAAAGATTTTCATTGTTATCATGAAATTTTTTAAATAACCAATTCACCCCCCCTCTTGGTTAGCCTCAGGACTAGTTCACTAGGGCTTAACTTCCCTTTCGAACTTTCACTATATAGCCAAAGACATGGAGGTGGGACAGGTTTGGAGTTCTACCCTTAATGATCTCATAGGGTGTCTTATTGAGATTAGATCTAACATTCACCCTATTCAACACAAAATAGGCTATGTTCACCGCTTCTACCCAAAAGTATTTTGGAGGTGATTACTCAGTAAGCATGGCTCTAGAGGCTTCCACTAAGATCCTATTCTTCCGTTCAGCTACCTCATTCTGCTGAGGGGTCCTAGGAGTTGAAAAGTTGTGGCTAATCCCTTGATCCTTATAGAAGGTTCCAAATTTCTCATTTTCAAACTCCCCACCATGATCACTGTAGATGGTCACAGTCTCCTAGCCTAACTTCTTTTGAATCCAAGTGGAGAAATATTTAAATTCATCAAATAACTGAGATTTATGTGACAAAAATCTAATCAAAGTGATCCTCGAGTAATCATCGATAATCACAAATCCATAGACTTTTTCCCCTAAGCTGGTAGTGCTAATGGGTCCAAAGAGATCCATGTGAACGACTTCTAAAGGTTTAGAGGTGCTGATGTCCTTAATGGAGTGGAAAGAGGATTGAACTTGCTTAAGCTTGGGGACACCTCTAACTAAGTCCTTTTGGGTGACTCTTCTAAGGGTTTTCATACTGGCATGAAAAAATTTTCATGCCACAACCAAGACTCATTAGCAACAGTTTTTAAGCAAAATAAAGCAGTATATTCAATATTATTTAAATCAAGCATGTAGATATTATTGATCTTGTTGCCCTGTAAAATAGTGTTATTATTTAAGTTTATAATGTATGTATTTGCCAGGAACTTGATGCTGAACCCTTTGTCACAAAGTTGACTGATGCTGAGCAGGTTGTGTTTCAGTCCATCTACAAGCAAAATATTTTTAATCAAAGGTTCTTTAAGTTTTTGATTATTCCTGTGCCTACCATTTTTCTGGTGGTATTTTCTCCAAGAGTGACCTTGCCTCTAGCCCTGGCCTCCAGTGAAATGAATTATTTTGCATCTCTAGTCATATATTTTGAGCATCCGTTGTCCAGGTACCTCATGCTCTCACGAGATCTTACGTGATAGCACCCCTACAAAATCAACAAAATGTTAGATTTAGAAACCTAAATAGGCTTGGGTTCCTTCTTATGAAAAGAAGAATATAATGCATGTGCGCTATGCAATAAAATATATAATTTGGGCCTCCACACCCAATATGTAATACGGTGAACAGTGCAGGTGTGAGAGATATGTCCTAACATGCCACATGAGAAACATCTAACACCAAGAAAAGGATTAACTAATCTATGGGGGTGATAGTGCCTCTTCCTAAGTTTGAATGATGCATGTTTTGATGATTTTGAATGTGATCCTTCAAGTGATGGAGGTTTATAAAATTATGCAAATATAGGAGGTGTTTCATTTTTCTCAAAAAAACTAATTTTCACACTTAGAAATTCATTTTCTTTTTTGAGACTAGCAATTTCAAATTTTAAATAATGTTCACTACTATCCAAATCAAATACATGAGTTTCTAATTCCTTAAATGCATCTTCTAATTCAACATGTGATGCTTTTAATGAATCATGCTGAATAATTAAATTAGAATGCTTTTTATTCAACTCATCGAATTCATCAAGTAATGACATGTGATTGCTATCAAGCGTAGAATGATCCATAATCAAAACTTCATGCTCTTTTCCCAAGTTTAAGAATTCTAATTTCAGGCTAGCATGCATTTTCTTAAGTTTCCTATATGATGAATGGATTTTTTTAGAAACATCAAGTAATTGATCGTAGGTTAGCCCACATACCTCTTCTTAGTCAGATTGACTAGGATGATCATCCACCATCAAACACAAGTTTTTAGTCTCCTCCTCAGCTTCAGTCTCAGAGGAGTTAGATGCAGAATCCACCCATAAAGCCTTTTGGATCTTCTTCTTATCATTCCTGAACTTGGGTTTCTCCTCACCCTTCTCCTTGCTTGGGTGAGCCTTAAGTGTAGGACAATTAGCCTTTATATGTCCAGGCTTCCTGTATTCAAAATAAACAGTATCAGAAGAACCTTTAAAATTTCTGCTACTCTTATATTTGTTCAACTTTGGAAAGTTCTTGTGTTTCTTCCTTAGAAAGCTTTTGAATTTTCTTGTGATTAAGGCAACATCATCACTATCAGACCCGAAAGTATTAGTATCTATATCGTTAACCTTCAGCGCCACAGTTTTCTCTTTCTTTTTCTCACCTACATCAAGCTGTCTTTGGTTCATTCCTTGCTCGTAAGCAATGAGTGATTCAAGTAAGTAATCAATAGAATAAGCATTCAAATCCTTAGATTCAGTTATCGCAGTTATCTTGCCTTGATAAGAAGAAGGCAAACATCTCAAAATCTTGTTAACTTTCTCATAATTAGTAAGCTCTGTTCCTAAGGCATTCAGGAAGGTGACAATTTGAGTAAACCTAGTGTACATTTCAAATATGGACTCACTAAGTTTCATGTGAAAGAGTTTGTAGTCATGAAGTAGTATGTTTAACCTAGACTGTTTAACTTCAAATGTACCATCATAGGTAATGCATAATCTTTCCCAAATTTCTTTACCATTAATTGTGCAGGTAGTGACACGCATGTAATCCTCATATTTTAAAGCACAGAAAAAATAGTTCAAGATTTTTGCATTCTGTTGTACTAAATCACGATCATCAAAGGTCCATTCGGCAATAAGAAGTTCAGTTTTAATACTATTAACAAGTATAAAAGGGGCTTCATAATCATCTTTAACAAGCATCCATATGCAATAATCAATAGATTACAAAAAAGTGGACATGCGAGTTTTTCAAAAATTAAAAGGTATGCGATCAAACAAGGGTGGATGAGTGATGGAATAACCTTTAGCAGTATTACTATTACCAAAGTTAGCCATGGATCAAATTCAAAAGTTTTTCAAAACTAGATTTTATGAATCCAGTTCTAAAACCACTTGAAAGTTCGTTAGTGATGTTAAGCCCTTAAGAACTAGCCCGAGGCTAACCATGAGGGGGGTGAATTGGTTATTTTAAAAATTCGTGAGCAAAAAAATAATTTTAAAAAACTTTTCAAATATTTTAAAAAGATTTTAGTTTTACGATGATGTTCTAATGTTTAACAAAAATAAACCAATAATCATAATCACACGATCATAAATAGAAAATTAGAGTGTGGAAAATAATAAGAAAGAACACATCAGATTTATAGTGGTTCGGTCAATTTTACCTACGTCCACTCCCCGGAGCCTCCCCTCCAGGTATTGCACTTACACTAAGTGACTCTCGTTTTACTGTCACAGCAAGGCGGAGAAGCCTGTACAAAACTCCTTTCCACCAACCTGGTGAGGTAGAGAACCTGGACTCCTTTCACTTCCTCCTGAAGCAGGTAGAGAACCTGGACTCCCTTCACTTCCTCCTAAAGCAGGCAGAGAACCTGGATCTTCTTGTAGACGATCCTTCCACAGAGAAACCAATAAGATAATAGATGACGACCGAAGAAGATGACTCAAATCCTTGCTTGGAGTAACCTTTGTGAACACCTCATAAACTTTCCCTCACAAGATCCTCTCTCTCTCTCTCTCTCTCTCTCTCAAGGTTCTCTCAGGCAAGGAAGGTGGCAAAATATCTCTACGATTGAACAAAAGAGATCTTAAATAGGAGGGATCAAAAATTTCCCTAAATCTCAACCGGTCATCAAAGATCATCTAGGACGATCGTTAGATTGTTCTGTATGATCAGTGAAAATCAGGCCCTTTTGGCCTGCATGATCTGGTTCTTCTGGATGATTAGAAGACAATATATGTTAAGATCGTTCGGGATAATTTTGCAATCGTCCTAGTTAATTAGTTCAAACTAGGAAGATCGTCTAATAGATTCTTGGGTCGTATAGCCAAACCATGCTAGACGGTTTTAAAATGACCTGATCATCCCGGATGATATATATATCATCCCATATGATTAGCTCAAAATTGGCAATATTATTCAGTAGATTCATCGGGTCATCCAGATGAAATGCTCTAGATGGTCAGGATTTTGTTTGTATCATCCAGGATGATCTTGCGATCGTCCAGGACGATATGATCGAATCAATCAAATCTTAATTACTTTTCTTAATCACCAGACTAATTTAGGCATGATTGTAAAGGATCATCTAGGATGATATACGTATCATCCGAGATGATTAGACCAAAATTTTAAAAATAAAAACTTGCCTAACTTAGTCTGGCGGCTGAAAATTTCTAATTTAAATATATCGTCCTATACGATGGGTCTATTATCTAGGACGATCTTCTTAATCAAACTGACTTAACATGGTCGCCCTAATTAGGGTTTCTATTTTAACTAGATCGTCCAGGATGATATGAATATCGTCTAGAATGATTTGAACAAAAATTGAACAAAAATTCTAACTCACTAAAACTCTCCCCCTGAGTGTGTGTGTGCATGGTTACTAAGCTTGGGGATCCATTACATTACATTTAACTCAAGAAAATGAAAAAGTACATTGAACCTGAAATACAAACAGACTGACTTGATCTTGAGCTGGCTTGAATTACAATTGATCCGGTGAACATGAAAGATTAGAACCTAAAACAGAAATGAAAAGGTTTGCTATCATCAAAATCATAGTTCTTGAAACTAGATTCGCAATAATTAGGATTGTACAAACATTTGTATGTGTATCAAAAGTTAGAAAACATCTATTTTAATCCTATACAACTTAGAGACAATTAAAGACAAAAATTAAGGATATGTCTTAAAAAATTTTGATAAATTTTAAAAATTAAAATATACATCTAATAGACATGAAACTTAAATCATTTAAACATAGTGACATCTCCAGCCTTAAGAAATTTTCCCACTTATTTTAAAAATTATTAAGCACATTAATTAATTAACTAAACTTCTAAAAATTATAATAAATCAAATTAAATTTAAAATTACATATAATACATCAAATTGACCAGAATTCAAACCTTAACTTGAGAAAATTAAAAGCCTTTTGATTTAACTAATTTAATTAATTAAAAATAAGAATTTTCAAACACTTGAAAACACCTCCTTAGGTCATTTGTAACCTTTAGAGGTGATTTCAAGAAGTTTGGAGTTTGTTTGTATTAAAATCATTTAAAGCCCTTAATTAAATCAATTAAATAACTCAATTAATTATTCAAATTTCTAAAATTCAAATGTAATTATAGAAATTTCTAAATTAAATAAACTTAGAGGCATTGGACTCCATTTGGCGTCTAATATTTATTAAAAATATAAAACCACAATAAATAATTCAAATTTAAAAGGTCAACATTTTTGTCAACTTTAAGTCAAAATTAAAATCAAAACTTCAAACATACATAACTAAATATAAAAAAATTCAATTCTAGCAAACTCAAAACCTAAATACTGACCTTAGGGTATAATATTTTATAAAAATATTAAACTTCGAGAAATCGACCTTAATCAAAAAGTAAAATTTTGACCACTTTATTTAATAATTAAAATAATCTAGAAAATTCCAAAAATTCAACAATTTACCAAAATTCCAGAAAGCTCTAATTTTACTAATAAAATCAATTAAATAGTCATTTAATACACAATAAGCTCTCCAATGATGAAGTTTTCAGGATGGGCTACTTGGAGGTGTGGGGCTAAATATCCTAAGGAGGCTTAGTTTCTTGAGCCCACTATGACAACGCCTCGAATAGATACAATGGAGTGTAAAACTTTAAGTTAATTGATTAATAATTATTTAACTAAAATTAAAATCCTTAATTTAACTACATTAACCAGGTTTTTAAGCTGGACTACCTTAGGCTACAGGGCTATATGTCCTAAGGATGCTTGGTTCCTCGTGCTTACTATGCTAGCACCACCAACCCGTTAATGACAAACTTAATTAATTTAAATCTTCAAAACCAGAAACTAATCAATTTTAATAAAAATTTTTAATCCCTTAAACCTTAATCAATTAAGTCATCTAATTAATACAAGTTACTACTTGGTAACTTGGGCCAACAAGGCTATTAGCTTACCAATATAGCATGGTTTAACAAAAGTAGTAATCACCCAACTCTTAAAATATATTTTAAAATTAACTTTAAAATATTAATATTTAAACTTGAATTAAATCCCTTTTAAGGTTTTCAACCAACTAGAACATCAGACAACTTTAACTAACTATCCCACATAACACATATCCAAACCACATAGCCTTCTACACACACTTTAGATAGTTTGCTAGGACAACCAATTCTAATCTTAGGCTAGGCCGATACTTTACTTTCCTGCTATTGTGTGCCAGGTTTTTTGAGCTTTCACTACATGCTGGTTGCTATATAGATTGATTAATTTTTTATTTAATTTCATGTAGTCTGTTTATTGATTTGATGGATGTTAGATTACCCCTAGGTTAGGGATGATCTTGATGCTAACATAATTATATATAGGTGATCTTACTCATAAAGAGCTATAGAAGTAAAGGGGGAAAAATAAGTTAAGCTTTTAATTAATATGTTTTGTGCAGGTGCTATGCAATACTAAGCCCCCCTTTAAAATTAAAAAAGCATAGCCAAATGTGATTGTGATTTGAGTATTTTAATTTTTGATTAATATTAACTACTTGTGATGATTTAATTATAACTACTTAAGATGACCCCATAGGTTGTTTGAGTCAAGATTTTCATTTTGATATATAATATAATTTAATTTAATTGATTTGTAATGAGTTCAAAAAGTGACAAATTTGAGATAGGATATTTATATCCAACTTATATTCCAAAGAGGAGAGGACATCCCTTATGGGAGAGTTCTCTTCCATTTGGAAAGCTAAGTTAGGATAACTTCAAATATCGAAAGAAGAAAGATAATACCCCTTTCGAGAGAGAATTTCTTTTCATTTGGATATCAAGACTGTTGTAAATTTGGATTCAAGGATTATGGTTTTGATGATAACAAATATTTCTATTTCTAGTTGATTGCCTAACCTTTCAGGTCCACATAATCAAGTGCAATTCAAGCTAGCTGAAGATCAGGTGTGTCTATGTTCAAATATATTCTCTTTTCCTTTCTTGAGTCAAATATAATGTAATGGATCCCCAAGCTAAGTAACCTTATACACACACCCTCAGGGGAAGAATTTTAGTGAGTTAGAGTTTCTATTATATTTTAACCATGTCATCCTGGATGATCAAAATATCATCCTGGATGATGCGTTGAAAATAGAAATCCTAATTAGGGCAACCATGTTAAGTCGGTCTGATTAAACAGATAGTCCTGGATGATACCCTATCATCCAGGATGATATGCTCAATTCAAAACATCTCAACTGCCAGACTTATTTAGGCAGGTTTTTATTTTAGGACTTTTATCTAATCATACAGGACAATCCATGTATCATCTTGGACGATTCATTATAATTATGCCTAAATTAGTCAGGTGATTAAGGAAAGTAATTAAGGATTGACTGATTTTTCACATCATCCTGGATGATCAATTATAAATCCTCACATCAAATATATTTCACCTGGGTGACCTAAACTATTTGCTAGATGATATTACCATTTTGAACTAATCATATAGGACAATAGCTTTATCATCCTAGATGATCAATTATTTTGAAATTGTCTAGCATAATTATCCAGATTGACCGAAACTATGTGCCAGACAATACTAGGCATTTTTAAACTAATCATACAGGATGATAAAGATATCATCCTAGACGATCAAGTCATTTTCTTTAAATCGACTAGACTTTTTCTCCTGGATATCCTGAACTATGTGCTGGACGATATTCCTGATTTAGAACTAATCATCCAGGATGATCATATAATCATCCCTGTCGATCATAATAAATCATGTCTTCTAATTATCTAGAGGAACCAGATCATCCAGGCCAAAAGGGGCTAATTTACACTGATCATACAGGACGATCACAGGATCGTCCTAGATGATCTTTGACAGCAAGTTAAAATTTAGGGTAATTTTTTAGCCCTTCTATTTAAGATCTCTTATTTGCTACTATTGAGATCTTTTACCACTATCCTCACCTGAGAGAGTCTTAAGAGGGAGAGGGAGAGCTTGGGAGAGAGAGGGAGAATCTTTTGAGGGGGAGTTTGTGAGGTGTTCATAAAGGTTACTCCAAGTAAGGATTCGAGTCATCATCTCTAGTCATCGTCCCTTATCTCTTGGTGTCTCTGTGGGAAGGATCGTGAGCAAGAAGATCAAGGTTCTCTACCTCTTTGAAAGGAAGCGAAAGGAGGTAAGGTTCTCTACCTGCTTCAGGAAGAAGCGAAAGGAGATAAGGATCTCTGCTTTCTTCAAGAGGAAGTAAAAGGAGTTTGGGTTATCTGCCTCACCTGGGTTGGTGAAAGGAGTTTGGCGGAGAAGGCCTTGCTATAGAAGCAAATAGAGAGTCACTAAGTTTTAGTGCAATACTTAGAGGGGAGGCTTCGGGGAGTGGATGTAGGTCAAGTTGACCAAACCACTATAAAATCTGGTGTGTTCTTTCTTTTACTATTCTGCTTTTTAATTTTTATACTTTACTTTCTGTGGATGATCTTGTGGTTAAAATTATTATTTTGTTTGATTAAACATCTCCACATCAATATGAAATTATAATTATTTTATAATATTCAAAAAAGTTTTCAAAATTAGTTTTACTCAAGAATTTTTAAAACAATTAATTCACCCCCCCCCCCCCCCCTCTTGGTTAGCCTCAAGCTAGTTCGTAAGGGCTTAATATTCCTAAAAAACTTTTAAGTGGTATAAGAGCGGTATTCATAAAATAAAGTTTTGAAAAAATTTTAAATTTGATCCATGGCTAACTTTTGTAATAGAAACACCGAGGAAGGATATTCAATTACTCGACCATCTTTATTTGATAATATACTTTTTGATTTTTAGAAAATTCACATGTCCACATTTTTATAATCTATAGATTATCACATGTGGATGCTTGTTAAAGATGGATACTCTGCACCATTTAGATTAGTTGATGGCATTAAAATTGAACTTCCCTTTACTGAATGGATGTTTGATGATGGAGATCTAGCACAATTGAATGCAAAATGCTTAAACTATTTTTTCTGTGCAATAAAATCTAAGGATTACAAGAGTGTCACTACTTGCATAACTGGTAAAGAAATATGGGATAGATTATGCATTATTTATGAAGGCACATCAGATGTTAAGTAATCTAGATTGAATATCTTGCTCATGACTATGAACTCTTTTGCATGAAATCTAGTGAGTCAATATCTGAAATATATACTAGGTTTACACAAATTGTCAAATCCCTGCATACCTTAGGAAGAGAACTAACTAACTATGAGAAAGTTAATAAAATTCTGAGATGTTTGCCTTCTTCCTATGATGCCAAGATAACTACAATCACTGAATTTAAGGATTTGAAAACTTATTCTATTGATAACTTACTTGGATCTCTCAATGCTTATGAGAAAAGAGTGAACCTAAGACAACTTGATGCAGGTGAGAAAAAGAAAGAGAAAATTGTGGTGCTAAAGGCTAATAATATGGAGATTGATTCTTCTGGGTCTGAAAGTAATGATGTTGCCTTAATCACTAGGTGATTCGAAAGAATTCTGATTTGATTGTTGAACTTGATTCATTGAAAGCATGGTATCTTGAATTAGAAGATGCATTCAAAGAATTAGAAACTCATGCATTCAATGTATAGAGTAGGGAGCATGCATTAAGAGTGGAAAATTTAATTCTTGATAGTTCAAATAAACTTTTTGATGATGAACTAACTTCTCCTACAAAAAATAAGCAACCTCCATCACTTATAGAATTTCTTATAAAATCATCAAAGCATGCATCATCCAAACCTAGGAAGAGGCACTATTACCCACATAGATTAGTTAACCCTTTTCCTGGTATTAGATGTTTCTCTTATGACATGTTAGGATATATCTCTCATACTTGCACTATTCATCATAGTACACATTGGGTGTGGAGGCCCAAATTACATGATTCACTGCATAGCACACATGTATTGCATTATTCTATCACTAAGAAGGAACCCAAACTTGTTTAGATTTCTAAATCTGACGTTTGATAATTTTATAGGGGTGCTCTCACACAAGATCTCATGAGAACATGTGGTACCTAGACAGCTAATGCTTAAGGCATATGACTAGAGATGCAAATTAAATCATTTTGCTGGAGGCCAGGGCTGGAAGCAAGGTCACTCTTGGAGACAACACCATTAGGAAAGTGGTGGGCGCAAGTATAATCAGAAACTCCAAGAAATTAATTAAAAATGTTTTGCTTATAGATAGACTGAAGCACAACTTGCTCAGCATCAGTTAACTCTATGACAAAGGGTTCAGCATAAAGTTTCTGAAAAATACTTACATTATCAACATAAATAATAACATTATTTTACAGGGCAAGAGGATCAACAATATCTATATGATTGATTTAAATAACATTGAGTGTGCTGCATTATTCTGCTTAAAAATTACTGCTGATGAGTCTTGGTTGTGGCATAGGAGGTTATATCATGCCAACATGAAAACCCTTAGAAGAGTAACCCAAAAAAACTTAATTAGAGATGTCCCTAAGCTTAAGTTCACTAAGGACCCCCTGTGTGATGCCTGTCAGCTAGGGAAGTAAGTCCAATCCTCATTCCACTCCATTGAGGACATCAGCACCTCTAGACCTTTAGAAGTCCTTCACATAGATTTATTTAGACCCATTAGCACTGCTAGCTTGGGGAGAAAATTCTATGGATTTGTGATTGTTGATGACTATTTGAGGTTCACTTGGATTAGATTTCTGTCACATAAAACTGATTCATTTGATGAATTTAAATCTTTCTCCACTCGAGTTCAAAAGAAACTAGGTTGTGAAATCTTGACCATCCATAGTGATTATGGTGGAGAGTTTAAAAATATGAGATTTAGAACTTTCTATGAGGAGCAAGGGATTAGCCATAACTTTTTAGCTCCTAGTACCCCTCAGCAGAATAGGGTAACTGAAAGAAAGAACAGGACCTTAGTGGAAGCTGCTAGAGCCATGCTTGCTGAGCATTCACTTCTAAAATACTTTTGGGCCGAAGTGATGAACACAACCTATTATATATTGAATAGGGTGAATGCTAGATCCAAACTGAATAAGACCCCATATGAGTTCATTAAGGGTAGAACACCAAACCTTTCTCAACTCCATGTCTTTGGTTGTAAGGACTTCATTCTTAATAATAAAAAATCATCCTTAGGAATATTTGATCAAAAATCTGATGGAGTGTTCTTAAGATATTCAAGTATAGGAAAATCCTTCAGAATGTTTAACAAGAGGATATTGATTGTGGAGGAGACTAATCATATAGTATTTTATGAATCTGATCCTAAGGAGTCCAGAGCTGAGGAAGAATATGAAATAGGAGAGATTATCCAAGGAGTAGAAACTACAAATTTGGAGGAAAGGGTAGAACCTAAAAATACTTTACCTAGACATTGGAGATATTATTCGAGTCATCCTAAAGAACTGATCTTAGGAGGCCTTTCTGAAAGTGTTAGAACTAGGCATGGACTTAGGAAGGAAGTAAACCTTCTTCCTTTATCTCAATGACTGAACCCAACAATATCAATCAAGCCTTTTTGATGAATTTTAGATCTTAGTTATGCAAGAAGAACTTAACCAAGTTGAGAGGAATGATGTTTGGGAGTTGGTGAAAGATCTAAGGATCAAAGTGTAGTAGGAACCAAATGAGTCTTTAAGAATAAAATGAATGTTTCTGGTGTGGTGGTTAGGAATAAGGAAAGATTGGTGGCTAAGGGATATAACCAAATAGAAGGGATTTATTTTGAGGAGACCTTTGCCCCTGTAGCTAGATTGGTAGCCATCAGAGTGCTGCTAACCTTTGCCTCTTATAAGGGATTTAAGCTTTTTCAAATGGATGTCAAGAGTGCCTTCTTAAATAAGATAATAAAAGAAGATGTGTTTGTAGATCAACCTCCAGGTTTTGAGAGTTTCTAATACCCAAATCATGTTTATAAATTGAAAAAGGCCTTGTATGGATTAAAAAAAGCATCTAGAGCTTCCTATGAGAGGCTTAGCATATTCCTAATGGAAAGAAAGTTTGTTAAGGTAAGCATAGACACCATCTTTTTTCTAAAGAAAGTAGGAGATGATTTACTCATTTTCTAGATCTATGTTGATGATATACTTTTAGATCTTCTGATCAAAATTTATGTGATAATTTTTTTAAAATAATGTGCAGAGAGTTTGAGGTGAGTATGATAAGAGAATTGTCCTACTTTTTGGGATTTAGCATAAGGCAAATGGATAATAAAACTTTTCTTAATCAATTAATATATACTAAGGATATCTTAAAGAAATATGAAATGGATAAAGCCAAGCCAATAAACACTCCCATGAGCTCCAATGTCTAGTTAGATAAGGATTCAAATGGAAAATCTTTTGATCAAAAGAAGTATAGAGGAATAATTAGATCACTGCTTCACTTGACTGCTAGTTGACCTAATATAGTATTTAGTGTTTGTCTCTATGGTAGATTTCAAGCTGATCCTAAAGAATCCCACCTAACTGTAGTTAAGAGAATCCTTAGGTATCTCTTAGGGACCTAAAACTTTAGAATCTGGTATCCTAGGCACAACACTTCTTTTTAAATTATTAGATATTCTTATTCTGATTTTATAGGGTGTAGGGTGGATAAAAAGAGCACTTTTGGATCTTGCTAATATATAGGATAGTCTTTAGTCTCCTAGTCCAGCAGAAAATAAAACTCTGTTGTACTTTCCACTACTGAAGTTGAGTAAATTTTTTTGGAAGTTATGTGGCCCAAGTCCTTTGGTCGAAGTAATAAATTCTTGATTTAGGATTACCTGTTGGTATAATTTTAGTTCTATGTAATAACACTAGTGCCATCTACATCTCTAATAATCATATCCAACATTCAAGAACCAAACATATTGACATAAGATATCACTTCATTAGGGATCATGTTACAAAAGGGGATATTGAGTTACACCATGTAGCAACTAAAAACCAACTGGCTAACATCTTTACTAAACCCCTGGCTTTTGACACATTCAGTATCTTAAGGATTAGATTGGGTGTGATTGACATAAATGCATGAATTTGATGATTACTACTTTCTGAATTTTCTATTTTTTCATTTTTCTTTTGTTATTTGTTTAATTTTATTATTTATTTCTTTATTTTTGGTTTTGAGTCTGTACTAATTTTTTTTGTTATTATTGTTTATGTGATTTGATTATTTATTTTTATGCGCTTTCCTCTTATTTTTGATTTACTATTTATTTTCTTCAGAATCAGATCACCACTTACTACTACTGATAAACTTAATTTCTAAATAAGAATTTTTCCTTGTTTTTATTTTAAAGCTTGTAAGCAGTGATTAACTTCTCTTAAATAGTTAAAAGGAAGAAACATTGATGATTGTTTTCTCTTCCTCTAACTTCTTTATTGATGCATTTTTCTTTTTGAATAGAAATCTTTTTCAAAATTAAAAAGCTAGATTTTGAAATAGAGATCTTTTTATCTTCCTATAGTAATCTATCTCATATGAGTAGTATTCCAAATCATTGAATCACTTTTATGTTTTCTTAATCAAGTGGTTGCATTTATCATATGAGAATGATTCTATTTTGTGGATTACTGTTACTTACCTAAGAGAGTGAGTCTTCTCTTCTTCTTTTATATGTGGAAGATAATCTCATAACTGAGAGTCTTTTAGAGGTTTTGAAAGACAAGAAGCTTACAAAAGATGCACAAAGTGCGCCAATTAACTAAAAAAAGAGACACAAAATGAGCCCAATACTGAAAAGATGTGCAATGCTCGCCAATAAAATTAAAAAGATACAAAAGTGTATCAACATCAAAAGTTGCACAAAGTGTGCCAAATAATTAAAAATAGGCACAAAATGAGCCCACAAAGAAAGAAGCTTCCTCCTCTTTTAAATCTTTAAAAATTTTAGAAGAATTCATGTACCACTTAGTATATTCAAACTCTTGAGAGTGAAAATCATGATTTCCGATTCTTTAATTTGCAATACTATTTTATCAGATATTTTTTGGAATGATGTATGAAAAAGATCATATTTCTTATTTAACTTCTTCTCTTTTGAATTACATTTTTGTTTCGAAGGAATTTGAACCTATAAGTTATCCGAGGTAGGGGTTATAAAAATTGATTTTCCAACATTTCTGGATTTCAGCCCGTCAATTTCTTCTTATTGACTTTTGAGTTGAAAATTAAGAAAAAATTCTGATTTACTGGAGCATATCGATTTAAAAAAAATATATTTTGTGGTTTTTATTGTTGTTTCCTCATTTTTACTTCTTTTATTTTTTTTATTTTTACTTTGATTTTGATTTTTTATATTTTTTGGGTCCCTTGATCATTCCTCTCCCTCCTTTATTTTTTTCCATCTGATCAGGGTCCCTCCTACTTTTTGTTTGTTCTATTTTTTCTATTTATTTTTCTATGATGTTTTATACTGTCTTTCTTCTCTATATTTTTCTGTGTGTTTTTCTGTTTCCTCCTTTTTAAGTTGTCAAAAGGGGCAGTAGTTTGTGTTGTTAGAACTTTGGGTTGTTATACTATTTTGGGTTATTAGTGTTCAGTATCGTTGTACTGTTTGCCTATGCTAGTAAAATTTGTGTTGCTAAGTTTTTTCTTGCTCTGTGTTTTACTTACTGAATTATAAATTATCTAACAAATATTTATCATCATCAAAAAGAGGGAGATTATTGCAAATTTATATTCAAGGATTATGATTTTGATGATAATAAATATTTTTATTTCTAATTGATTGCCTAATCTTTCAGGTCTACATGATCAACTGTAATCCAGGCCAGCTCAAGATTGGGTGTGTTTGTGTTAAAATTTATTCTTTTTCCCTTTCTTGAGTCAAATATAATGTAAAGTATCTCCAATCTAAATAACCTTGCACACACACACAGGGGGAGAATTTTAGTGAGTTAGAATTTCTGTTCTATTTTGATCATATCAACCAGGATGATTGAAATACCATCCTGGACGATCTGTTGAAAATAGAAATCCTAATTACGGAAACCATGTTAAGTCGATCTGATTAAGCAGATCATCCTGGATAATCCCCTATCGTTTGGGACGATATGCTTAAATCAAAACATCTCAGCCACCCAACTTATTTAGGTAGGTTTTTATTTTAGGACTTTTTTCTAATCGTACAAGATGATCCACGTTTAGTCCTGGATGATTAATTACATTCATGCCTAAATTAGTCTGGTGATTAAGAAAAGTAATTAAGGATTGATTGATCGATCACATCATCCCAGATAATCACAAGATCATCCTGAACCATCAATTATAAATCCTCATCATCCAATATATCTTACTTCGACATCCCGAACTATGTGTCGAACGATATTACCATTTTGAACTAATAATACAAGATGATAGCTTTATCATCCAAGATGATTAGTTATTTTGAAATCGTCTAGCATAGTTATCCCGAATGACCTGAACTATGTGCCGAACAATATTGGGCATTTTTGAACTAATCATACAGGATGATAGAGGTATCATCCTGGATGATCAAGTCATTTTCCTTAGATCATTCAGACTTTTCTCTTAGATATGCCGAACTATATGCTGGATGATATTTTTGATTTAGAACTAATCATCCAAGACGATTGCAGAATCATCCCGGACGATCATAATAAATCATGTCTTCTAATCCTCTAGAGGAACTAGATCGTCCAGGCCAAAAGGGGCTAATTTACACAGATCATACAGGACAATCATAGGATCATCCTGAATGATCTTTAAAAGCAAGTTGAAATTTAGGGAAATTTTTGAGCCCTTCTATTTAAGATCTCTTGTTTGCTACTATTAAGATCCTTTTATCGCTGTCCTCACCTAAGAGAGTCTTGAGAGGGAGAGAGAGAGCTTGGGAGACAGAGGGAGAATCTTGTGAGGGGGAGTTTGTGAGGTGTTCACAAAGGTTACTCAAAGCAAGAATTCGAGTCATCGTCTCCAGTTGTCGTCTCTTGTCCCTTGGTGTCTCTGTGGGAAGGATAATGAGCAAGAAGATCAAGGTTCTATGCCTGCTTCAGGAGAAAGTAAAACTAGATAAGGTTCTCTGCCTGCTTCAGGAGGAAGCGAAAGCATGTAAGGTTCTCTGCCTGCTTTAGGAGGAAGTAAAATGAGTTTGGATTCTCTGCCTCACCGAGGTTGGTGAAAAGGATTTTTGTAAAGGCTTCTTTGCCTTGGTGTGGGAGCAAAAGGAGAGTCACTATGTTTTAAAACAATACTTGGAGGGGAGGCTCCGGAGAGCGGATGTAGGTCAAGTTGATCGAACCACTATAAAGTCTAGTGCATTCTTTTTTCTAATATTCTGCTTTTTAATTTTGCACTTTACTTTCTATGGATGATCATGTGGTTAAAGTTATTATTTTATTTGATTAAATATCTCCACATCACCGTAAAATTGTAATTTTTTTAAAACATTCAAAAAGGTTTTCAAAATTAGTTTTGTTTAAAAATTTTTAGAACTACCAATTCTCCCCTCCTCTTGGTTAGCCTCGGGCTAGTTCGTAAGGGCCTAATATCCCTAATGAACTTTCAGGACATGGTGAATCTAAGGAGCCTACAAAAAGGATGAAAAAGTGAAGATCAAGAAGAATCCCATTCTCAAAGTCATTTGAGTCTTAGGGGTAGAATCCAGATTGATGTTAGTCGTATCCGGCCACTTTACTTTCTGTAATTTCTGGGTTATAATATTAAGTGGCACTTGCTATATTAATTGTTAAATTTATTTAATTAATTTAATTTAATTGATTGCTTACTCTGATTATGATTAGGATTGCCTACTTCTCTTAGTTTTTTGGCCATTATATGTTTTATTTTAATTTAGCTTGGAATCCGATCAGAGGCTCGTAAGGGAATGTTAAAATGTTTTCTACTTTAATTAATTTAAAAAAAATTATAAGGCCAAGATAGAAACTCTAACAATTTTAAGAATAAAGCTCAAATTGCCGAGAGTTTGCATGTATCATTTTGATTCTTCTCTTCCTTTTTAGGCACCTCCCTGCCTACAGGTTCTAGCAGGCCACCTGACCTATTTGAGTGGAGTCCTATCAAGGGAAAGTTGTGCAATCTCTAGGAAAAAAACTTATTTTTAAGCCTTTTTAAAACTGCTTCATATTTAATTTAAGTATTTATCAAGTCAACTAGCATGCATCGTATTAGATACAAACTTAAAAGTGTCTAACAATGTAAATACATTTTATTTCAAGATTAATAATACCCTACATGTGTGAAGGGACCAATTAGGATATGCTCTAGATGTCGATCATATTTCCTAAAACTTAATTAAATAACATCCCTACCACTCATGTATAAATGACCAAACTCACAAATTTTAAGTTACTAGGTAGTTAGCTGGCACCCCAATCCAGGTCGAGGTAAGTCCAAATTTACATTGCATTAGCTAGGTTTGGGTCACTGTTATCTAGAGCCTAATTTAGACTTAGGTTGTGAGTTAGGTTCAAACTATAAGACCTCATCCTCTAGGAATCAAATCCAAATTCTCTAATAAAATTAACTATTAAAATTAAATCTCCTTCAATCCAAAAATCAAGCCTAACACTTAGGATAGGCTGGGGTGCTTCTAAAATATTTTAGAATCCCAAAGCACATCCTACCTCTCGATTGGACATCATTTTAACCCTTCGGAGTCATATGTAATCCTTCCTTGAATCTTACTATAATAATCAGGATGAAATTCAAAGTTGTGGAATCTGGACCTATTAAGGAATGATATTTTCGCCTCTCGAGGTAATATATTATTCATAATGACGTGTTCAATTTTAAAACTAAAATTCCAGGAAATTAAATTTTCCCAAAGAAAATTTACTTTTCAAACTCAACTTTTTTAAGTCAAATAGGGCTCCATTAAAAAAAAATTTCAAGCTCTGACTTAGGCTTAAGTGGGCTCAGATTAGATCATTTTTGGTGTCTTTAGGTTTGTTTTGTTGAGACATTTAGTTTGACTATAATTCTACTAGAATTGGAGTTTGATAACCTAGAATTTAATTTTGTAAAATTCTCATTCAAATTTGCCTCAAGATTCAAACCCGATCAAGCTGATTTTTTATGACATATTATTTCTCTATCAATGTAAATTTTCTAGCATACAATAATAATAAAACTAAATTATTACTCAAATAACTTAGATATATATATATTTTAAAAAATAATTATTTAATAATTTAATTATATTGAGTAAAAATAAATAACATAAAAAATTAATCTTACCATCATATGAAATATATTTGAATGTCCTAACTTAAAAAAAATAGAAATTAATATGTTCAAATGCACTCCATTATGAAAAGTGCGACCAACCATAATGCCATAAAGCATTGCGCTTGCATTTAAAGCCTCCACAAGTACCATTTGAGACCAACCATAAAGCCAGAAAGCATTGCACTTACATTTAAAACCTCCGCACTTTCAAGTACTGTCATTTATGCTTTTAACTCTCCTGAGGAAAGGAGATCTCTTTGGGCTCATCTTATGGCCAATAATATTTCTCAGCCTTAGATTATTATTCATGATTTCAATTGTTATAGGTTTGAGTTTGAGAAAGCTGGGGGGAATCAGTTGCATTCTAGCATATTAGAGGAACTAAATATTATTATATTTGCTTGTGGGGTTCTTGACCTTGCTTCTATTGGTTTATTTTACACTTAGTTTAACCAATGATCTGATAGCCCGGTTCACATCAAGTTGGACAGATCATTGGTTAACTCTTCTTGGTTGGACAATTTTTCATCTACTTATTACAAGGTGGAGCCTCTCAATGCTCTGATCACTCCCCTCTCATTATCTTCCCTGAGACAATTTCTCTCAAACCTCCCATGTTTCTTTTTAAGATTTTTTTGCTAAAATAAGATGGGTTCCTTGAGATGGTTATTGATACTTTTAGGGCCTAACATTCTAGAAGTCTGGTTGCTTCTCTTTATTCTAGACTTCAAAACTTAAAGTGCTTGCTTAAATGGAAAAAGTGGAATTCTTTTAACTATCTTGTTGCTTCCATTGTGGATCTAAAATCCAAACAACATCTTTGCAACTCGGATCTCCAGAGGAATCCTTTAGACCCTACTCTCAACACTAAGCTGAAGCAGATCATTGATTTACTCCTTTCTTTCCAATCTTCCTGGGCTTCTTGGTTATATCAAAGTGCTAAAGTCAATTAGATTGTTAAAGGGGAAGACGATCTTGGATTCCTTTATGCTAAAATTAGAGCTCAGAAAATCAAAATATTTTGAAGGAGATTACTTCTCATCTTGGTTCTTTCACCCCACCTAATGGTATTGTGGGAGCCATTGTGCATCATTTTAGTAACCTGTTCAATACTCCTACTCCACCTGGTGCTACAGATTTTGTTATTCCTTTTGGGAATGTAGTTTCTCAAGCCTTTGCTGATTTTCTAGTTTCTCCTTTTACCAATAATGAGACCAAAGAGGTTGTTTTTTCTCTTTACTAACTGTTTCCTCCCGCAGTCCGGATGATTTCACTATAGAATTTTATAAATTTTTCTAGGATATTATTGGTCTTAAAGTTTACAATGATATCAAAAACTTTTGTAGTACTGGTCACTTTCCTAGAAGGGTCAAATCCATTGTTATCACTATAATCCCTAAATCCTCCCATGCCACTAGTATTTCAGACTATAGGCCGATTTCCCTTTGCAATGTATTTAATAAAATTGTTGCAGAGCTTCTGGATAATAGGCTGAAGATGGTTCTGCCTACTATCATTCTTGAAAGCCAGGCTAGTTTTATTCATAAGAGATGTTCAACTAATAACATTATTTTTTGCTAATGAGATTTTGAGAGAATTCGAGTCCTCCAGCAATGTTTTTTGGTGCAAACCATGACATTCTTAAGGCTTTTGATTCGGCATGGAGGGATTTTCTTATCAATAGGATGAGGCAAAAAGGCTTTCCCGAGATGTTCTTGAGATGGATTAAGGGCTGCATCAATAATATTCACTTCTCAATCTGTCTTAATGGCTCTTTCAAGGGGTTTTTTAAATCTTCTTCTGGTCATAGACAAGGGTGCCCCTCTCCCCTCTTTTGTTTTGCATTATTATGGGTGCTCTTTCATGCAGCCTTATGGATCCTCACCAATCCTCCTTCAATGGAATTAACTCAAATCAAAATAATTTTAACCATTGCTCTATATAGATGATCTCCTTATGTTTGGTGACAGTTCAAATCAGAATGTTGGAAATCTTAAATGTAAACTGGATATATTTGCTAATGCCTTGACTCTCCATATTAATCCACTAAAATGCTCCATCATTTTTACCCCTCATTCTCAAAACCAATTGGACATTTGCTCTATCCTGGGGATTTCAAATACTGCCTCCTTTCTCACTTATTTGGGCCTCCCCATATCCCCTAAGAATCTGAAAACTACTCACTTCCAACTACTCTTGAGTATGAATACTACTCTACTTTGATGGTTGAAAAGTTAAGTTCTTATCTTTTGCAGGTACGATGCAGTTCATTAAATTCACCTTTTCCAATACTTTGGTCTACTAAATTATAGGCTCTATTATACCTAAGCGGACTCGTAGAGATATTGTCAGATTATGCTCTATGTTTTTATTGTTTGGTAATATTAAGAATAAAAATTTGCACAGGATTGCTTGGAGCACTATTTACTCTTCTAAATCTACAGGGGGTCTCGGGTTGCCTGCTATTGACTATCTTTATTTTTTCTTCTCCTACTCCCAGTTATGGCATCTGCTGTCTAATGATTCTTGATTAGCTTTGTGGTTTAGAGGAAAATATGTATCTCCTTGGACGCATCCCTCTCATTAGGCTTTTAAGATCTGGAAACAACTATGCTCAGTTGCTTTTAAGATTAGGTATAAAATTGCTTTATGTATTTCCTCTCATAGCAATCTTTCTATGTATTGGGATCCCTGCTGTCATGGAAAAGCTACTTCAGATTTGTTTACACCCCTGAGATCCTCACTTAACTCGGTTATAAACTTTATTCAAAATACTGCTTGGGTCTTGCCTAACTCTATCCCTTCGACTGTCTAAGAGGAAATTAAGTATATTCCTATTATAGAGCAACCAACTGTGATCTGGCAGGGCTCTGTGCAGCCATCTCATCACCATTTTTTGGAATTTTACTACTCTTACTTACCATCTATTTCATGGCATAAATTAATTTGGCACAAGTGTCACTGTATTCGGTTCTCTTCTTATGCTTGGATGGAGATTATTGAGAAATTATAATATGGCAAATTTGCTTATCAAAAGGAATGTGGATATTTTCCCATCTTGTACTTTCTGTCTCTCTTCCCCAGAAACTCACAAACATTTATGTTTTTTAAAGTGATTTTTCTTATTTGGTCATTACTGAGCTTTTGCCCATATTAAAATGCTTTTTATTCAGACCAACTTTAATCCAACTTTTAGAATTTTTTAAGAAACAGCAGGAGTTTAACAGTAAGGAAAAGCTTTTCTTCTATTTATCTATTTGTTGTCTAGTTTATTTTATCTGGAAAGAATGCAGCAATTGTTGATTCTCTTGGATTTGGGTTTCTCCATCTTCTCTTTGTTTGACTATAAAAAATGCTATTAGATTAAAGGTTATGAAGTCGAAGAACTTTGATGAGTTTAAAGATACATTTGTTTCTATTCTTGCTTGATTCAAAATTTTGCTTCTCTGTGTCTTTCTTTTCTTGGATAATGATGAGTGATACCAACAATTCTTCTGCTATTTCTTGGAGGGTAACAGTGGATGCCAAGGTTCTTGGTCTTATTGCTCTCTGCAGTCAAACTCTTTTTGTGCCTTCATTGGAGGTCCTAGTGCCAACTGTTTTCTTGTACTGGATGGCCATGTGGCGGCCTGGGCCTCTGTGTTTATTCCGCAACCATTATGCTTCTCTCTGGGGATTTTGCTGAGCTCTGATAGATTGGTTTGTTGGCATTTTGGATACCCGAGTCCTATTTGTTTTTCCCCTTTACCTGTCCTTTTTCAAGTGCTTTGTTTTGAGGTTTCTTATATTTCTTTTTTTATATATAGAGCAATTACAAGTAAAAAAGAAATAAAAGGGCTTTCCCTCTTATTTCTTTTTACTTGTAATTGCTCTATATATAGTTAACATTTTTTCCTTAAATTTATAACTCATTTTCATTTATAAGATAGGCTATGCCCCAAATTTTCCCACAAAAAAAAAAATCAATTTCTTAACTCGATTATAGTTCCCGCAAAGGCTAATGCAATCCTTCCCACCCCAACACCAGTCAGATAAATTAATATAAAAAATTAACAAAATGAATCAAAATTTTAATTAAATTTGATTAAATTTAAAAATATCTATTTTTAAAAATAATTTTAACATAGGCTAATCTTATAATCACATGTATAATTTATTTTAAATTTATCATCTTTACAATACATCAAGATCAAAATTTAAGTCAAATATCTTTATCCAAAAAAACATAAAAAAATAAAAAATTATTATTTTACATATCATTAAATACTTATCTTGATCGGACATGAATCTAAAATAATAATAATAATAATAAGAAACTTCAAAGATTAAATTCGGGCCCATCTGAACTTCAATTTCAAATAACTTATAGTCGAACTGAACGTCTTGAATAGACCAATCCAACGACACGAAAATCGGTCAACCCTGAACCCAAATGGGACCAAATCAAGGGCCTGAAGCCTATTTGGATGCTTCCAAACATTAATTGGATGACCAAATGCATCCAAATGTGACATGCTTATAGTCGAATCGAGCAGCTCGATGAGAGGAATTCGATGAGCCCAAGATTGCTGAATTATGAAATCACTAAGATACTTAAATATTCAATAAATAGTCTATGATTAAGGGAGTCAATATCGGCCGTCCTTTTGAAACACTCCCAATAAACAGTCTATGATCAAGGGAGTCAATATATATATATATATATATATATATATATATATATATATATATATATATATATATTACGCATGATAACTATTTTTAATATGATATGATATGATTAGACAGATCCTCTAATTTGTTTTATACAAATTATGATATACTATCATGCATAACGTGATGATCAATCAAAATACTATTCTTATTTCAATATATAGATATGGTACATGATAACATGAATTGCTTAAAAGTATTTGATATAATACAATACCCAGAACACCTGACCTAATATATGTTATCAATATTGCTATGCATGATTATTTGGGAAAAATTTTGATAACTTGCGATGCACTATAAGACATGATTTATGAAACTTTTAATAATAATTGCGCTATATGTGATTTAAGTATATGAGTAGCATATAAATTTACTCATTCAACATATGTTCAAATTTCATGATTAACTAAGTTATAACATGCATATATATTGTTATAGTTTCCATGCATTGAATGCATTGTAGGTTCTGTGTAACCTGCTTGGCTGTTTTCTATTCTTCATATTTACAAGTTTGAGGAAAGGGTAAAAGTTAATGACATATAGATCACTCTAGATTGAAGATAGATATATTTGCTAATTACGAGTATTATAATGAATATAAAGTAAAAATTCTCTTGATGTCTCAATATTTGATGGATGCTTTTATTTAGCTTCCTGTTATCATAAAGATTAAGAAGAAACTATATAACTAATTTATAAAGGAAATGAACAAGTTTATTAAACAGTTAACAAATTAAAATTAAAAGAATTAAATAATTAAAAAGCATTTTTTTAGAGATTTTTACATATATATGATTATAAACATATTAAATTTTAAGATATTTTTTATTTTCTTAGAATTATTAATTTATCATTTTATTCTATTAAGTTATTGCTTATAAATTCCAATAATTAAATATTAAGTTAAAATATAAGTAAAAATTTGATAAAAAAAGTATAAAAAAATAAAAAAGAATTTACATACATATCACATATTTCTTATATCTTTCAATATATAATGTACAAATTTAAATTATTTATTTATATAATATTTTAGTATATCAATTACATCAAAATATTTTTATCCTACTACGTGGGGTCGACTATATGAATCTTATTTCTCCACTATGTCCGGTTAAGAGTCAAATGCCCATTTATATCTAATAAAGAAAAGTCATTTCTAATATTTTCTAATCAAGTCTTTTTTAGGTCTACCTATATCTTTCTTAATATAGATTAAATCTAATATATCTACTCTCTTATCCAGTTCATCGAAAGGCCGCCGTTTCAAGTGACCAAACCATGAGACTCTCTCTAATCTAATCTCGAGCTACTACAGCCTTTTCAAGTATATGCAAGAAATGTTTAAGAATCACTTTATTCTCTCTCTATTTCCCTCTCTCTCTATTATTTTGAATCGCCGCTAAAAAAAAAGATAAAAAGCAATATCAAACGCATACTAATAATACTAATACTAATAATAATAATAATATAAATAATAATAGCTTATTATGCCAGTATCGTCATGATGTCGATGAAAATAAAGTATGCTTCGGTATTTTTCTCAAGTTAATGTACGCTAAATGTACAGGCCAAGAACATAAATACGAAGTAATTACTCTGACTATGACAGTTTTAAGTTTAATAATGGGAGAAAATGACGGAAAATTGCTCCATCGTCAAGATAAGATTTCAAAGCAATCGGGCAAGCTTCAGCAAAACTTACCCTCGCTCGAGGTCTCGTTACCCCTAGTCGGCGGGATCTGAAAGTGCCATAAACGGCCAGTACCTTCGACGAGGTACTTCTTGCATAGAAACTCCATCGCGTAGGTTTTCTCCACATTCCGTTCAACATCGTGAAGGAATACATCGGTGACCCCTCTCCCCGCCTTGCTCTCGCCATCAACGCGACGGAATAGATCGCCCCCATTCTCCCCGGCGCCTCAGCGAAGTAACCTTTTGGCGCATCAATCATAATCAGATCCCATTCGGTTTCATAGATCTCGTCGGGCAGATCGGCTAGCGCCAGGCGGCATCGTTGATTCCCCTTTAGATGCGCGCGCGGAGGTAGACACTCCGGCTTGGTTCGGTAGGTGCTGATCAGATCGTTGGCCTCCGATAGTTTGGTCGGGTAACGGATGTTATAGGCACGGAGGCTCGGCGATTCGCGGAGCACGGATTGAAACCATTTGGGATCTTCTTCGAGGAAGACAGTGGTGCCGCCGGCGTTGAAGGCGGACCACATAAGGGAATCGTGACCAAGGCCAAAGACAAGGAAGTTGCAGGGGCAACGGCGGCGAAGGATGTTGAAGGAAATTGAAATCTCCGATCGTGATTGTTGGGGGACGATTGAGGAGGTGGCGTAGTGGAGGAGGGCGAAGTGAAGCTCGTCGGCTGAGAAAGGAGAGCGTCGTAGGGAGGGAAGGGAGCAGATGAGTGAGCGGTCGCCGTGGAGGACGGAAGAGGAGAGAAGAAGAGCTCCAGAGAAGAGAATCGCGGCAGCTGCGGCGACGGAGCATCTAGTCACGGGCCAGTTAAAAACAGCGGTCTTTCCCATCTTCTCCAGGCTTTTGCGCCCTTTGTCGTGGTTGTGCGATCTTGTTTTATTTCCTCTTCTCCCCTCGTGAAGAGGTGGGAATGTGGGATGAATGCGGGATGAGTGAGGCTGGACAAATAGAAGCTTTTATTTTTTTTCTCTGTAATGCCCTGGTACGATAAATCGTAGTATTTTGGGAAATAACGGGTGTTTGGGGATCTTTTACGTAACGATAAATTGTGAAGATGGACACCTCCAAAATTTATTATTAGTATTATTTGTTAAATTTTATTTTAGGAAACATGGCAAGCCATAATTTTTTTAACAGGGCATGAATCATTTATTTTAAAAATATATTTAATCTTTTTATTCGAGTTTAAGATTAACATGGGTCGTTTTAAAGAACTTTTATATAGAGGTATCATTATAAAATATAAAATATATGAGAAAGAAAAATATATAATTGTGAATAATTGTTGTTCCTATTTTTCATATATATTTTACCTATATTTTCTCTCTTCAAATCTTTATTTTTTAAATTATTGTATAATTAATTTATTATCAATGTTATATATATATATATATATATATAAAGTAATTAGATGATTATATGATTATATAAACAATTATAAATAATCTTTATAGTAGACAAATCTCATTCCGCTAATGCAAATTACTAATTTCATAGTAAGCTTTATAAGTAGGGTTGTTTGCAAGAACATTTATGATGATAGAGAGACATAGAGTTTAATGTCGTAACTTCGTACGAAGATCTAGCACACACACGAGAGAGAGAGAGAGAGAGAGAGAGAGAGAGAGAGAGAGAGAGAGAGAGAGGAGATGTAAGAATCAGAAGAAGCACCAAATTTTCTTACGTGAAAAACCCATGAAAGAGAAAAATCATGGGGTATGGTCCATTTGAAATGATTTCACAAGTATCCGTCATCGATTACAAATGATGCCCTTCATTGGGAGAAGGCATTGGCATAATATAGAAAATATATGTTGTATGAGCACATTCCATGGTTTGAGTTAGAAGAACTTGTCGTGTGAGAGCTATTCTTAAGAGATTGTTGGCCTATTTATTTGGTAAGTTGGACCTTAATTAGGCGATGGTGGTCAGAGGGGTCATAGCGGGCGACTATGGTTAGTTGGATTGTGGTTGGATGATGAAGATCGGAGGGACCATAGTCGAGCGATGCTGGTCGGAGGGTCCATAGTTGGGCGATGGTAGTTGCAGGGACTGTAGTCACGCGATGGTGGTTGGAGGGACTGTAGTCGGGTAACTGAGGTCATAGAGACCCTAGTTTGGCGATGATGGTCAGAGGCCATAGTAGGGTGATAGAGGTTGAAGGGATTGTTGTCACATGAGGTAGCTCAAAGAGATTGTAGTCAGGCAAAAATGGTCAGAAGGATCATAATAAGGCAACGTTAGTAGTTCAAGGAATCATGGTCAGAGTTGGTAGGCAATGGAGGTCAAAGTGATCGTAATCGGGCTATGGTGGTATGATGTCACAACCCAACCTAATAGGTCCCATAGATGGAACATGTCCTATCGTGTTAATTTGGACAAGCCAACCCAAGAACAAAATTTTAAGAAACTTTTCTAACATAATATAGAAAATAAATAAGAGACCATAGAGTTCTAATAACAGCCGATATACAGAAAAACATTTATCCATTAAATTTATTTTTTTTCTTATAAAAATATATGTAAAACAATTATATTATAGTGAATGGCTATAGACTAAAATAAAATAATCTAAATAATAAGTCATAACAGTACAAAACTTAGAAGAATGCCTATACAAACTTAACAAATTAGATTTTTGAATGCTCAACTACTTAATGAGGTCTTTCCTCTTAATAGACCTTGAAATAAAATGCAGAAAAGCTATGAGTTAACACAGCTTAGCATGCCACGCTTATCGATCTAAATTTCTAAATAATTCATTTATTAAGAATTAAAATGAGTTTTAAAAATAGTTCATAAAAAATGCGATGCAGAACATAGTAGTGCAATGCTATTATCAAAACTTGAATAATAATGAAGGAAATTAAATAAACAAGTACTTTATATAACAGAGCAAAAAATAACAGATTTCCCTCAGCTCCATATATATTCCATTATAACAGAATTCAGAGACTTTTGGTCCTTATAACGCTTGTGCTAACATATTAAAAAATGGGCCCTTAAGACTCCCAATGTCCAGCACCAGAACAAAATTTGCATATAGCATCAGAATATACATTCAACATTATAATATGATGTGTATATATCACTAGAACATAACTCCCCCCACACACCAGATCTCCTCAAAATCAAACATTTAAAGACTATAAGTATATAACCCATTTCATTAAAGTAAAATAAATTAAAAAAACTATTTTTAGAAATTAACAAAATGCTTTACGGTAGGCAGCAAAATATACAATTATGCAAAATATGCACTATTTTAGAATATAACAAAATTACTAGAGATTATTATTTTTTAGATAATTAAAATAATATACTTTCCAAAATCTCTAGTACAAAAAATTTCTAAAAAAATACCTAAATGTTTATGATCATTATGTTTATAACATATAGAAAGATACACAATGAAAATTTTGTAAATTATAAAGTTATCCTCACTTTTAGACTACAAATATATAAATTACATAAATTTTTTTTATAATTTTTCATATTTTAAAATTTGAGATAGACAAAATACAACAACCTCAAATCAGAAAACTTTCAGAATTAGACTGTTAGTAGAAAATGGATTGAAGTCACCCAAAATTGGCTTTCTCTCTTTGAAATTCCTCCTCTTCTCTCTAGTTATCAGTCTTGAGGGAAATGAAACGAGTTGGTTTAGTGAAATAGGATATTTTTATTTTAAAATTAGGTCTGGCATTGTGGGGCCCAAACCTGCATGCCATAATGCCCTCTCTGGAATCACACATCATCGCAATGCCACCCACAGTGCCTTAGATCTAAATTAATTTAGTCAAAACACAAAGAACTTAGTGTTGTGGTGCTGCCTACCCTAGCACTGTGGTGCCTTAGGGGAAACAATTATATTTTTAGAATATATAAACAAATCCCCCTTGGCTCGCATGAAAACACATACAAACTTTCACATAAATAAAAAACATTCTAAAAAACATACTCAAAGATTCAATGCAAAAAATTTAGTTGATTACATTCGATCAGATTAGGTCAGAAAGCTAGGAACTATATAGTGCTTCCAAATGCATTTTAACTCTCCCCTCAAAAAAAATGTTATCTTTAACATTCCAAAATTTAGTTCCCTGAAACAACCCAAGGTATAAGTACTTCATTTCAGATTCTTTCTCTCAAGTATCCTCTCTTTCTGATTTATTTCTCCAAAGAACCTTAATCATCAAAATCAATTTTTTTTCTTAACACTTAATATCATAAGCTATAATTCTATCCAATTCCTCTATGTAATTCAAATTCAGATGTTTCTCAACTTATTATACATATATTCAATTTTTAAAATCAGATACTATTTCCTCGGAAGTGACACATGGAATATGTTGTGATGTTAGACAAATGATATGTTAATTTTAGCTAGTAAGTAGATTTTTCAATCCTTTCAATTATTTCAAATCATCTAATACTTTGGACTCAATGGTCTATTGGTGGAAACTTTCTTAATTGAGTGAAATTATAGTTTTATTTATTTTTTTAATTAACATACATCACAAAAGAGTTCTTTAGTGAAGTCTAACTTAGGCTTCCCCTTATCAGTTCCATGTGTGATTTTTTCGAGTATTCTCATGCTAACGTGACATAGTCACCTATGCCATAACCATGATTCATTGAAGATGGGTCTTAAGCAATACTATTTAGTAGTTTTGTCAATACAATCTAAATCAATCATATATACATTATTTTTTTGTAATCCTTCTAAAATAATTTTATTATTAAACATTAACAAAAATTTATCTGAATAAAATTTAATGTCAAAACCCTTATCATATAATTGAGTGATGCTTAATAAATTATGCTTAAGTCCCCTACTAACAAAACTTTTTTTAATTATGAAACCATTAGTTTTATCCTATAATACTTATACAAACTACCGTTATGGCGGTGTTTTCTCTAACGGTCACTCTCCCTTTGTATATATATTCCAACATTATAATTTTTTTAATTTTCTCCAATCATATGTCGTGAACATCCACAATCAAGGTACCACATGCTTCATTAGACCCCTTATGAAGGCATACATAGAAAATTAATCGAGCTTGGAATTTTTGATCCCGGATAAGCTTGGGCCTTATAGTGCGATGAGATGAAAATATGCAATGGTTTGCTCCTTAGACCTTAGGTTTCCAAACAAGCTATGTCCTATGATGAATCTTTTGTGAGCAGATTTGTGCTATATGTTCTTACATGCTTCAAGAATAAAACTTAACTCTTGGAAATGAATGAGTTAATGTATATAATGAGTGATTCTTCCTTCTATGAAATTATGAGGCTTGTGAGTCTCTAATAGGTTATTTGAGAGCATGAGAGGACCTAGAAGCAAGTGCTCTAAGATCTGTGATATCCTTTCATAAATAATCATTTATACTTTTAAATATACCTACTTGTGCTTCAGGCTCACTTTTTGGCAAATGTAACACTTTTTCTTCTAATGTCTTGCATACAATATCTAGTTCAATATGCATGCTAGTTTTTTTCTTTCAAATCATTTTGAGGACATCAAATTCTTTAACTAGAATGGAATGATTATCTTGTAATGCAATATACACTTTTTAACATGTAATTGTTTCTATAAGTTTACTTTATTTTTCTTGCAAATTCATGGCAAAGGAAAGTAGTTCATCATAGGAGAAGTCATATACCTAATGCTCATTAATGTCACCTGAGCTATCCTTTATCATTAAGCACATATTGGTGGTTTCATTTTCAAATTCACTTTTAGAGGATTCAGAGTCAGAGTTGGCCTAGAAAGATTTGTGCAGCCACTGTTTCCTCTTTTTTTATTCAGCCTTTTCCTCAGGTTTCTCCTTTTATGATTTATGTTTTAAATTTGAGTAGTCTCACTTAATGTGACCTAACTTTTGTACATTCATAACAAATTATTTCAGCAAAAATCTTATTGACCTTATTACCTTTCCCTCTCCATTTATCATGTAGTTTCCACTTGCTTTTTATGAATTTCTTTAACTGCCTTACCATAAGGATAATATACTCATTTGTTTCTCCCTCAGAGTTGCTATTATAATCTTCAACTTTTAATCCAATAATTTTTCTTTCCTTTTATTACTTATGTCATCTAATCTCTGGATAATTTTTTTTTCATATGTTATAAGAGAACCAAACATGTTATCAATAGAATAATAAGTTAAGTCTTTTAACTATGAAATTTTTAATACATGTTAAACCACATTTCTATATGAGGTCATTAGGACCTATCCAGGCTCTTGTGTGTTGATCAAATGGTTAATAACATCTAGTTGTCAATCATCCAGTATTCAATCAATATTTAATAAAATTTCAATTAATTTAAATCATCCATTTGATATCAATCAATAATTACTTGAGGTTGCAACCTTGCATTGTAGCTAGGTGACTGGGTACACTTCCCATCTCAGTGCTCTAGCACTCAGTCTTCACGACATGATTTTTTTTATCCATTCTTAAAAAAACACTTAATTGATTATCATTGATATGGATGAATTAAATTCAATTAATCAAATCCATAATCTAGTTCAAATCCAAAATTCAAGGTTAAAGGCCCATGTCTTATAATCCTGTTTGGGTGATTTTTCAATCATCTCAAGACCCAGTCAAATGACTCCTAATTCAAGATCTATCAAATACATATTTATTAGGTATGTCTCTGGGGTCAACCCTTCAAACTTAAGGCCAATCTGTGACCCCTAACACCAGAAACGTGATTTAAATCCAAAGACTACAAAACCTTCAAATATTTATAGCCTATGCCACTAGACCTTTGACCTTATTGAATTTAACCTTGGGACCTTTCCCAAAACCCTTGACCATGTCCATAACTCTTGTTATGGCATGTTGAACATAAAACTATACTTTGGTGGACTCTTGTTGACCCAGAGTTGACCAGGGGCCCATTTGACCAAAATGCCCTTTAAGTGTAAAATTAGAATTTCCTTTAAACCTCAACATGGCCAACCCATGTCAAGGCATGAAACCTTCTAGAATGCATCCTAAACACTATTAGGAGTTCATTAAACTAAAACCCAAGCTTTGGTTTGGCCTAGTTGACCAAGTCAACAAAGGTTGACTGAAGTCTCCCTTAAGCATTTAAACATGCATTTCAATCCAAATGGTCTTCCCATCATGTGAGAACACCTCCGTTGATCTCATAATATCAATAAAACTCAATGGACCCAACCCTTGACCCTAGGTCAACCTAGTTGACCATGTTAGCCAAGTTTGACCAAATATACATACACTTCAAGATAGCTCAAATCCTTTGACCAAGGCTTTTCCAAGCTAATCAAAACCATTAGGGTGAACCATTATGTCCCTAAGAGGGTCTCCTTTAAGACCCAACCCTTGGGCCCACTTAGGTTAGCTATTTTGCTTAACCCATGTGTCCAAAGAAAGCTCTTCATGAGCCAAATCTCACCCTAAGACAAATTGAATCAAGCCGATGCTTGCATTGGGTCCCCCATGACCCAACACATCAGCCCTTGCTGGCCTAGCCCTTGGGTCAACTTAGGCTAGGAATTGAGCTAGCCTAAAGTCCACAAAACCACTAAGGGCTGAGCCAATTCCCATCCAAGGCTTCACCAAGCCTGAATACCACTTGCATTGAGTGGCCCTAAGTCCAATTCCCCTTCCCTAGTCAACCTAGCCCCTAGTTTAACTTTGGTCAAGACCTAGACTGGCCCAAAGTTATTAAAACCACTTTTCCTTGAGCCAACATTCAACATAGACCAAACCAAATCCATTGGCTTATCACATTGGATAGAATTTAACCCAACATACCTCCCATGGTTAGCCCAACACTTGGCTTGATCAAGGTTGGACCCAAATCAACCCAAATTATCCAGGTTTAGGTTAACCCGAGACAATCTACATAATTGGTCTTTACCATGCCCAATTGAGCTCACCAGACTCCCAACAACCTTTCTACTTAAGCCTGACCCAGGAAGTGGCCGGAGGCAGCTGGAGAGAATGGAAATGAGCTCTTGTGGTCCCCCCTTCTTTATCCTTCTCCAAGGACTTTCTAGGGTCTGATCTTGTTGGCTTTAAGCACATAAGGCTCAAGGCACTTTCCCCCTCCCGCTGGAGAGCATCTAGTAGCTTGCTTGAGTGATTACAACCATCCAAAGTCATGATCAAACCTTGCATAAGGTACTCTTGTCCAGATGGTTTTATTCACTTCTAGCTTTTTGAAATTCTTCTCCAAAGCTCTATGAGCATTCCCATTCCTTCCCCCAGCTTCCTAGCCCTCTCTAGAGCAAGTTTGAGCAAACTCTGATGAACATTCTCCACCCTCCACTCAAGCTCATACTTCTAGTTCTCCTCCAGTTGACAAATTTAAAAGATTAGTTTTCATCATCATCCCCTCAAGCTTCTAGATAGAAAACCTCACTAGTTAGAGCTTTTCCTGAGGTAAAATCCTACTCCCAAGCACCCTAGTTAGGTAGTCCTGTCAAATGTGAAGTAAACCTTCATACCAATGAATTTTAGCTATTAGATTGAAGGTTTACACTCCTTTGATGCTCTCTGCAAATTTTGGTAAAGTTTTGCCAGCAAGTTCTCTTGGAATATGTTTATGGCTACGGGGGTATACGAGAGGTTGAAAATGTAATCAGAGCCATCGATTTCAATTAATGACTCCATTTAAATTTTGTGATCTCAGGCTGCTTTAAATCATGGCCATTTGATTGTGGATCAGGTGGCTACTATTAATCCCACATTTATCTAGTCAACCATAATGATTGGCTAGCAGATCATATGGATCCAATGTGGAAAGCGTGCGGATGATCGAATAATTTCCTATTTTAAAATTAAAAAAATGTAGATAATTTCAAAAATTCATATCTCCTCTTACAATAACCAAATTAAGTGATCTTAGGCTCATTTAAAATGTCTTGAGGAGACTTACAAAAGCCTAATGGGTTCAAGCCATGATCATGCATGAAACTTAGGCAATTCTAGTAATAGTCCTAAGGGTATTTTTATGCTTTGTCTTAGGATTCAATCAACCTTGGCTTTAGACTTTGGGGGATTAAATTTGGGTAGTATTTGATATGTCAAAAATTTACCCCATCCATTTAATGTGTTTAAGGGCATATTTCAATTGATTTAAACTCATGCGTCATTAATTAACCCTTAAGTTGAAATTAATTTAACCACCTATCCAATGAGAATTAAGGTTTGAATGAATGTGTGATGATTATGTTTGAGTCAAGGGTTAGTAAAACATAGGTTTTACCCCCTCCCCCTTTGTCTAGATAGCCCAATTTAATTTCCTAAGGGTAACCTTGTGATTACCTTAGGTGGCTTGGTTAACGACCATAGAAGATCCACCATGGGCCAAAGTTTGGTGGGTTTGGATTTTGAGGTCAGATGAACTCATGGTCAAAATTTCATTGAATTTTGAATCCATTTGGTCCACCATCTAGGCAACCCAAAATCAGCCTTTAAAAATGACTAAGGAGCTTAATTAAATCATAATTAGTCTAAATTAAATAAAAAAATGCAAATAATATATCAAATTGTTCATAATTAAACCCTCCATTTAGAAAAATTAAAATACCCATCACTAGACTTCTAATTTGAGTTTAATTTAATTTTTAAGAAAAAATTATAATTAATTAAAATTTATTAAAAATCTTAAATAAAATTCAAATCTTGGAAACACTCCTAAAGGTCATCTTTGACATTTTGGAGTGATATAAAGGAGTTTGGTGCAAAATCATCGAAACCTCCTTAGTTAGATAATTAATTAATTCAATATATATTTAAACTTTAAAAAATCATAATTAATTCCAAAAGATTCCAAATTGAGAAAACTCAAAGGCATTATCTCCTTTAAAGGACTAATATTTTATTAAAAATGTCAAACTTCTAGAATTTACTCAAAATCAAAAAGTCAACTCTTTGATCAACTTTAGTTCTAAAACACTTTAAAACTTTAAACATCATAACTTAATATAGAATAATCTAAATCAAGCAAACTTCATGTCTATGTACTCACCTTAAGGTCTAGCATTTATGAAGAAATACTAAAATTTTAGAGCTTAACTTTAATTAAATAGTCAAATTTAGACCCCTTAATTTAATGATATAAATAATTCATAAAATTCCAAAAATTCAATGATTGATTAAAATTTCAGCAAACATTATTCTTAATCTTTAAAATCAGATAACTAACTCCCAAATACACAACAAACACTACAATAATAAAGTTTTTAGGATGGGCTACTTTGAGCTGTGGGGCTACGTGTTTTAAGTAGGCCTAGTTCCTTGAGCTCATTGTGAGAATGCCATGAATAGATTCAATGTAGAGCGAAACTATAAATCAATTGATCATTAATTACTTAACTAAATTTGAATCATTAATACAACTAAATTAACCTAGTTTTTAGGAAGGACTATTTTGAGCTGCGGGGCTGCATATCCTAGTAGGCCTGGTCTCTTGAGCCCACTATAACAACGCCATGAACCAGTTGATGGCAAACAAAGGTAATTAACTTAATGATTCAAAATAGGAATTAACCAATTTGATTAAAAATTATCAACAATTTAATAAAAAATAATTAAATTAATTAAATTATATTGGTTACTACTGGGTAACCTGATCCTATATGGTAATTAACTTATCCCCAAAGAAGGTAAAATAAACTTCACAGCCCTGTTGTATACAAAGGTAGTAATCACTCAACACTTAAATTTTATCTTAAAATCAACATATAAGGGGGAAAAATTTAAGTTCAATTAATAATTTTTCTATAAGTGCTAAATATGTTAAGCCACCCTTAAAATTAATAAAGCATGGCCAAGTTTGACAGTGTTTTAAATATGAGCAAATTAAGTTATATATGTACTTGGGATATTTTTTATTATAATTCCTTAGGGTAGCCGTGCAGGTTATTTTAGAGTCTTTTTTAATCTTCTACTTGTATTTTAAATTCAAGTGTTGTGAAATTTAATTTTGAGATGGGATATTAAAAATCTAACTTGAAGTCTAAAGAGAAGGGAAACATCCCTCAGGTGAGAGTTCCTTTAATTTTGGGATTCAAGTTAGGATGTTTTGAAAATACAAAGAGGAAAGAAACATCCCTTTGGGGAGGAGTTCTTTCCATTTAGACACTTGGAATGGACAAATCCAAGGAGCTTGTAGAAGGGAGAAAGGAGAAGAAAGCAAGACCTTAAGAATATCCCATTCTTAAAATTACTTGTATCATTCATAGGATTAGAATTTGGGTTATTGTCAGTGGTACCCTACCACTTTTAATTTCTATAGACCTCGAGTAATAATTAAGTGGCATTTACCACATTGACTTTTTATGTTTACTTGATTTATTTTGATTTGATTGATGTGTTTAATTTTATGCAGTAGGATTTTTATAATATTTTTAGGTTTCTTACTCTTGCATGCTACTTTTAATTTTGCATGGAAGCGTGCAGGCACTTTAAGGACTAAAAATTTTTCTACCTGTAATTTAAATATAATTTTTAGGCCAACATAAAAATTTAAATGATTTTAAGAAGTAAGCTTAGGTTCGTCAAGGGTCTCATGCATGCATATTAAAACTTTCACTTCCTTGGTAGGCACCTCCCTGCCTATGGGTTGTGGCAGACCATCTGGCCATCTGGCCTATTGGGGTGCAATTCTATCTATGGGATGTTGTGCAATCTCTAGAGAAAAATCTATTTTTAAGTCTTATTATTAAAATTGCTTCATACCATTTATACATACAAGGTCGATCAGCATGCTTTGTATTAGAAACCAATTAAATTAATAAAATTTTAATTACAACTAAAGCATAATTACACCACATAAGTAAATGGACCAATTACGATATTCTCTAGACGTCAGCCCAAATTCCTCAAAACTTACACAACAGCCCACCCATCTTTCATAAAAGATCAGACTAATAGTTTTGAAGCTTTAGGTGGTTAGCTGGCTCCCCAATCCAGGCTGGGATAAGACCAAAATTTTATGTCATTAGCTAGGTTCGGGCCACTATGGTTTAGTGCCCAAAATAGACTTAGGATCTGGAGCAGACCTAAGATCATAAGACCCCAATTTCAGGAATCTATTTCAGGAATCTAATCCGAACTTTCTAATAGAATGACAATTTGAATTAAAATTCCTCTCTAAACCAAAATATAAAGCCCAAAACATAGGGTATAATGAGGCATTTCTGAATTATTTCAGAATAAAAAATGCCTTCTATTCCTCATCTTTTGACCTCCAAAATAACTGTTCAAATTTGTTCCAATCCTTATTGAAATTATAACCTCCCTCCCTTAATATAACTCCTTAAAAAATCAAAATGAAATTTCTATTATTTTTTAATCAAGAGTATGCATAAGAAACTCAAGCTTCCTATGATGTAATTAACTATAAAGGCTTGCCTTCATAGAAGATTTAAGCTCCCTGATTAATTTAAAAATTAATTAATTATCTTTGAAAAAATTGACAAAATTAACGACGATCATTATCGTCATATTCAAATTCTTAATAAGGAATGATATTTTCTTCCCTTGGGAAGACACATCATTTGTTTTTTTGACTTTGAATATGAAATTAATGATAACACATCAAGATTATCGTAGCTAAATATTTAATGAACATCATTTTAACCATTCAAGGTCATATATAGTTCCTTCCTGAATTTTGGCTATGATATTTAAGATGAAATTTATAATTCTAAATATGAACCCATTAACAAATTTTATCTTCACCTTTCGAGGTAGTATATTATTTGTAATGGTATGTTCAATTTAAGAATTAAAATTTAAAAGCCAATTTCAAATTTTCCAAAGAAATTAAAATTTTAATTGATTTGCATTCTTTTAAAGCAAAGCATAAAAAATAATACCTTGGCATCCCAAGATTCAAGTAAACATCTTAAATTTTTATTAACCATTTTAGCATTGGTATGTTCTCTTCCTAATGAAAGTAATGAGGTAACAATCTTAGTAAATATGAGGTACATATCAGCAATAGATTCATTCAATTGCATGTGCAAAATTTATATTATTGTAATAAAATATTCAATTAAGATTGTTTAATCTCTTTTGTTCTTTCATATGTAATGCATAATTTATCACATATTTTATTTTCAATAGTACAAGTAGATACATGTATAAAGTCCTCAGATTTCAATGCACAGAATAAATAATTCAAATATTTCATATTTATTTGTGCATATTTCCTATCTTCAACATTTTAGTCCATAAATGGAAGTTCAACTTTAATGACATTTACTATTCTATGGTGGGTGGGTGTATATCCTATTTGATTTAAATTCCACATTCTAAAATCAATAGACTAAATGAATGTTGCCATACAAAATTTTCAAATGTTATATGGTATATTATCAAAAATTACTGAACTAGTAATTGACTACCATTCCAATGTGTTCAAATTTCTGATTGATGCCATAATAGTATCTACTTATGATGTTAAAACCAATCTAGTAAGAACCCGCTCTAATACCAATCAAAAGTGATTTGATGTTAATTAAAAGTATATGGGGCATTTAAGAGAGGGGGGGGGGGGGGGGGGGGGGGGAATTAGTGTGCTTTAAATTTTCAAATTTTAGCAGAAGATTTAAAAAGTAAGGCACCACTAAATATTATTATTATTATTTATTTTAAAATAAAATAAAGTGAATAGAATTATTATAGCGTTGAAAACCCTATTTGAATTAAATTTCTAGAATAAATAATTTTATTATTTTAAAGACAATCTTTAAAATATATATAATTTTTTAAGCAAGAGAAAATTAAAAAGTGCTTGCTAGCAAAATGATGGGGCATTGTGTTTGCTTTGAATTTTTATGGAAATATGCTTAGATTTTCTTTAATATAAAATTTATGAAAGCCCACAATTTACATAAGTATACGTGCCAAATCAAGTAATAAAATGATAGATAATAACGTCAATCCCGTGAGAAAGTGTTCTTCTTAATTATAATTAAACTAATACTATTTAATATAAATGCACAATTTATCCTACTGAAAATAAAAATGAATGTTTTTATGTATTTTCCATATAATGGGGACTTGTAAGAAACCTTAATACTAATGAAAGAAAATGTTTTGGACTAATGACTATAAGAAAAGATAGCTTTTACTAATGAGACTTATAATTTTAGATGTGGATCTATCTCCATAGAATCTAAGAAGGTTAACATCCTATGTCTAGGTATGCCAACATTCTATTTCAATACTGCTAAGTATTCTAATATTTCTTCATCGATGCTATAAATCACAGTGGATATTTACTACATATATGGTCATTATATGCATTAAATGAAGAATGGGAGATATTGAAAACATCTATGAAATAACTTAAGCACAAGAGTCTATATTAGTACTTACTGAGTGTTTACATCATTAGCTCAAAATTAGAGATTTAGACAGACATGGATAACAAATGAAGCAAACTCAATTTTATTTCATTCATAAAGATACAGGATAATGAATAAGATAAATGTTACCCAAAAGGATCAATTGATATACTCCATACTTTGTCTTCGAATAATAGAATTGCTTACATAAAAGAGGCTAAGATTTCCCAAAAGATAGTATCATGACCTTCCCTAGACTCCCTTAGACTTAATTTAAGGAGGAACTAGAGAAAGACACTATAATGTATAAGACTCCAACGAAAAAATAGAAATATTAAGAAAATAATCAAAAGAACTATCTGTACAAGTATAAAAATGGGTTTAAGCATCACGGGAATTGCACCATGCTGGTGTTAATTGAACTAGCACTTCAGTGTTGTAATATCTGCTCTGTTGTGGTGCTTGGCTAACCTGGCCTAGTTACTGGGTGAATTAGTGCATCTTTTGGTTGAGTCCATATGAATTACCCTTTTGGCAACTTTTTTACCATGGCACTCAAAAAGTTGAGCATTAGGATGCTTAAAATTCTTTGATCTAGCACTGTGACATTTCAATTATCGATGCCCTGACACTCAAATTCCAGAGACTCTACTACTGCTGTGATGATTTCTAGTGTAGCGGTGATGTGAAGCACTATGGTAATAACCTTTGCTCCATTGGTGTCTTGACTTTTCTTAAAATACTCAAGAGGCTAGCACTATAATGTTAAAATTAGGCACTGGGGTGTTTACAGATGTCCACTTTATGGTGCTATACATGTGGGTGCTGAGACATTATCTAACACTTATAAATTTTACCTTTTTCTAAACATTTTTTCACAAACATAATCAAAATAATATATTTTTTTACTAAATTTAAATATAATAAATAGTACACAATGTATACTAACCAATTCTCCCCAGCTTAAACTCTTGCTTGTCCTCAAGCAATGGTGAAATCATAAATTGATTAATTTAACAGCCAAAGAAAAAATAAAAATTTAAAATTATTAAAATTTAAGATAATACAACATAGCTTAGAATTTGGATTAAATAAAAGTTATATTTCTGATTTAATAGGTCATAATAATTATTTTGATTAGTTATCCTTGCTATTGCTTATTTTGAAGCTATCCACTATAAGTGCATGTGTAAGTTTGACTTCTGAGTTCAAAAATGAATAATATATTATTTAGGAATTAGTTATATTTATAGTTAATTGAAAGTTCAATAGTGTACAATTATATGTTTTAGTTTACTTATCTTATCCTATTAGAATTAAGTATTAGGATACTTTTGAACTTGAGCATCAACATACACCAATTTTTGAATGCACTCAACTCTTTTTCCTGTTTTATATTTCCTTATATGATTTTTCATATTTTTTCACTTTTTGTATACTTATGAAGTGCATATTAATAATTTTGAATATCAATTTAGCTTTCATCCTTCAGCAACCCTAATTGATTTAATGTAATGATTTAATAAGGTGACCAATTCCAAACATATATTTACTATGATCATCCAAGTTAAGCTACCAACATCTTTTCTCTAAACTCAATTATTCATTCTTAAATTTAGTAGCTAGTGTATTAGTGTATAGTTTTTTAGTTTAAAATAAGTTAATAGCTTAAGTGATCTATATTAGTTAATTATTAAGATTTTTTAATTAAGAATTATCATACAATATTCATTCAAATAATCATTTAGGATTTTATTATTATCTTAATTTTATATAATTTTTAATTATCATTTTTATTCTGGTTAAATAAGTAATCGAAGTGCAAGTTCCATGTAGAAGACAATTTTTAACTGTTAAGCATAAAGGAATTTAAACTAAATGTAAACAATAGAACAATACAATGCACTAGAACAAATAAAAATTGAACATAAAATAACATGTATTTTCATTGAATGATAAAAAGCTCAAGGAAATGAATACAAACTACTAAAAATAGTAATGATAACTGGTGTCTATAGGACCAATCCTAATTCTTCTTCAAAATAAGGGAAAGAAATAAAAAATAGATAAAAGAAAAGAAAAATAGCTACAAATAATAGCAGTTACATCCATCACTCTCTATCTCTCAAGAGCTTGCCAATATCAACCAGAAGAAAATAATAGTCATCAAGATCAATTAGGATCAGTGTCCTCCTTGTCCTCATCCTCATCATCATCATCATCATCATTGTCAACTTGTTCTCTAGCCGATGGGTGCCATACAAAAGAATCATAAATAGGAGCAGTAGAGAATTATAACTAATCAAAGTGCTCAACAAATGGACTACTCCTGAATATACCAACTAAAGCATTATTGGATTTATAAGTATATTTGTAGCTCTTCTCCTAATGGTCTATGTAGTAAGCAACCCTTATCTTCATCTCATCTTGCCACTCCTTAGAATCATCACAGAAGTCATCTGGCTTCTTAAGTCAACCACCTACTCTCCCAAAGGTATAGGAGTCTTAGAACTCCTACAACTTTTAGTCCTTCTCGATCATTACCCTTGGCTTGCTGGAACCTCCCTCATCATCACATCCTCTTAATTTTTTAAAGCTCTTTATTTTTCTTTTTCTAAGGGTAAATATTGGAAAAAGCTATTCTTCAATTTGATCTCCCCTCACACTAGTGCTAACTCACAAATAATATATAAGAGAAGGATGCCCCAAGCCCACAGAAGTAGTACCCCAGATAATGTTAGTCAAAAAGACTAAACAAGCTTTTCTAAATCTATAAAGTAGCCAACTTGAATGGAATAGTTAAGCATGGCACAGTCCTTGGCCACCTCACTAATTTTTTTTTTCTTGGTAAGAGACGCGTAAAAATAAAATAATGCAAAGACTTAGAAGTTTGGGTTAAAAATGATGTAGGAAAATTGATAATTTTATTCTCTCTTCTTCTAACTAGCTCCACTATTGGGTCCACACAAAAACTCTTAATAACTCCTTATGATCACTATGTGCTAGACTAAATGGGGTGTACTCATCAAATTTAGAGAATCAAAAGGCACCCACTCTTGAAGTTTACAAAGGTGATTGATATAAAAAGAATCAAAAGGTACCCGCTTCCCATTTATAAAAAATTCTCTAATACCATTAACAATGGTAGCATGAGGTTCCTCACAAAATTTTTGCAAACCCTTGTTTATAATTGTTTGCATAAATGCATCACTAGGGATTTGAAAGCCATGATCCGGAATCAACTGGTTGCTTACTTTGATTAAGCCATGATGTTGGTAACCCTCAATAGATATGAATCTGCTTTTATCAAAGGATGAGGAGGCATGCTTTTTTCCAAACATCTTACCGGCCATTGCTCTCTTATACATAAGAAAACATAACAAATTTAGAGCTTAAGGAAAAAAAGATAAGCAAAATTACAGTGAAATAATATGAAAATATGGGTTCCTATTTTTAAATAATAATAACACTATAATGCTTAAGAGATCAATGCTACGGTGCCAAGGAAACATAAAATGATATATAGGTCAAACCAACATATGCTGTAGTGGTATATGATATGTGGCACTGTGGTGCTCACATTAGAAAATAAAGTGCTAGCTTTATGATGGGCAACCTCAATGGAGTTTGACACATATTAATGTTGTGATGCTAGTAGTAACACTGTAGTGCTTAATGAAGTGCTATAACTATAAAAGTTATGAAAGTAAAAAATCATTAACTGCATCACTAGCATTACTGTAGAGATAACAGAATAATGCTGTAGCACTTGAGGTGGTGATCCTGGACAGCTCGAATAGGAAAATAAGCACTATAGCATTTTAAAATAAAGTACTATGGTGGGGAAATATTGAAAATTTTCTCGAAGCTTCAGTGCTATAATGTTATTTTTGAAAATGGGGGCTCTTGACATGTAAAAACTGCAGTGTTTCAGAGGTTACGCTGTGGCGCTAGTTCAATTTTAGGACAACTAATTTTTCTCAAGAAAATTTTCATAACTTTATCAAAATCAATATTGTTCAGTTTATAAATAATACACCACATACACATATACTTATTACAAAATATATTAAAATAATATAAATTATAAAATAAAACAAAAGATAAAACATAGAATCGAATTGGGTTGCCCTCCAATACAGTGCTAAATTTGTAGTCTTTCTCCAAACTTTTCTAGATATATCAATTTTGATATGGTGCATCGCTACCACTCCTCAAGTGATTTCCAGTAAGATCATTCTATTTCTCCATAGGGTTAATTTCAACATTACTAGTAATAATCCAAGGGGTCTACTACTTATAGAGATTATAAGTTATCCTACTTGACTTTCCAAAATTTTAATTGAAGCAACCTGACTTTACAACTGAGATCTTAATTGAATCACAACTTCTTCCAAAGGTGACTTCCTTTATCTAAATTATTATTTTTGTTTAAAACTTGGGGGATACAAAGCATTAGGATTTCCAACATGTTATTGAGGATTATTCCAATTTTCTTCTTTATTTGGTTGACCTGCATTCCACTGATTGTTACCACTAAAATTATTTAACAAACTAAAATTAGTGTGTTCCTTCAACCTTGATTGTACGTATGGAATTGGGAGTATTTTGACATCTAATAAAATTCTCATTTTAAATCCCTAAAGCACTACTATCAGTAATAGAATTTAAATCTTGCTCTTCCAATTATATAGATGAATTTGATACTGAATTAACTCTAATAGTATCAAATTTCTAAAATTATAGCTACTTGAGTAGTATGAATTAATAAGGCATCCGATTCATAAACTGCAGCTACTCTCTTTGAATTCTTCCTATTAGAAGGCCACTAAAAATTATTTGTAGCCATTTTCTCCAATAATATATGTGCTTTCTCAAGTAGCTTAGACATTAATGTTTCAATAGCTACTGGATCTATAATCGACCTAAGGGATCCTACCAATACATTATAAAAAGTTTGGATAACCAACTTATTGGTTGAAGCATGGTGAGGGTATTTCCAAAGCATTTTCTTAAATCTCTCCCAACTTTCATAAATTGACTCCTCCTCAAACTATGAAAAAGATGTGACATGATTTCTAAATTTGTCAATTTTTGTAGGTGGAAATACTTAAATAGGAATCTGTGTGCCAACTCATTCCGAGTGGTTATAGGGCATGGGGGAAAAGAATTAAATCACATCTTAGTTTTTCCCCTTAAAGAAAAAGGCAATAATTTAAGTTTAATGGCATCATAACTGACACCATTATGCTTAAATATTGCACAAATTTTTAAGAAACTAGCTACACATAGGAGTTCCCCCAAACTAGAAATTTTGACTCATCTAAATTATGACTGGTTTTTGTTCAATGTTATTTGTTTGGATCGTAGTTTTTTTTTGAAAGTGCAATAAGCAATTTTATTAACAGCACTACTTACAACCAGATTCCTCCTTTAAAAAAGCTAAAAAGGAAGGAGGAATATTATTATAAGAAACATCGTCCCAAAAAAAAGAAGAAATAAGAGCATAGTTAGCACATAAATCAGCTAACTTATTACATTCTCTCTTAGAGAAAGAAAAAAAATAAATTGCTTAAAATTAGATAGAAAATCTAAATCCTTAGGATTTAGAAATTCTTCAGCAAGAATCGAATTCCTCAACGAATTTTGGATAGTAGTTCTATTGATACTTTAATGGATTCCTTTTACTAAAGGGTTAATATATTCTCTAAGAGATCTAAAATGGTTTTGATCTTATACTGGGTAAGATATCTCTAAAATCTTTTTATTTTTTGAGATTTTTTATAAGTGTCCTTTCTATTTCTTGATCAAATAATAAGGGATCCTTACTAGATGTACTAAGCAAGCAACAGTGATGAAACAACTAAAAATAAAAATCATAAACTAAACTATGAACAATATACTTTATTATCTTTTTCAAAATTTTATCAAACAAAGAAAAAATAAAGATATAGGATACAAATAGCTCTAAATATGCACTTATTTTAACAATATATTTTAAAATTATAATACGCATATTACTTTCTTGGTAACGAGGCAAAAAACTTGATGGGGCATTATGTTTGCTTTGAATTGTTATGGAAATATACTTTGGTTTTCTTTGATATAAAATTTATGAAAGCCAACTAAATATGAAAGTATACTTGTCGAATCAAGTAATAATGTGCTAAAGAAGATTGTTAATCTCATGAGAAAGTATTATGTTTAATTATAATTAAATTAAAATTGTTTAATCTAAATGTACAAATTATCCTACTAAAAGTAAAAATAGATTTTTTTTAGCTTTTGCCATGTAATGGCAACTTGCAAGAAAATTGGATACTAATGGAAATAAAATATTATGTACTAATGATCACAAGACAACATAGTTTTTGTAATGAGACTCTTAATTTTTGAGGTGGATCAAAGCATATACATCTCTAGATCTATGTCAAGTTTGAAGAGGAGAAATGGGAGATTTTCAGGTCTTCTTACAATTATACTATCTCCATAAAACTTAGAAAATTTAACATTCTATGTCTTGGTATGCCAATGTTCTATTTCAATACAACTAATTATTCCAATATTCCTTATTAATGCAATGTATCACACTAGATATTAACTACATATATGGTCATTGTATGTATTAAATGAAGAATGGGAGATATTGAAAACATCTATGAAATAATTTAAAGCATAAGAGTCTTCATTAGTACTTACTATATGTTTAAATTATTAGCCCAAAACTAGAGATTTAGCCAGACTTGGGATAACAAATGAAGCAAACTTATTTTCATTTCATTTATATGAAAAAGATACAGGTTCAATATAACTGCAAATGTTGAGTGTTGCAGTACTTGAATGTTCCACATAACGTTGTGGCATTCCGATGATCGGTACTCCAATGCTAAAACTTTTGAGTCTCCATTGGTGTGATGCTAATTTTTGGCCCAACGGGGTAGTGAAATCTTATGGTGCTGACCTATGCTACATTAGGGCATTGACTTTTCAAAAAATTATTAAGATGTTGGCACTACAATGTTAAAATTAGTAGCTGGGCAGTTATAAATGTCCATGCTGTGGCATTATACATGTGGGCATTGCGGCTGTCCAATAGTTTTGACTTTTTCCTTTTCTTAAACATTTTCGGTACAAACAAAATAAAAATAATATATTTTTACTAATTTTTAATATAATAAATAGTGCACAATTTACACTTAACATAAAACTAAGCAAGATCATTTATCTTTTACGAGAAGGAAGTAATAATTTGTAATGAAATGAATGCAGGAAAGCAAAAAAAGATTGCAAAATAATTTATTATTGTTTGGTGACTCTTAACCAACATCCACTGTTTGAGTCATTTACTCAAGAATTCTATTAGCCCTCTCATTTTTCTTTTCACATCATGTAGAAACCTATCTCTTTCTACTCAGAGCAAGCTAGAGAATCCACTCTCTTCCATGGTTCATGGTGGAAACCTACAACACTTTTCTTCATTGAAGGCCGCTTATCCAGAGTCTTCTCACCTAGATCTGAGTCTTTCACCATTATTCACTAAAATTCACACAAAATATTTTACAACAAACAAAGGATTAAGGAAGAATTTGGACTAGATAACCTTTTGTGAATCTCTCACTCACCCTTTTTTGTCCCTTCCCAAAAGATCTCTCAAACCTCTGTAATCTCTCTCCCAAAACTCTTTTAAGAGCTTCCTTCCAAAAACTACCACAAGCTCTCAAGGCAAGTTGTAAAATTCTTTGAAAAAAGTTATGTAAATTTATATGTCTAGTTAATTAAACATAGGTTTGAAAAGAATCCCTAAGTAGGGTGTTTATGAAATTTGTCCGCTTATTATACAGTACAATCTATAGATCATACAATACGATTAACAAAGATAGCAAAGTCCCTTCTCTGTTTGATTGGCCTGTATGATAAATGTAATATAGGATGATCATTTCAACTCTTTGATCTAGAATATAAAAACATCCTGTATAAATAAGAATTATCTAAATAAAGTCTCTATTTGTTCAGCCTATATGATATGAATTGTACAGTATGAAACATGCTCTAATTTAGCTACTAGATTTTGGGTCATAAAATAGGAAAATATTTAATCAATAACATCATCTAATACAAATTAAATTTTTAATGTACAAACTATTCAAATTTTAAATTTTCCAATTTTTTGAACTATAAAAAAATGGCTATTTAAAATTCAAATAGTTGATCTTACAGGATTATGTGAATAGTATAGTATGACTTATGTTAAAAAAAATTAATTTTTAAATTTATATTAATTAATATCATTTGATTTTCCAATTTTAAAAGAATACAATAATAACATTCGACAATATGATAAATAGCATAGAATATGATTTGATCAGAAACCAAATACTTTATTTAACTTTCACATTTTCTATCCTTAATGCTTTTACACTGTTGTATATGTGTGCTTTGTTGTTTTGCACAATTTAATCTTGCACAAAAAGAAATATTCAAGAAATAAAATATAAGCTGAGACATTTGTTTTCTTTAAGTTATTTTTATCCTTAAGGGGCCTTATATTTGGGAATTCTGGAGTTCAACCAGCTTCTCTTCTTAATCTCATCTCTCATGTGCTAGACATCCTTTGATCTTAAATATTATCTTTAAGAGAAATCCCTTTATGCATAATTAAAATTTGTATTAACTTAACTAATAATATTTGTGATCTTCACAATGCTAACGTGTTTATTAATCTCCCTTTTCTTATGATTGAAAACATATTTTAACTAAAATTTTATTTTTTTAAAATTAGTAGAGGTTTTAAATATTAATTCAAGTTCATTTAATCCCCCTCACTTTCTACTTCCTATATAATAAAATAAAAAAATGACTTAAAGTGCAATTCTTTTTTTTTTTTTTTTTTTAAAAGGATGTACAATCTCTAGCAAAATAGTTCTACCCCTTTTGATATCTCAAAAAGAAGGAAATAAAACATGGATACACAAAGCAAGACAAAATAGAAAAGACTCCAAAGATAAAATAAATAATAGAAATAATATAGTATAAATAACATAATCAAAAGCAAGAAAGTCCTTGATCAGGTAGCATTGACTAAAAGTAACCAGGAAGTGGAAAAAATTACTCCTAAAGTTGGAGCAAGCTTAATCATGCTAGCACTATATTTCTGCCTATTGTTGTTTTGCTTGCTGGATATGGTCATCCACTTTAAGCATGAGTCAATCAAGGTGGTCGATCCAAGCATCCTATAGATACTGGTAAAGCTTGAGGAGGGGGTTTACGTAGTGTTCCCCCTTCTTCTTTTTCTTCCTAATTTCTTCTAACTTATGCTTATCTATGCCTCTCACTATAATTATAGTGAAATGAGTGGTCTGTATAGTAAGAGGAAGTTGGTCGGGTCATGTAGGCTTGGTGAGATTGTACTTGGTTTTGAGGGGATAAGCTATGGTATGTCCTATGGTTAGATTTTACTTATGTTAGGCTATAGGATTATTGATGGTTGTCAAGTCTTCTATATATTAGATTAACATATCAACTAAATAAACTCTATACCAATCATGCAAAAATAAGTTACTCTTGATAATTAGGGGGTAATATTGATTATGTCTTTGACTTTAGGGATCATACTATATTAAAATATCTATTGAATAACATGTGCATGTAATACCAATATGCAAAAAAAGTGGTTAGTGTTGATTCATTGGTGAGTTTCTCATGGTTATGTTTATGGTAGTCTAATTATAATATTGGTCATTTGCGATTTCATGTGGTTTAACATAGATGTTGGAGACCAGTAAGTGTTTGTGCTTATCCTTGTCAATAATTATTACTTGACACCAAAAGAACTATGGAGTGGCTAATTGTCCTATCAGTTGTGACTCTAAGATTTGAAAGATTTACATAAGGAGCTCGTGCAGTAGGGAATGGCTATGAAAATAAGAAATTGAAGTCTAGTGCCAAGAAATAGATTTATTACCTAATATAATAACTATTCATAGTTCAGTACTCTCAAATCTATGATGGATGTTGCTTGGTATTTTTAGAAAGCTTACCATTCTCATCTATGATAAAGCAATCATCACTCTACTATTAAGAACTAATGACAATACATCCTCTTTTACTTTTAATTGGGATGAGAAATATTATTTCACAGTAAGAGTAAGAGTTTGAGGAGTGTACATTGAAAGTGAAAATTCTTCACAATAAATTGTCTCTATCTAATCGTACAGTTTGATCATAATTTGTAATGTATGATTAGAAGAGTCCAAATTATCCCATCAATTATCAAATGATTGATTAAGTCAAATCATCCAGTATGATCAATATCATATAGTATGATCTTTAAATTTTTGTATCTCCTTGATGTTCATCATAATTGCTTTTGACCAATCAAATTGCACAGTATGAATCTGAATTAATAGTACAAAGAATTTTCTCATTTCATCTTGAGTAATTAATTTCACATAGTTATGGATCTGGGTTGTATAATCCTAAATGTATTATTCTGTATGAATAATTGTATCATTCAATATGAATAATTTCTATAGTTCATCCTAAGCAGTTAATGTTGCAATAAAATTATAGTCTGTGAATAGAAAATTTTCCCCTACTTAGATAATTAAAGGAGGGTTTATTTTTTACTAGGTTCTAGACTCCCTATAGAGGTAAGATTCTATAGTTAATTACATCTCATGACAAGACTTTGAGAAAACTCTTAATTAAATTAGAGACTCAACTTTTTAAATATATATAGATCCCTATAGAGGTAAGATTCTATAGTTAATTACATCTCATGACAAGACTTGAGAAAACTCTTAATTAAAGTAGAGACCCAAATTTTTAAATATATATAGATTTGATTAAGGATTTGATTTTCTTAAGCTACCAAGATAGAAATGAACAAAACCTGAAGATTGATTTATTGAAGGCTGCACTCTTTACGAAAAAGATTTAGATTATGTTTGAGTTTATGATTTATTTAGAATTTAGATGACCCTCCATAATAGGATATATTTAATATGTGTGTACAATATTTGCTTATGCATACTTGGAGTGCATTTCCAGCTAATAACCTAAGAGCCATTCACTACCTTATAAATGCAAGATAGGAAAGCTCTTTATTTAACTAGAATAAAGGGGATTTTAATTTAGAATTTAATCAAGATTTTTCAATATACAAATGAAACTAACTAGTGCAAAGCATGATGTATGATCTATAAAGAAATGCAAAATAAATTGGATTTCTTTAATGTAAGTACAACTAGGGTCTACAGAAATGTAAGGTGGCTAGGCTCCACCATAAAAGACCTAGATTTATACTCTATATAATATAGAATAAAATATGATAATTTGCTTTAGTATTCTAGTCTTCTAGCTCCTGGATCTTCTATAGAATTCCAAAGACAACATCTCTCAAATGAATAGAGAACATTACCTTTCAGAATCTACAAATGTATATAAGTAATCAGCTTTAAATTCTTTACAACTTTTTACATCTTTACAACTTGATCTACCTACTAAAAGAATCTACAATTTGACATTGACATTAACATTTACGTTTACATATGAGCCTAGGTTATTTTACGTTGACTCTTCACTAGAAAAGAAATTAAACTTTTAATTTAAAATTGCATATACAAACTACTAATGTAAAGTCTAGTATATAGTAAAGTATATAACATGTATGAGTATGAAATCCTGATTACAAAAAGTAAACAAACCATACAAAGGATAGCCTCTAAGAAAAGCCATCCACATCACACCAAACAAACAAACCATCAGGACAACCTATGCTAAAGTTGGTTGTCCTAGTAAACCATTTAAAGTATGTGTAGAAGCTGCGGGGTTGATAGTTCCTAGAGGTTTTACTTTTGAAAATATTTCTTTATTACAGGCTAAATGATATTTTAGTCTAAATTTAAGTTTTAGTGATTTATTTTTTTAATCAAAATATTTTTATTTTAAAAGTTAAAAATTTTTAATTCTAAGTTATAAAGAATCATGATGATTAATAACCCTAAGTGATGTATGAGATTAATAATAATCAAATCCTAAGGCTCATAATTATTTTGCATTCATTCCTCTATATAAGAATAATTGCATAGAGCCTTTATTTTATTTAAATGTTTTATTTATTTAAGTTTTAAAGAACCCTGTTAATTAATTACTTCAAAGCTTGAAACTCTTAATTAAAAGGTCCTAAGCTCATAAATATAATGCATTTGATTCTCCATAAGGGATCAAATCAAGTGCATATAGTCTATTAAATGTTATTGAATGTTTTATCAATCATTATTTTAAAGAATATGTTAACAAAAGACTCAAAACTATTTCAATGTTCAATTAGTTCATCCTAGGCCTATTAATTTAATGCATTTGTGTGCTCTCTTAAGAATCAAGCATATTCAATCATGAAGTCCTAAGCTTCTAAAGAATGCATTTATTTCATTGCTAAGGATAATTTAAACACTCTGGGATGAGAGAATTGGGCCAAGGTTTTTTGAATTGGGTTTTTGTAATTATTTAGTGGATAGCCCATTTTAGCGGGTGTTGGCCACCTATCCTTGGCGGCTGACAGAATGGTCATGCTAGATGGGTATTCCGGGGTAAAGAAGTTGGTAGTTGTTGGTAAGGGGAGTCTCTCTCTATTCAGTTTTGGAGGGATTTTTTAGGGGAGTTTTGAGTTTAAGGCTATTTCTTGGACGATCAAGATGGTTATTGTCTTGATCAATCTTCTTGGCTGAAAGATCAAGGTAGAGTTTAGGAAGGGTGATGGAGAATCCTCTTATGAGATCAAGGATGATAGCATTACCACATGCAAATTTTATGAAATTTGGACTAGCTCAAATGTAATTTGTTTGTCCTACTGCAGAATGGAGAAGTATTTCTTGTGGACTTGGCAGCTTGTTTGCTTCAGCTCAATTATTAATGACTCTTGCTCGGTTAGTTAGTTTACTGAAAGATTCTATTTGGGTGGTTGGTATTTTTATCATTATCATCCTATTCCCTTCAGGTGGGTGGTCGTGTTTTTTTATTTGTATTTTTGCTGTGCCTGTTATATGGTTTTTCCTAAGGGAGGCAAGATGTCGTATTTGGGAATAGTGTGGAATTTCTAATTCTGTTGGATTATGATTGCTTTTTCCTTCGTTTCTCCATCATAGTATTTGATCAAAAGTCTTAAGGGATGTGGGAGTGAGCATATTTGTTCAAATGTTATTCTAGGTTGGGAATTTTTGAGGAGTTTTTGTTGTTGTAGGTCAGCTAATGGAGTTGGTGATGCTTCTTTGTGAGGGAGTAGTTTAAAGGCTAGAAAGGGGGATAAGTTTAGGAATGTTATAAAGACCATAAATCTATTACAAGACATGAAAATTCAAATATGCATGATTGCAGTTAGTGGGATGTAGAATTTGGAGCAGTGAGGTTTGAAGTTAATTCAGGGGAGTCGAATGCCAGAGTTATTATAGTTGTATGGTTTCTTTCTAATGGATTGGCTAAGGAGTACATTGAGGGATAATTAGTACAAAAATAAGCATTAAACACATTATAAAAGTATAAAAACATTTTAAGAGAAATAAATCCACTAACAAAAACATGATTCAGACTTTCAATGTGAAAACAACATTGACATTTAGAGATGATGTGAAAACCTTTTTATATTAAAATAAAATCCACAGGATTATAATTATGAGAAATTCTATGATAGTTCGTGTAGGTTGTTTGACCTAATATAACTATCCCAAGGTTTACCAAGAGGGGGAGTGAATTGGTTATAAAAAATTTTTCTTAGATTTTTGAAAAACTTTTTAGATCTTTGAATAAATTTAAATCACTAATCTTGAAATATGCAGTTGTTTATAGAAATGATTATCATAGAGAATTTTTCAACTATAAAAAGTTTAAGTGCAGAAAATAAAAATGTGGGAAAAAAGATAAAGATAATAGAAGAACACCAAATTTTATAGTGGTTTGGTCCAATTTGAACTACATCCACTTCCTAGAGACTTTTTCTCTAGGTATTATGCTAAACAATAATGACTCTTCTTTTTCCCCCACAGCAAGGCAGAGAAGCCCCTACAAACTTTCTTCCACCAACCTGGTGCAGCGGAGAACCGTCACCATTTACACTCTCCAAGTGATGGCAGCATACTATCACATCCTTTTTCACCCTCTTGGTGAAGGTAGAGTACTGTCACATCCTTTTTCACCCTCTTGGTGAAGGCAGTATACCGTCACATCCTTTTTCACCCTACTAGTGAAGGCAGAGTACCTCTATCCAATTTTGAAGATCTTCTCTCAAGAGCCTCCAAAGAAATTGGGTAGAAACTTAAAGAAGACAAAGAGATCCTTACTTTGGGCAACCTTCACTCACAAAATTGAATCCCTCACAACTCCCCTTCACTAGATCTCTCACTCTTCACTCACAAAATTTCTCTCAAACACACTCTCAATGGTCACTCTCACGAGAAATTCATTGTAAAGGATTAATGATACAGTTTTTAGGATTCCTTATATAGAAAAATATGAAAAACCGCCCAAAAATTAAATTTTCAAGAGAACCATCCTAAATTCATACTGTACCATCATGGATCATCCAGTACAAATAGTTAAATAAATTAGGGCTTCGTTTAGTATAAACTTTGACGAACACAGTTTCATACACTGTTAGTCATCTATACGAATTCAAATCATTCTATACGAACAATTTAAAAACTAAATGTGTTCGTTCGATACAATCTGGTACAAACCTAATTTTTTACTCTATCGATCATCAGTACAACTTGACATTGTATAGTATGAACAATTTGAAATTGAAAGTTTTATTCGGTATGATCTTGTATAAATCTAATTTCATACTCTGTCAGTCATTTGTATGTCCTGACATCGTACAGTACAAACAATTAAAAAAAGTTCAAGTCTTGATTTGATTAATTGCATTCTAGAGGAAAACTATGTCAAATCATATAGTATGATTAGTTATCATAAAATATGATTAATAAAGAAAAATCAATTTAAATTTTATCTCTTTCCCCCTGTGTGTGTGCACGATTACCCTAATTATAATCATACTTTGCTCAGACTCAAGAAAGCAAAAATAGAGATATAAAGACTTTATTACATGAAATCCTATTCTACCCTGTCTTGATGTCTTTAGCAATCTGAAGTATGATTTCCCTGAAATGTTAGTACACACAAAATCAAACAGAAATATCCAATATATGCTAGGAGAAATAATAAAATCATAAGAACAATAATATTTTGTTATCATCAAAAATCACAATGTCAATCTTGATTCCTGAGTTGCAATAATCTCCATATTTATGATGATGCCAAAAAATAATAATTATTTGTATTATAATTTAAAGTTCTCCTAAGCTCCCGCTCAGTGAATGATAAAGTAAAAAATTGTGGGGATAATGAATTTCATCCTCCCCTTTTTTATTTGATTTTTATAAAAAATCTCTGATAAACACCACACCAAAACAAAAACACTAAACCACAAACACAAGACACTAATACCGAAACACAAACACTAAAACACAAACACAAGGCCAAGAAGACTTCAAACAAACAGAAACTACCTCCCTCTTTTGGCATCAGCAAGAAGAGGAGAAAAAAGAATATTAAAATCCAATGAAAATATAAGATGCTATGGAAAAATCTAAAAGTCGATAAGAAAAAAAATTTAAAAATTTGTAAGAATAACAAAAAATTTCTGATGTGAAAAACTTATATTTTAAATCAAAGAATAATAACATAAGAAAAGTTGACCAGGTTCAATGTTTATTCTTGAAAGCAGAAATATCAAATAGAATAATTATCATAAAATAATTAAATAAAAATCAAATAGTTTCAAATTCAATAGTTTAAATTTTTGATTGATGCATGGATTTTTCTAAGAATTAGAGATATAGAGGAAAGAACTAAATGTAGTGTAGGCTCATTTTATAGCTCTTTATTTGGCGAATATTGTGCATCTTTTCAGGTAGGGCTAATTTTATGCCTCTTTTAAAATTTGGCACTCTTTGTGCATCTTTTCAGGTTGGGCTAATTTTGTGCCTCTTTTCAAATTTAGCGAACATTGGGCATCTTTCTGGTTGGGCTAATTTTATGCCTCTTTTCAAATTTGGCATACTTTGTGCATCTTTTGACATTTTGTTCTTTCGTAAATCAGCAAATTTTAGCTTGTGTAATTATTTTCCAAATAAAATAAATTTTTTTGTATAAGGAAGATTAAACAACAAATAAAAACCCAATAGATAACAATAAAATCAACACATTGAGCAAGAAATAAAAGAAAAATACATCACCTTTTTGCAGTAATTATAGCTATAAGATAAATATCTATTAGAACATGAAGATGATCTCCTTATCTAAATTTAATTATAAGTTGATTTAAAATTTGAGAAAAAAAATTTAATAAGGAAATAATGTTGTAAAGCAAAAGATTTAAAATTTTTATCCTTTAGATCAACAATCTTAGATTAGTCAATAGTAATAATTTAGAGGATTAAAAAACAAACAAGTCAACAACAACCACTTTCTTTTTTTTTTTTTTTAAATAAAATGACACAAACTCAAATAATAAGCAAATACAACTTATCCAAAATAAAAGCATCAAAATGCAACATCATAAAAACTAAAATATCATAACATACGTTAACAATAACGAAACTAAAATGGTGGGGGATCTTGATCTGGAGGAGGCTGTAGAGGATTGAACAGGGTAAAGTAGTTATTGATAGTAACTACTTGAGTATTAAGTGAATCAAAATATCCTCTAACCTAGCTCATATCCTCATTGTATCTATAGTCCTGCTGGTCCAAACGAGTCTCAATATGATCAATTTATTGGTCAATATGAGACTCAAGGTGATTGAATCTCTTGATTAAATATTGGTAGAATTGATGCTCAGGTCCAGGAATAGGAGCATGTGCTGGTGCTGGGGCAGGACCTTCTTCTTCACCAACCTCATCTCCCTCATCCCCTTGATCGCGGTGGAAAAGTGTGCAAAATGAAGCTTCAGTAAAATAGATTGGTAGATTATTTGGGGGATCGGGATGAATAAGATTGTATTTCTCCTCAAGAATGTAGGCAATCAAGTGTCCTAAGGCCACATTCTTCTTCCTTCTAGTGGCAGGAAGTCAGATGTCAGTAAGGTTATTGATGTAGTTCAGAATCAACTAGCTTCATCAATTGGAGTATCTGACATTATGTAGTATGTTACTATAGAAAGCAAAGGAATGATATTGATTCGATCAGTAGCTTTTGGAATAATGGAGGTTCTTAAAACATACTGATGATTCTGATATTTTTATTTAAAGTATGAATAAGAGGTAAGTGTTGGATTGAAGGTATACCTCTAAGAATTTGATTTACAGTAGACCAATCAAAATCACTTCTTGAAATTATAGAATATGCCCATACTCCTTCAGTTCTAAGATGTGAAAATGTGCCTAAATCTTCTTTAGTGATTTCTACTCATTGGTGGAAGACATATGAGGACATTATGGTGTTATTCTCCCTCATTCTCATATTGGTAATAAAATAATAAAAAGAGTCAGAGTGGAATGCATAGATCAATGTGAGAATGAAAGAAAACTGAGTGGAGTTAAACAGAGGCATAATTGAAAAATTAAGGTCTTCTTGAATAAGAAGACAGGACAGAGTGATTTTTGTTTGAACGAAAAGGTCATAGGCTTTTTTGTTCTATCTTGAAAGAAAGTTATCATCTTGTTCAGTATGAGATGAACTTTCTTTGGAGTGACGTACTCGTTTGCTATTGCTTACCATTTAAAAAGGATTGAACACAAGAGAATTTGAAGGTGAAAGAGATTGTAAAAAAATTCAAAGAACAACTTCCAATTAATAAGAATTGGACAATTTCATATAGTACAAAACTGGGTTCATATGTATGAGTTTGAACTTCATATGGCATGAATAAAATTTCATACATACGAATAGAAACAGTCAAGTACAGTTATCGCAGCAGAATGGATTTTCATAAACTTACATTCCCGATGAGTTATTTTGTACGACCTTAGACTAAAATAAATCATACAGACGAATAGGTGTTCATCCAAGATAATTTATCAATACTGATCGTACCTACCAATTGAATTCTACATTTAAATCAATAAATGGATCATACAAATGAACAGGTGTTCGTCTGGGATGATCATCGAACAGTACCCGCTCTAAACCCTTAAATGAATTCATTTTGAAGCATTTTGCCATGTGTTCATACATACAAATGATTTACAATTTATATAGATGATAAGGTGTTTGTACTATATGATCATCATGAAAAGTTAACAAAAATTTGTCTGTCCAACTTAGAAAAAGAGATCACAAAAAATGGAGAATTCATACAATATGATAGTGGTTTGTACAATATAAATGGAAATGGAATTTTGGAATTGCACATGATGATCAAGGTACTTTTCTAAAATAAACCAAATAAGAAAACAAAAACAAGAAAATTTTAAAACAAAAATAAAATAAAGAAGTACAACACAGGACAAACAAAAAATAGAAAACAAAATATAATCATTAAAATAAAAAAAATACACAATCAAATTTTACAAATTTATAATTTTTTAAGCATGAATATCAATAACACACAATCTAGTTCTTAAGGTGCTGAAAGTTTTAAAAACCAGTGGTTTTGTGAAAATATTTGCAAGTTGATTTTCAGTACCTACATGATGTAGCTCAATTTCTCCTTTGATGACATGATCCCTAATGAAGTGATGCCTTATATTTATATGCTTTATCCTGGAGTGTTGGATTGGATTCTTTGAAATACAAATGACATTTATATTATCATAGAAGATTGGAATAGTGCCAATTGAAAAACCTAAATGAAAGTTCGAAAGGGATGTTAAGCCCTAGTGAACTAGTCCCGAGGCTAACCAAGAGGGGGGGGGGGGGTGAATTGGTTATTTAAAAAATTTCATGATAACAATGAAAATCTTTTTATAACGTGCAGCGGAAACGAATTAAAACAACGATAAAAAGATCAACCACAGATATTCACCCAAGCAGTTAATATCAGAAAAGTAAAGTGCAAAACTGAATCAGAAAAGCAAACCAGATTTTATAGTGGTTCGGTCAACTTGACCTATGTCCACTCCCCGGAGCCTCCCCTCCGGGTATTGCACTAAACAAAAAGTGTCTCTCCTTTTGCTCCCACAGCAAGGCGGAGAAGCCTGTATAAACACCTCCTTTTCACCACATGGTGAGGCAGAGAACCCGACCTCCTTTCACTTCCTCCTAAAGCAGGCAGAGAACCTTCGAACTCCTTTCTCTTCCTCCTGAAGCAGGAAGAGAACCTTCGAACTGCTTTTGCTTCCACCTGAAGCGGGCAGAGAACCCTGGATCTTCTTGCGAATGAACCTCCCATGACGAACACCGACCAGACGAAAGACGACGAGCGGAGAAGATGACTCTGATCCGTGCTCGGAGCAACCTTAGTGAATCCCTCACTAACTCCCCCTCACAAGATCTTCTCTCTCTCTCTCTCTAGGGTTTCTCAGGGAAGGAAGGCAGCAAAAGATTTTTCTTATTTTTGGAAAAAGTTCTTTTAAAGAAGGGCTTAAAATTTGCCCTAAATCTCAACTGGTCGGCCAAGATCGTCCAGGACGATCTACCGATCGTCCTGTATGATCAGTTCAAATTTAGTTGTTTTAGCCTCGACAATTAGGCTCTTCTGGATGATCAGTAGAAAAAATTGTTCATATCGTCCCGTACGATCCTGCGATCGTCCGGGACGATTAGTGCAAATCGAGGAAAATCATTCAGAAGACAGTTCGGGTCGTCCAGAGGAATCTGTGCTGGACGACCAAAAAATAACTTGATCGTCCAGGACGATAGGGACATCGTCCTGTATGATTAGTTCAAAAAGGCCCCAAATCGTCCTGAACACAGTTCGGGTCGTACAGCTGAAATGCACTAAATAATCATGATCATCCGGGACGATCCTACGATCGTCCAGGATGATATGATCGTATCAACCAAAAATAAATTGCTTTCCTTAATTACCAGATTAAATTAGGCATGATTGTACTGGATCATCCGAGACGATCAGACCAAGTATCTAAAAATAAGAACTTGCCTAACTTGATCTGGCGGCTGAGAGTTTCTGATTTGGGCATATCGTCCCATACGATCCGGAGATCATCCAGGATGATCTGCTTAATTAGACCCTCTTAACTTAGTCGCCCTAATTAGGGTTTCTGTTTTGGCTGGATCGACTAGGACGATGTGAAAATTGTCCAGGACGATCTGAACAAAATTTTAACAGAAACTCTAATTCACTCAATCTCTCTCCCTGAGTGTGTGTGTGCAAGGTTACTTAGCTAGGGAATCAGTTACATTACAATTGACTCAATAAAAAGAAAAATCATACATTTAACACACTTGGACCCTATCTTGAGTTGGCTTGAGTGGCTCGCGGTCTTTTGTGCCTGAAACAGATTAGTCAAGCAAAACACACTGGAAACATGTTTGTCATCATCAAAACAGACACTAAACATGATATCAGGTCGGCTAGCAGTCAGGTAAAGCAGTGAACCTATTATCCCTCTATACTTCTTTTGATCAACAGATTTTCCATTTGAATCCTTATCTAACTGAACTGAGGAGGGCATGGGAGTATTGATTGGCTTGGCTTTGTCCATTTCATATTTCTTCAAAATGTCCTTAGTGTATTTTGATTGATTGAGAAAGGTTCCATCATCCGTTTGCCTTATGCTAAACCCCAAAAAGTAGGACGATTCTCCTATCATACTCATCTCAAACTCCTTACTCATCGTTTTAGAAAACTCTTCACATAAATATGTATCAGAAGATCCAAAAATTATATCATCAACATAAATCTGGACAATGAGTAAGTCATCCCCTAATCTCCTCAGAAAAAGGGTGGTGTCTACGCTCCCCTTAACAAACTCTCTTTCTAACAGGAATATGCTAAGCCTCTCATAGCAAGCTCTGGGTGCCTGTTTCAATCCATATAGGGCCTTTTTTAATTTATAGACATGACTTGGATATTGGGAACTCTCAAAACCTGGGGGTTGTTCTACAAAAACATCTTCTTTAATTACCCCATTTAAAAAGGCACTCTTGACATCCATTTGAAACAGCTTAAATCCCTTATAACAGGCAAAGGCTAGTAGCACTCTAATGGCTTCCAATCAAGCTACAGGGGCAAAAATCTCTTCAAAATTAATCCCTTCTATCTGATTATACCCCTTAGCCACTAATCTTGCCTTATTTCTCACCACCACACCAGAATCATTCCTCTTATTCTTAAAGACCCACTTGGTTCCCACAATACTTTAATTTTTAGGTCTTTCTACTAACTCCCAAACATCATTCCTTACAAATTGATTCAATTCTTCCTGCATAGCTAAAATCCAAAATTCATCCGACAAGGCTTGATTGATATTGTTGGGTTCAGTCATTGAGATAAAGGCAGAATGGTTTACTTCCTTCCTAAGTCCATGCCTAGTCCTAACACCTTCAAAAGGGTCTCCTAAGATCAGTTCTTTAGGATGACTCGAGGAATATCTCCAATCTCTAGGCAGCTCAGTTTGAGGTTCTACCCTTTCCTCCAAATCTGTATTTCTAACTCCTTGGGTAACCTCAACAATCTCTTCATCTTCTACTTCAGATCTAGACTCCTTAGGATCAGATTCATCAAACACTACATGGGTTGTTTCCTCCACCACCAAAGTCCTCCTATTGAACACCCTAAAGGATTTCCCCACACTTGAATATCCTAAGAACACTCCTTCATCAGATTTAGGGTCAAATTTTCCTAAGGGTGACTTCCCGTTATTCAGAATGAAAACCTTACAGCCAAAGACATGGAGGTGGGACAGATTTGGAGTTCTACCCTTAATGATCTCATAAGGTGTCTTGTTCAGTTTGACTCTCACATTCACCCTATTCAGCACATAACAGGTAGTGTTCACTGCTTCAACCCAAAAGTATTTTGGAAGTGAATACTCGGCAAGCATGGCTCTAGCGGCTTCCACTAAGGTCCTGTTCTTTCTTTCAGCTACCCCGTTCTGCTGAGGGGTCCTAAGAGCTAAAAAATTGTGACTAATCCCATGATTCACAAAAACTTCCAAATCTTTCATTTTTAAACTCCCCTCCGTGATCACTATGGATGGTAATAATCTCACATCCTAACTTCTTCTGAATCCAAGTAGAGAAGGATTTAAACTCATCAAATGACTCAGATTTATGTGACAAAAACTTAACCCAAGTGAACCTCGAATAATCATCCATAATCACAAAACCATAGACTGTCCCCCCTAAGCTGGCAGTGCTAATGGGTCCAAAGAGGTCTATGTGAAGAACTTCTAAAGGTCTAGAGGTGCTAATGTCCTTAACAGAGTGAAAAGAGGACTGGACTTGCTTCCCCAACTGACAGGCATCACACAGGTGATCCTTAGTGAACTTAAGCTTGGGCACACCTCTAACTAAGTCCTTTTGGGTGACTCTCCTAAGGGTTTTCATACTGGCATGACATAATCTCCTATGCCATAACCAAGACTCATCAGCAGCAGTTTTTAAGCAAATTGAATTATCAGATTTAATGCTACTTACATCCAGCTTGTAGACGTTGTTGATCCTTTGCCCCTGCAAAACAACTTCATCATTTAAGCTTAAAATGCAACCAGTGGGCAGGAATTTGATGCTGTATCCCTTGTCACAGAGTTGACTGATGCTCAGCAAGTTGTGTTTCAGTCCATCTACAAGCAAAACATTATCAATCATAAAATTTTTGGAATCACCAATTATACCTGAGCCTACCACCTTCCTGGTGGTGTTATCTCCAAGTGTAACCTTGCCTCAAGCTCTGGCCTCCAGCGAAATGAACTGATTTGCATCTCCAGTCATATGTCTCGAACATCCACTGTCCAGGTACCACATGCTCTCAAGAGGTCTTGTGTGAGAGCACACGTACAAAAGTATCAAACGTCAGTCTTAGGAACCCAAACAGGTTTGGGTTCCTTCTTATAAAAAGAAGAATGCAATACATGCGTGCTGTACTGTGAAACAGGTAGTTTGGGTTTCCACACCCAATGTGTACTACGGTGAACAGTGCAGGTGTGAGAAATATGTCCTAACATGCCACATGAAAAATATCTAACACCAGGAAAAGGGTTAACTAGTCTACGTGGATGATAATGCCTCTTCCTAGATGTATATGAAACATGCTTTGAAGAACTTGCAACAAATTTTTCAAAAGGTGGCGGTGCATAAAACTGTTCAAAAGTAGGCGGTGTTTTGTTCTTTTCAAAGGCACTGATCTTTACTTTCAAAAACTCATTTTCTTTATTTAAACTTGCAATTTCAAATTTTAAGGTTCCCTCGCTACTTTCTACTTCACATGCCATTGTATCTAACTCTTTAAAAGCTCTTTCTAAGTCCACATGCGTAGTTTTCAATGAATCATGCTCAGAAACTAAATCAGAATATTTTTTATTTAACTCATCGAATTCATCAAGCAAAGACATGTGATTGGAATCAAGTGTGGAATGATCTTTAACTACATAATCATGCTCTTTTTGTAAAGTTAAGTAATCTAATTTCAAACTAGCATGAGTTTTCTTAAGCTTCCTATACGATGTATGAATTCTTTCAGAAACTTCAAATAATTGATCGTAAGTTAGCTCACATACCTCTTCCTGGTCCGACTGACCAGGGTGATCATCATCCATCAGACATAAGTTTGTTTCCTCCTCTTCAGCTTCAGTCTCAGAAGAGTTAGATGCAGAGTCTGCCCAGAACACCTTCTGAATCCGCTTCTTGTCCTTTCTAAACTTTGGTTTCTCCTCACCCTTCTCCTTGCTTGGGTGAGCTTTAAGTGTAGGACAATCAGCCTTAATGTGTCCAGGCTTCCTGCATTCAAAACAAACAGATTCAGATGAACTCTTAAAATTTTTATTGGACTTACCCTTGTTCCACTTCTGATAGTTCTTATGTTTCTTCCTTAGAAAGCTTTTGAATTGCCTTGAGATTAAGGTAACATCATCGCTATCAGACCTGGAAGTGCTAGCATCTGAATCCTTGGCCTTTAGTGCCACTGTCTTCTCTTTCTTGCGTTCACCTGCATCAAGTTGCCTTTGGTTCACCCCTTGCTCGTAAGCAATGAGTGATCCAAGTAAGCTGTCAATAGAGTAAGTATTTAAATCTTTAGATTCAGTAATAACAGTGATCTTAGCATCATAAGAAGCAGGCAAACATCTAAGAATTTTGTTCACTCTTTCGTAGTTAGTAAGTTCTCTACCTAGAGCATGCAAAGAGGTAACAATCTGAGTGAACCTTGTGTACATTTCTGAAATAGTCTCATTAGGTTTCATGCAAAAAAGTTTGTAATCATGTAACAAGATTGCAGAAAAGTAGACATGCGTGTTTTCCAAAAATCAAAAGGAATATTATCAAACAACGGTGGTCTTGTAATAGAATATCCTTCAGCAGTATTATAATTGTTACAGTTAGCCATGGATCAAATTCAAAAGTTTTTAAACCTAAATTTTGAATCCCGCTCTGATACCACTTGAAAGTTCGAAAGGGATGTTAAGCCCTAGTGAACAAGTCCCGAGGCTAACCAAGAGGGGGGGTGAATTGGTTATTTAAAAAATTTCACGATAACAATGAAAATCTTTTTACAACGTGCAGCGGAAATGAATTAAAACAACGATAAAAAGATCAACCACAGATATTCACCCAAGCAGTTAATATCAGAAAAGTAAAGTGCAAAATTGAATCAGAAAAGCAAACCAGATTTTATAGTGGTTTAGTCAACTTGACCTACGTCCACTCCCCGGAGCCTCCCCTTCGGGTATTGCACTAAACAAAAAGTGTCTCTCCTTTTGCTCTCACAGCAAGGCGGAGAAGCCTGTACAAACACCTCCTTTTCACCACACGGTGAGGCAGAGAACCCGACCTCCTTTCACTTCCTCCTGAAGCAGGCAGAGAACCTTCGAACTCCTTTCGCTTCCTCCTAAAGCAGGCAGAGAACCTTCGAACTCCTTTTGCTTCCACCTGAAGCGGGCAGAGAACCCCGGATCTTCTTGCGAACGATCCTCCCACGACGAACACCGACTAGGCGAAAGACGACGAGCGGAGAAGACGACTCTGATCCGTGCTCGGAGCAACCTTAGTGAATCCCTCACTAACTCCCCCTCACAAGATCTTCTCTCTCTCTCCCAACTCTCTCTCTCTCTAGGGTTTCTCAGGGAACGAAGGCAACAAAAGATTTTTCTTATTTTTGGAAAAAGTTCTTTTAAAGGAATGCTTAAAATTTGCCCTAAATCTCAACTGGTCGGCCAAGATCGTCCAGGATGATCGGTAGATCGTCCTGTATGATCAGTTCAAATTCAGCTGTTTCAGCCTGGACGATTAGGCTCTTCTGGACGATCAGTAGAAAAAATTGTTCATATCGTCCCGTACGATCCTGCGATCGTCCGGGATGATTAGTGCAAATCGAGGAAAATCGTCTAGAAGACAGTTCGGGTTGTCCAGAGAAATCTGTGCTGGACGACCAAAAATAACTTAATCGTCCAGGATGATAGGGACATCGTCCTGTACAATTAGTTCAAAAAGGCCCCAAATCATCCTGAAGACAGTTCGGGTCGTACAGCTGAAATGCACTAAACGATCATGATCGTCCGGGACGATCCTGCGATCGTCCAGGAGGATATGATCGTATCAACCAAAAATAAATTGCTTTTCTTAATTACCAGATTAAATTAGGCATGATTGTACTGGATCGTCCGAGATGATACACGTATCGTCCGGGACGATCAGACTAAGTATCTAAAAATAAGAACTTGCCTAACTTGATCTAGCGGGTGAGAATTTTTGATTTGGGCATATCATCCCGTACGATCCGGAGATCGTCCAAGACGATCTGCTTAATCAGACACTCTTAACTTAGTCGCCCTAATTAGGGTTTCTGTTTTGGCTGGATCGTCCAGGACGATGTGAAAATCGTCCAGGATGATCTGAATAAAATTTTAACAGAAACTCTAATTCACTCAATCTCTCTCCCTGAGTGTGTGTGTGCAAGGTTACTTAGCTAGGGAATCAGTTACATTACAATTGACTCAATAAAAAAAAATCATACATTTGACACACTTGGACCCGATCTTGAGTTGGCTTGAGTGGCTCGCGGTCTTTTGTGCCTGAAACATATTAGCCAAGCAAAACACACTGGAAACATGTTTGTCATCATCAAAACCAGATTTGCAACACTAAATACATAACTTATTATTTTATCCAAAGAACCTATAATACACAACTTTCTAAGGCTCTATATTTTGCTTCAGTAGTAGAAAGGGCTACTGAGTTCTATTTTCTACTAGACCAAAAGCTAAAGAATTTCCTATGAATGGATACGTTCCAGAAGTACTTTTTCTATCATCCCTATATCCAATAAAATTTGAATCAGAATATCCAATAATTTTAAAAGAAGTGCTGTGTCTAAGATACCAATTCCCTAAGTTTTAAGTTCCTAAAAGATATCTAAGAATTCTTTTAACAACAATCAAGTAAGATTTTTTTAGATCAGCTTGAAATCTAGCACAAAGATAAACTCTAAACATGATATTAGGTCTGCTAGCAGTTAAATAGAGTAATAATCAAATTATCCCTCTAAATTTCTTTTGATCAACAGATTTGCCTTTAGAGTCGTTATCTAATTGAGCTGAGAAACTCATGGGTGCCCTTATCAGTTTAGCTTTATCCATTTCATACTTCTTAAGGATGTCCTTAATATATTTTAACTGATTAAAAAAGGTGCCATCATCTTTCTGCTTTATGCTAAAATTAAGAAAGTAACTCAAGTTTCACATCAAACTCATTTCAAATTCTTTAGTCATTATTTTTGAAAAATCATCACAAAGATTCTTATTAGGATCTAAATAAGATATCAATAACATAAATTTGAACAATGAGAATGCCATCACTTACTCTTTTTATGAAGAGAGTGGTATCCACACTCCCTTTAACAAAAGATCTTTCTAGTAGGAATGTGCTTAGCCTTTCATACCATGCCCTATGTGCTTTCTTTAGTCCATACAATGCCTTCTTCAATTTAAACACATGATTAGGAAATTATGAATTTTTAAAACCTGGAGGTTGCTCAACATAAACATCCTCTTTTTATTAACCCATTAAGAAAGATACCTTTAACATCCATTTGAAATAATTTAAATCCTTTAAACAAGCAAAGGCCAGAAGGACCCTTATTGCTTCAAGTCTAACTACTAGGGCAGTCTCCTCAAAATTATATTCTTCTATTTGATTATACCCCTTGGCCATGAATCTTGCCTTATTTTCTTATTTTTGAAAACTCACTTAGTTCCAACAACACTTTGATTTTTAGGTCTGTCTATTAACACCTAAACATCATTTCTAACAAATTAATTCATCCCTTCTTGCATAGATAGATTCCAAAATTCATCAGAAATGTCTTAATTTTTATCAGTGGATTCAATCATCAAAATAAATGCTGAGTGGTTCCATTCTTTGCTACATCCATGCTTAGTTCTAACACCTTTACTCGAGTCTCCTAAAATTAGTTTTTTAGGATGACTTTTAAAATATTTCCATTCTCGAGGCAATGTATTTTCTATCCAACCCTTTCTTCAAGATTTGTAATTTCAATTCCTTGGGTATTTTCTTCAACATCTTCTTCTATCAACCTAGTCCTTCCAAAAATATCAGATTCATAAAAAATTACATGAGTGGTCTCCTCTACTACTAAAGTCCTTTTGTTAAAAACTTTTTAGGATTTGCCAACACTTGAATATCCTAGAAAAATTCCCTCATCAGATTTAGGATCAAACTTTTCTAAAAGAGTTTTGCCATTATTATGAAAGAACACTTTACATCCAAAGACATGTAGATGTGGGAGAATGGGTGTCCTACCCTTAAGAAGTTTATAGGGTGTCTTATTCAACTTAGATCTAATGTTCACTCTATTCAAAACATAACAGGTTGTATTAATCGCTTCAGCCCAAAAATATTTAGAAAGTGAATATTCAGCCAACTAGGCTTTAGCGGCTTCTACAAAAGTTATATTCTTTCTCTCAACAACTCAATTCTGTTGAGGAGTTCTAGGAGCTGAAAAGTTGTGATCTATCTCTATCTCTTTATAGAAAACTTCAAATTTTACATTTTCAAATTCTCCATCGTGGTCACTATGAATTACAAGAATTTCATAACCTAGCTTCCTTTGAATCCAAGTAGAAAAATTTCTAAACTCATCAAATGATTTAATCTTATGTGATAAGAATCTAATCCAAGTGAACCTAGAATAATTATCAGAAATCACATACCCAAAAACTTTTCCCCTAGACTTATAGTGCTAACAGGTTCAAAGAGATCCATGTGAAGGACTTCTAAGGGTTTGTTAGTTCTAGGATCTTTAGTTGAATGAAAGGAGGACTTGATTCCCTAATTAACACGCATCACACATGTGATCCTTAGTGAAGTCTAATTTGGGTATGCCTCTAACCAATTTCTTTTTGGGTAATCTTCCTAAAATTTTTTATGCTTGCATGACAAAGTCTTCTATATCGTAACCAAGATTCATCAACAATAGTTTTTAGACAAAAATATTAAAAAATTTAATATAATTTAAATCAAGCACATAAACATTATTTATCTTATCTCCATGCAACACATCAACTCCATTTTGGCTTATTATATAGCTTGTAGGAAAAAATTTTATGTTAAAACCCTTATCACAAAGCTGACTAATACTTAGCAAGTTATTTTTTGAGCCTTCTACCAATAAAATATGTTCAATCAGAAAATTCTTTGTGTTACAAATCATACCTGAACCTACCACTCTCTTAGTGGTGTTATCTCTAAGTGTCACTTTACCTCTTGTCCTAATTTCTAGTGATATCAATTGATTTGCATCTCCAGTTATATGTTTTGAACATTCACTATCCAGGTATCAAATGCTCTCATGGGGTATTTTATGCGAGCAAATCTATAAAACTATCAGACATTAAACTTGGGAACCCCAATAAATTTAGGTTCACCTCTTAATAATGATAATCCAGATGCATGTTTGATATGTTGTGATTGATGCATCTTATATCTCCACATTAAATGTGTTCTATTATGAATAGTGCAAGTGTGGGAAATATGCCCCAACATGCCACATGAAAAACATTTAACACAGAGAAAATGATTTACAAATCTATGTGTGTTATAATATCTTTTCCTAGGTTTTAATACGCTTTTGGTTAGGATTATGAAATTATTTAAGTATGGGTGTTGGCTTATTTTCCATTAAAAGCTTTTAATTTTATTTAAAGATATGAGTTTGCACTGTCTAAAATTAAATTTTCAATCTTCAAATCATGTTCCCTTTGATTAGATTCATCCATAAATACTTTTAAATCATTTTCATGCTTAATATAAGATATTTTCAATAGTTCATCCTTCTTATTCAAATCATTAAATTCATTTAACAAAGTCATGTGATTGCTATCTATGGCTGCATGATCATTCCTAGCTCTTTTTGTAAATTCAAATACTCGATACTAAGATTAACATATAGTTTTTTAAGTTTCCTATATGCATTATGAACTTTCTCAGAAACTTTAAATAATTCATTGTAGGATAGGTCACATACCTCTTCTTGATCTGAATGATCAAGTTTATCTACCATTAAGAACAAATTTGTAACCTTCTCTTCTTCTTTTGTTTCTGAAGAGTCTGAAGCTGAGTCAACCCAGAAATCTCTTTGCATTCTTTTCTTTCCCTTCCTAATGTTAGTTTTCTCCCCAAATTTCTCTTTATTAGAGTTAGCTTTGAGATTTGGGCATTCAGTGTTTATGTGTCCAGGCTTTCTGCATTCATAACAAATTACTTCATTAGAAACTTATGGATTCTTATTAAACTTACCTTTGTTCCAATGCTAAGATCGTTGTTGCTTTCTCTTAAGAAAACTTTTAAATTGCCTAGTCATAAGTGCAATGTCTTCTTCATCCTATAGCATTGATTAATCACTATCTAAATAATCAACTTTCGAAGCTATATTTTTCTCCTTCCTTTTATCATTTGCATCAATCTGTCTTTAATTCACTCCTTGCTTGTAAGAAATAAGTGATCCAAGCAGATTGTCAATAGAATATACATTCAGATCTTTAGACTTAGTTATGGTAGTTATCCTTGCGTCATAAGTAATAGGTAAACAACGTAAAATTTTAGTAATGTTTTTTGAATTTGTAAGTTCTCTATCTAAAGCATGCAATGTAGTAACAATCTAAGAGAATCTTGTATACACATCAGAAATTGACTTATTTGGTTTCATGCGAAATAGTTCATAGTTATGTAATAAATTATTCAACCTAGATTTTTTTACCTCATTTGTTCCTTCATAACTTATGCAAAGTATATCTCAAATTTTATTTCCAATTTTGCAAGTAAAAACACGTATATAATCCTCAAATTTTAAAGCACAAAATAAACTATTTAAATATTTTGCATGTAACTGTACTAATTCTTTTTCTTCTAAAGTTTATTTAGTAAATGGTGTTTCAATTCTAATGCCATCAAAAATTCTAGTAGGTCTGGTGTAACCTTCCTGTACTAATATTCATATGCGATAGTTAATTGATTAAGAAAAGTAGACATATGAGTTTTCTAAAAATCAAAAGGAATGTTACAGAATAAAGGTAATCTAGTGATCGTAGCCATGACCATTTTTTAAAAAGTAGTCTAAACCTTAATTTTTGAAATTGGCTTTGATACCACTTGATAGTTTGTGTAGGTTGTTAGACCTTATAGAACTATCCCAAGGCTAACTATGAGGGGGGGGGGGGGTCAATTGGTTATAAAAATAAATTTCTTGGATTTTAAAAAACCTTTTTGTATCTTTTAAAAAAAATTAAATAAATAATCTTGAAATATGTTGTTGTTTATAGAAATGATTATCACAGAAGATTTTTCAATCCCAAAAATTTTAAGTGTAGAAAATAAAAATGCAGGAAAAAAATTAAAGACAGTTGAAGAACACCAAAATTTATAGTGGTTCGATCTAATTTGATCTACATTCACTCCATGGAGACTTCTTCTCCAGGTATTGCACTAAAAAATAATGACTCTCTTTTTTCCCCAACAGCAAGGCGGAGAAGCCCATACAAACTATCTTCCACCAACTCGATGTGGCTGAGAACCATCGCCTTTTACACTCTCCTAGTGATGAAAACATACTGTTACATCCTTTTTCACCCTCCTGGTGAAGGCAAAGTACCATCATGTCTTTTTTCATCATCCTGGTGAAGGCAGAGTACCGTCACATCCTTTTTTACCCTCCTGGTGAAGGCAGAGTACCTCAATCCAATATTGAAGATCTTATATCAAGAGCCTCCAAAGAAGTTGGGTAGAAACTTAAAGAAGACAAAGAGATCCTCACTTTGGGCAACCTTGTGAATCCCTCACAACTCCCCTTCACTAGATCTCTCACTCTTCACTCAGAAAATTTCTCCCAAACACACTCTCAATGGTCACTCTCAAGAGAAATTCATAGCAAAGGATTAATGAGAAAGCTTTTAGGAATTTTTATATAGAAAAACATGAAAAACCATCCAAAAACTAAAATTTTCAATAGAACAGTCCTAAATTTGTACTGTACGTTCGTGGATCGTCCAATACGAATAGTTCAAAAAATTAGTGCTTCATTTGGGACGAACTTGGACGAACATAGTTTCGTATATTGTTAGTCATCTGTATTAATTCAGATCATACTGTATGAACTATTCAAAAACTAAATGTGTTCGTTTGATATTTTTTGGTACAAACCTAATTTGATACTGTCTCAGTCATTTATATGACTTGACATTGTATATTATGAATAGTTCAAAAATGAATGTTTCATTTGGTACGATCTTATACAAACCTAATTTCATACTCTGTTAGTCGTCTGTATGACTTGACATCATATATAATGAACTGTTAAAAGAAAAATTAAGCCTTAATTTCATTAACTACATTCTGGAGGAAAACTATGCCAAATCATATAATACAATTAGTAAAGAAAAATTAATTTAAATTTTATCTCTCTCCCCCTGTGTGTGAGCACGGTTACTCAATTACCATCATACTTTGCTCAAACTCAAGAAATAAAAATAGAGATATATAGACTCTATTACATGAAATCCTATTCAACCCTATCTTGAAGTCTTTAGCAATGTGGAGTAAGGTTTTCCTAAAATATTAGTACACACAAAAACAAATAGAAATATCCAATATATGCTAGGAGAAATAATAAAATCATCAAAATAATAATATTTTGTCATCATCAAAAATCACAATCTCAATCTTGATTCCTTAGTTGCAACATTCTACACATTAAAATAAAATAAGATGCAGGAATAGCCTTTTATCAAATAGCTGAAAAGCAAGGAATTAGAATGAGTGTTCCTAATGGAATGCCAAACCTCTTTAAGAACAAACTTACCTTCATAAGAATTGGTAAACATCATGCAATCATCCTTATCAAATTGAAGGGAAATTTTATTAATAAGGTTAATAAGAAAGTCAAGAACCATATCACTAATGGAATCCACATTCCAAACCCCATGCTAAATAAACTGAGAAACTTTGCATGCACTAGTAGATTGAGTGTTTAAAAAATTGTCAATAGAGAAATTGCCTAATCATTTATCTTGCCAAAAGAAAATATCACCAACTCCAATCCTCCATTAAATAAATTAGTCATATTCCAATTTTATACTACGAAGCCTTTTCCAATTAAAGGAATCCCCTTTTTAAAATGGAAATTAAGATAATGCTTCCCAGCACAATACATAGTAATCATGAAATCAACCCGAAGGCTCTTCTTAAAATTTTAGGCATAGCAAAGCTTGTAGGAAAAAAGCATGAGCCATATGAACCAAAATTTTAAAACTTAACCTCCCTTCATCAAAAACCACATAACAATTATTCCAAGAAGCCGACAAGATTGTAGACCTACCCTCCTTGGCCCCTCACAGAAATTTGTTGAATAATCTTTCCAATCTACTACAAACATTTAAAGTAGGGCATAAAGTATGAAACAAATAAATGGGAATAGAGCAAATAACACTCTTAATTAAAGCTAATCTACAACCAAAATGTAAGAAATTTAAAAGCCAAATGAGAGAGCTTCTTGTGAACAATGGAAAAAAAGTCCCCAAATAAGTGGGCCTCTTCTTACCCCTAAAAAGAGGAGTCCCTAAATACTTTAAAGGAATATTCATATGTAAAAAACAAAAATTATTCTGAACAGAATTAATTCTCTGATTGGAAATAGACTTGGCAGTAATTAAAAAGCTCTTCAGAAAATTTAAGATTAAACCACTTGCTCATTGAAATTTATTGAGAAAATGAAAAAGGATGTAAACAATTTTGATAGAACAATTAATAAATATAATAAAATCATCATCAAAACTCAAATGAGAAATAGGAAAACTACCAATGATCTGGAACTGCAAATTAGGATGCTTCCTAAATAGCTCATTAAACCCTTAGAGAGAAATTCCACATCCATATTAAATAAGGCATGAGATAATAGATCCCCTTGACATAGCCCATGAGCATATTTAAAATAACCATGAAACTTACCATTAATAATTATAAAAAAGAAATAAAGTTCAATTCTATTTTTTATGAGTCTAATAAAATCCATATTATAACAAAAAAAAATTGACATAGTATAAAGAAAATGCCAATTATGATTATCATAAGCTTTAGTAATATCAACTTTAAGAATAATGTTCCCCCTTGAGATTTTAGCCTCTAGGTCATGAAGTAATTCCTGAGCAAGTAAAATATTGATAAAAATAGAGTGACCTTTAACGAAACCAATTTGCTCAAGCGAAATAATTTTATGTAAAATGAAAGCTTATATACCCATAAGCAACTTGCATTGAGCTTGTTGAAAAAAGAACAAACACTAATGGGACAAAAATCATTCCAAAAATAAATAACATCATTTTTAGGTATTAAAGCTATGGAAGTAGAACAAAAAAATTTAGGGTAAGGATTATCCATGACGAAATCCCCCACATCTTTCACTAAATCACCTTTAATAATAGCCCATGCTTTCTAAAAAAATTTGGTCATAAACCCATCAGGGCCAGCTATAGAGTCAGCATTCAAGCTTTTAATAGTGACCCAAATTCCTCTTTAGAAGGCACCTTAGTAAGCATGATGTTATCCTCCTCAAAAATAAGAGTAGGATTAAAAGATAAATCAATATTCAAATTTGGACAAATATCTTTATTAAACACTTTTTTGAAATACTCAATTCAAGACTCATACCTCAACTTAGGTAAATCAATGGAAGAATTATTAGGATAAGTAATTTTATGGATATGACTAACAAATTTTTTATCAGAGATGTTCCTTGGATATTTTCCAAGTGTCCTAAATTGTTAGGGAGCACAGTAGAGGTCTGTACCAAGGGGAAAATGTCATGGTTTCTCTTTCCTATGGGTGGACCACTTAGATTGCTTTAGGCCAAACCTTAGGTTAAGACCTAATTAATACATACTTATGAAAGTTCTAGAGTAGTTTAGAGGAATAGAACTAGCTGGTAAGGATCAAAAAGGCTAATTCAAGGAAAGTTCACCATTTAAGGGATTTTGGCATTTTTTACTATGTTGACAAGTCAATAGGTCAAAGTTGACTATAATGGATACCATGGAGTCTCTATTGACTATTTGGGTTGGATGTATGTGGTTTAATGCATTTGGTTAAGAGTTTAAATTTTGGAAATTGATTTTGAATATGTTTTGTCCATTTTGAATGAGTTGACCATTGAGGTGATCCACCCATGCTTTGGACTTATCAAAAGCATCAAGGGACATGTGTCTGAGTATTTGGAGGGGTTGATTTGTTTGCATTAAAGAGTTTGATCCAAATTGGCTAGGTTTGACAAATTTTAGGTAGAGTTGTCCAAGTCAACATTTAACTGGGGTAGGTTAACCAAACATGTTCAATCCATGAGGAGTTGAGCTAAATGAATTTGGTAAAGTTGTGATGTATATTGGAGTTTGAATTTAATCAATCAGGGGTTTAATCAACGAGGCTAGATTGAATTAGTTTAACTGATTCAAATGGGTCAATTAATGGCTTAAGGAACAAGTGTTAATAGATTTTAAATCTGAAGCTCCAAAAGGTGAGATTTAAATAATGAATGATGTCAAGGAGTCAGTATAATGTAGAGAGCAGTACACTGAGCATATTGATTATAGTTTAGGGTTTGATTGTTTAGATGACCTCAAACAGATATGAAGTCATCAAATGGAGGCCTAATAGGTTTGATAAACTTGGAAAGTAAATCACATTTATTGGCATTGACCAAAACGACAATCTAAATCCATAATATTTTTTAGTTATTGGATTTGAGTGTAATTGATTGAAAATTTTTTTTAGTTTAGTACAACTCGATACTTGAGAAGGAAATGATCCTACACAACCGAATTTGGGTTTCTAGATAAGAATGATACCTAGAGTAATATCCCTTATCAGTCGAAATTCAAAACAATGGACACCACTAGGGAAACTTATACCATTCATGAGAATAAATTTTAAATTTTGATGGGAGATCTATCCCAAATAATGAGTTTTGGATGGTTAGATCAAGCTACCTAGCTAATCAACAAAAATTCAAAAAGAAAAGTATGTCGCTAGGGAAACTTATACCAATCCTTGAGAAAAAGAGTTGAACTTGAATGGGATAGTGATTCCCAAAGAAAAAGATTTAGATGGTTAGATCAGGGCAACTACCCAATCAACCAAAATTCAAAAAGAAAGGTTGCTGCTAGGAAACTTACATTAATCTTAGAGAATAAGATTTAAATATTATTGGGAGATCCATCCAAAGCATGGAGATTTGGATGGCTGGATCAAGATAATTACTCAATCAACCAGAGCATAGGATACCATGTTGAAGATGGGTTTACCTAACAACTAACTTTAGATGACAATGGAGCTTATAGGATACTATATTGAACATGGGTTTAAAACTAAAAGGTAATTTTAGTTGACAATGAAGGATATAGAATACCATGTTGAAGATTGGTTTACTCCTAACAACTATTTTTAGGGTCTAGATGGAGCATATAGGATGCCGTTAAAATGGGCTTAGACATAATAGCCATTTTTGTCGAAGCATATATGCACCATGTTAAAGATGGGTATACTCCTACTGGCAATATTTTGGGGTCTCAATGGAGTATATAGGATTCCATGAAAATGGGCTAAGCCTATCGATTATTTTTAATTGGAGCATATAGGACACCATATTAAAGATGGGTTTACTCTTAACATCTTTTTTTGGGTAGGTCAAAATGATAACTAAAAATTATATCCTTGATGGGCCAAAATTCAAAATAAGATGCATAATCTAAAGATCATGTCAATCCATTAGAATGAACTTTATGGAATTTAAAAAAAAATTCATTGGTTTAATTATAATTCTCCAAGCCCACCCCATCATCAAGACCTAGTTTGTTTATATAACTAACAACACTGACAACTTAAACTTTTAGATTTCTTTTATTAAAAATTTCCTTAATAGTTTATCCATTATATTACTTCTTGATGTACCATATTGATAGGCAACATGTAAGCAGAATATAAAAGTAGGAAATAAAAGTGCAATGTAATCTTACATGCAACTACTAAACATAGTGTACTATGTAGGTAAAAGTGTATAAACTTGCATGATTATATAGAAAACTGAAAACAAGTAAACAAACATTAGATTCCCTCCAAGCAAGGCATCTACAGGTACACCAAAACAGCCATTGGTCTAACTTAAGCTAATGTCAGTTGTCCTTACAAATCATCTACAATGTGTGAAGAAGGTTGTATGACTTTGATATGTCCTAAGGGTTTTTATTTTATGAGTTTTCTTGATTTTAAATTGTTGGTTTATTATAGGACAAAGGGGCATTTTAAGTTTAAATTTCAATGATTTTATATTTTATAAATCATGTTTTAGAGTGTTTGAGTTTAATTATTTAATTTTAAATAACCATGTAAGCTAGTGACTTCAAATTGCATAAGCACTAACCTACAAGTCTTATGACTAATAATTTAATGCTTTCATTCCTTCATACAAGATAGAGTGTTTGCATAGAGTTCTTGAAGATTTATATTATTATTCTAATTAATGATTTAGAAGATAGTTATTATAAAGAATATGTTAACTGAAATACTTCAAATTTCTTTGAAACACTCCTAAGCCTTATAAATAAAATGCATAATGCCTTCTAAACGGAATCAAGAATATGCATAAAAGGCTTTCTTACATTAAATATTTATTAAACAGTTATAATTTAATGCATTTGTGCCCTTCAATGGAATCAAACACAATGCATAGAGGTTTTCTTAATTTAGTATAAGTTTTTATCAACTGAGTTGATATATTAACTTTAAATTTAAGTTGTTTAGTTTAGTTAACTTGAGTTTAAGTTAGATGATTTGAGTAGTTTGGTTTGATTTAAAAATTTAAAATTTGATTGAAATTTCTTTGAATTTAGTTTATTTTACTTAATTTTTGTATGGTTTATTATTATTTATTTAAATTTTTAATTACTTTTTTAATTTCTTCCTTATAGAGGGAACTTGGTTTAGGTTTTGATTAATCAAATAAATCTAAAATGCTCAGGTGATTGATATTATTGGTTAGAAATAATCCATGGATATATCCCTAAAAATTTGGTATTAATTTTATTAATATTTAACTTTATATTAATTTAGTTAACTAGTTTAGTTAATTACTTTATAATTAAAGTTTAATTTTAAATAAATTTTATTTTAATTAAAATTGAAGATTGAATTTAATTTTCCTTGATTATAGGTTTTATTTAGAGTTGTTTGAAATTTTTTAGATTTTATCAATTAATTATGTAATTTAGAGAAAATATTATTATTTTAATAGTAAGAAATTAAGTTGCTAGAATATGCCATATAAACACAGCGAAAAAAGCGAAGATTAATAATTGTTAGAAATTAACTTTCCAAAATATGCCATATAAGCATTATAAAATAAAATGTCCCAATGAAGACCAAGAAAAAAAAAAAGTGTCCAAGCCTGATTGATTAAATGAGCAGGTATAAAAGTCCAACTTGGAGAAATTGAGACACCAAAATCATAATGGATAAAAAGAACTCAATTGCCTTCGACTTAATCAACCTCCTCCATCTTTCTTCCATCAGCATTATCTTTAAGAGTTGGCATATCAGTATCTGTATTTCCATTTGTTTCCTCCTCGTCAATGTTGAGACCCAACTTCAACATCCTATGAATCCTATTGCTAAAAGTGTTGGGATCATCAAGATTGAAGCCAAAGGTAAGAAGTGCAATTTCAAACAGCAGCAGCATAAGTTCTTTGACATATTTGTCATTCTTGTCTACATCAGCCCTTTTCCTGATTTCCTCCATTATAGGATTCTCAGGGTTAATCTCGATGGCCCTCTTTCTTGACATGTAGCCATACATGCTTAAGTCTCTAAGGCCTATGCCTTCAAGATCCACCCCATGTTTGTAGCCCATCCTTACTCATCGGTGATCAGGAAGTAGGGTGAATAAATAATTGAAAGTTTATGAAGGTTGTTAAACCTCAAAGAACCAACCTGAGGCTAACCGAGATCTCGGTGGGGGGGGGGGGGGGGGGGGGGAGGGTAAATTGTTAATTTAAAAATTTGTTTAACAAAAAGAAAAAAAATCTTTTTTAAAAATTTTCAAACACCAAAATTAGAATATTTTAACAACAAATGCGGAAGCTGGTAAATTTCACAATAACAATTAAAATTAGAGTTTTTTAATCAAGTAGTTAATCACAGAATATTAAGTGCAGAAATTAAAAATGTGAAAAAAGTAATAAGAATAAACACACATAAATTTATAGTGGTTCGATTTAACTAGACCTACATCCACTCCCCAAAAACCTCCTTTCTATGTATTACACTATATTAGTTTCTCTCTTTTTTCCCCAACAACAAGGTGGACAAGCTTTTATAAAATCTCTTTTACTGACCTATGAGGCAGAGTACCCTAAATCCTTTTTCACTCTCCTGGTGAAGGCTGAGAACCTAGAATCATTTTTCACCCTCCTAGTAAAAAAAGATAACTTGGAATCCTTTTTCACCCTCCTTATGAAGGCAGAGAACCAGGAATCCTTTTTCTTCATCCTAGAGTAGGTAGAGAACCTGGATCTAAAGCTATAGAATGTCTCAACAGAGCCACGAAAGGATCAAGGCAGAAGCTTGAAGAAGATAGGGAAGAACCTTACTTGGAGTAACCTTGTGAATCTCTCAGAACTCTCCCTCACAAAAGCTCTCCCTCTCTTCTCTCCCAAAGCACTCCATAACTCCCTCTCTTTGCTCCCTCTTAAGACACTAAGAAACAAAAGATTTTTTTTTTCAAAAAGAAAATTAGAGAGCTTAAATAGAAGGCCTCTCAAGAAGCTCTAAATTTCAATCTGGTAGCTTTGATCATCCAGTATAATCAGATATTGTCCTATACGATTAGTACAAAATAGCTATTCAGATAGTATGAACTACATCGTCCTGTATAATCAGTTTAAGAGTTTGTATTAATCATTTGGTATGATATTTTGATCATTATGTATAATTAGTAAAAAAACAACACAGTTCTTCTTGCATGATAGGCGACAATAAATCATTGTCCCATGCATCGCTCGGTAGTCTAGGACAAAATTAAAGGATTCTCTTATACGATTAGTTAAAAATTATGGTATTTCATCCTGTACGATTGGTAGCAATAAATCATCATCCCATGCATCACATGGGTCATCCAAAATGATCATCACCAATCGCCCTGTATGTTCTAATTGAACAAATTTAACCATAATTGTTCCCTGAATCACAAAATAAAATTTGGCATGACTGTCATATATCATACACTATGATGTAAATCATACTGTATAATTAGAACAAAATTTGAGTTATAAAATATTACCTAAATTGTGATTGATGGCTGAAATCTTAATTATAACTGATCATCCTATATGTTATGCCTCATCAGTATGGTGAATTTAATCAATCTTAATTAATAGAGATGTTCTAATTAGTGTTTTTTGGTTAACTGATCAATCAGTATGACATAAATCGTACTATACAATAAGTTCAAAAAAATTGAACTTCTTCCTAACTCACTAACTCACCCCCTTGTGTGTGTGTAGGGTTACTTAGCTTTAGGATCCACCAGAATACATGATTAACTCAAGAAAGGTAAAAGTAAAGAAAGACTAAAAATACAGTTTATTCCTAATATACGCAGTCTTGAGCTGATCGGGGTTGCACGTGAGATGTGGTCCTGAAATGTTAGTGAGCAAGGCAGGAAAAAATAGATATGTAATAGATTCAATTAACAGGCTATAACAGTAAAGAAAAAAATAATGTTTGTTATCATTAAAATCATAGTACTTAGGTTCAGATTCGTAATAATCTCACCCTTTTTTATGATGACAAACATTATTATTTAAAGATATTCAAATTCTTTGGTATACTCAAAACTCCTCCTCAAAAGATGAATTTTTAAGAGTAAGGAGAGTTAAAAATTTTATTTATTTATTTATTTATTTATTTATTTTTATTTTTAACATAAGAACCAATTAACAGAATAAACATAAGCAAAGATTTGTAAAGCAAACTAGCTTTATTTAAACAAGGGTGTAAACAACTAACAATGAACTACTACTTCCCCTTTTGACATCACAAAAAGAAGGAAACATCTAAAAAACAAAGGACATAAACCTGAACACATACATCATAAAGCATGGAAGTAAAGAACAACAGAAAACATAAGAATACAAATACAGATCAAACTAGAAAAAAGGATGATCAGGTGGAGTTTTTTTTTTTTTTGAAGAATCAATCAAGTTTAGCAAATGAAAATCTTACCTCATGATTAGATTAAAAATTTAGTAAGAAATACAGTGAGAATGCTAAAACCCATAAAGGTTTGAAATTAAAATTTTTTTAACCCTAGCTCAAGCACTTTATAGGTTAAAGTCTTTTTATACAAAAATCTAATTCAAAAAATAAATTAGAGAGGAAATATGATGTTTTCAAATTTGTTTTTAGAAATATATCTATGTGAATAACATTGCAAAGTGATGAATCAATAATCAAGATTTTCAAATTCAAGTGTAGACGATATCAATTGGCACATGGATTCTTCTAAGATTTGAAGATTTGAAAGAAAGAGAAGTTAACTTACTGTTGGCTCATTTTGTGCCTCTTGATCAGTTTTTGGCACACATTCGCATCTTTTAATTTTTGATACACTTTTTGCCTCTTGCAATTATTTGACGGCTATTGCACATCTTTTAAATTTTGGACTCATTTTGTGTCTCTTTATTTATTCAAACTTGCTTCCTTTCTAAATCTTTAAATAATCTCAATTGTAAGATTATCTTCTAAATATGAGAGAAGAAGAACTCACTCTCTTATATAAGGAAGAGTAAACCACAAAGAAAAATCTGATCCATATGACATAGACAAACAACTTGATTAAGAAAATTTAAAAGAGATTTATTGATTTGTAAAAAAATATTCATATGGGATAGAGAACTATAGGAAGATCAAACATATCTCAATTTCTTGGTATAATTTATAACTTGAAATAGATTTTGATTCAAAAAGAAATCTTCACTACTCAAGCAGTTAGAGGAAGAGAGACAATCACCAGTTTTTCTTTCTTTAACTATTTTAGAGGAGTCACTCACTGCTTACATACTTAAAAATAAGGTAAGGTTTTTATTTAAAGGAAAAATTTAGCTACTTGAAGTGAGTAGTGATCAGATTCTTAACATACTGACAGAAATAACAGAAAACAAAAACACAACATGAAACACTTGCATAAAAATAAAAAGAAGTACAACAATGAAAGATAGAATGGAAAACAAAAACATAACATTCAATTTTCAAATTCTCAAATCATTAAGTTTCAAGCATGAATATTTATGACACCTAATCTGGTTCTTAAGGTGCTGAAGATTTCAAAGGCTAGTGGTTTTGTAAAGATATCTGCAAGCTGATTTTTAATGGCTACATTATATAGCTCTATTTTTCCTTTGCTTACATGGTCCCTAATGAAATGGTGTTGTATGTCTATGTGTTTGGTCCAGGAGTGTTGGATTGGATTCTTTGAAGTACAGATAACACTAGAGTTATCACATAAGATTAAAATGATGCCTGTAGGTGGTCCTAAATCTAGAATTTATTACTTTAACTAAAGGAGCTATGCTACACACTTCTTAAGGCTATTTATTCTACTTCAGTAGTTAATAAAGCTACTGAGTTCTATTTCTATTGGACCAGGAGATTAAGGATTATCCTATGAATTGATAGGTTCTTGAAGTGCTTTTCCTATCAAGCCTACATCCTGCAAAGTTTGAATCAAAATATCCTATGATTTCAAAGAGTTGCTATGTCTAGGATACCATCATCACAAGTTTTGGATTCCTAAGAGATATCTAAGGATTCTCTTCACAGCTATCAAGTGGGATTCTTTTTGATCAGCCTGGAATCTAGTGCAGAGATAAACACTAAATATAATATCAGGTATGCTAGTAGTTAAATAAAGAAGTGATCTAATTATTCATCTATATTTCTTCTAATTAACTGATTTTACATTTGAGTCCTTATCTAACTGAGCTTTAGACCTCATGGGAGTGTTTATTACCTTGGCTTTATCCACTTCATATTTATTAAGGATGTCCTTAATGTATTTTAATTGACTAAGAAAAATTTCATCATCCTTCTACCTTATACAAAATATAAGAAAATAGGTCATTTCTTCTATCACACTAATCTCAAACTCCTTACTCATTATTTTAGAAAATTCATCACATAACTTTTTATCAGAGGATCCAAATGAAATATCATCAACATAGATTTGGATAATGAGTAGTTCTTCTCCTACCTTTTTGATAAATAGGGTAGTATCTACTATCTAGTAGAAATATGCTTAGCCTTTAATACCATGCTTAAGGTTCTTGTTTCAGTCCATATAATATCTTTTTTAATTTGAATACATGATTTAGAAATTATGAATTTTCCAAACTTTGGACTTGTTCAATAAACACATCATCTTTTATTACCCTATTTAGAAAGGAACTTTTAACATCCATTTGGTACAGTTTGGATCCCTTGAAGCAGGCAAAAGCTAGTAGCACCCTTATGGCTTCTAGTTTAGCTATAGGGGCAAAAGTCTCTTCAAAGTCAATCATTTCTACCTGGTTGTACCCCTTAGCCACTAATCTAGCTTTGTTCTTTACCACTATACCAAAGTCATTCATTTTATTTTTGAAAACTCATTTTATTCCAACAACACTCTAGTCCTTTGGTCTTGAAACTAGCACCCAAATATCATATCTAATAAATTGATTCAATTCTTCTTACATGGCTAGGATCCATAATTCATCAGATAGTGCTTTATTTATATTTTTGGGTTCAATAATTGAGATAAAGGCATAGTGTTTAACTTCTTTTCTAAGTCCATGCCTGGTTCTAACACCTTTAAATGGTTCTCCAAAGATCAGTTCTTTAGGATGGTTTGAAGAATATCTATCTCCATTCTCTAAGCAATAAATTTTCAAGTACTACTCTTTGTTCTTTAGATTTATAGATTCTACTCCTTGGATGACTTTAACAACTTCTTCTTCTTCTACCCTAGACCCTTAAGAATTATAAGAATCATCAAATACTATATGAGTGGTGTCCTCTACCACCAGTGTCCTTTTATTAAAAACTCTATAAGATTTTCTAACATTTGAGTATCCTAGGAAAACGCCATCAAATTTGGGATCAAACTTTCCTAACAGAGATTTCCCATTATTTGGAATGAGAACTTTACATCCAAAGATATGAAGGTGAGAGAGGTTGGGTGTCCTTCCCTTAAAGAGTTCATAGGATGTCTTGTTCAACTTGGATCTAACATTAACCCTATTTAGAACATAACTGGACATGTTTACTGCTTCTGCCTAAAAATATTTAGGAAGTGAGTACTCAGCTAATATGGCTCTAGCGACTTCTACTAAGGTCTTGTTCTTTCTTTCAGCAACCCCATTTTACTGAGGGGTTCTAGGAGCTAAAAGGTTGTGATCTATCCCTTGCCTTACAGTAAGATTTAAACTTTTCATTCTCAAATTCTCCACCAGGATCACTATGAATAGTAATAGTTTCACAACCGAGCTTCCACAGAATCCAAGTGGAAAATGTCCTAAACTCCTCGAATGATTCACTTTTATGAGATAAAAATCTGACCCAAGTAAACCTCGACTAATCATCAATAATTACATACCCAAAGACTTTCCCTCTTAGGCTTACATTGTTAACGGGTCCAAAGAGATCCATGTGAAGGACTTCTATTGGTTTGTTAGTGTTAATGTCCTTAATTGAGTGGAATGAGAATTTAACTTATTTTCCTAGCTGACAGGCATCACACAGGTGGTCCTTAGTGAATTTTAGTTTTGGTATGCCTCTCACTAAGTCTTTTTGGGTGATTTTTTTAAAGATTTTTCATGCTTGCATGACATATTCTCTTATGCCATAACCAAGATTCATTAGCAATAGTTTTAGGCAAAGAGAATTAGTAGATTCAATGTAATTCAGATCAAGCATGTAAAAATTATTAATTCTTTTTCCTTGCAAAATAGTATTTCCATTAAAGCTAATCATGTAGCTAGTAGATAAAAATTTTATGTTGAAGCCTTTATCACAGAGTTGGCTAATGCTGAGCAAATTATGTTTTAAGCCATCTACCAATAAAATATTTTCGATAATGATATTTTAAGATATTGATTATACCTAACCCAACCACTTTTCTAGTAGTGTTATCTCCAAGTGTTACCTTGCCCCCTGTCCTGGCCTCCAGCGTGATGAGTTGCTTTACATCTCCAATCATGCGCCTTGAATATCTGCTGTTTAGGTACCACATGCTCACACTCGGCCTTTTATGAGAGCATCCCTACAAAAAAAATTCAAGGATTAGATTTAATAAGTTTGAATTCCACCTTATGGATTTAAGGATGATATGCTTGCATGTTATACTATGGTTTGAGTAATTTTATCCTCTACACTAAATATGTTCTATGGTGGATAGTGCAAGTGTGGGAGAAATGTCCTGGCATGTCACAAGAAAAGCACCTAACTCATAGGAATGGATTCATAAGTCTATTTAGGTTATGTTGACTCTTCTTAGGCTTAGATGATGCATGTTCTGGTGATGTTTTGTTATCTCTAAGAGCAATTAATTTTTCTTGTAGCATTTTATTACACTTTTTAGGATTGAATTATCAACTTTTGGTGCATGCTCCCTATTATCAACTTCATCTAAATATGCCTTGAATTCTTTAAATTAATCATCTAATTCAATATAAGATGCTTTCAAGGTATCATGCACAGCAGTTAAATAAAGATGCTTTTTATTTATTGTATCAAATTCATCAAGCAAGACCATGTGATTGTTATCCAAAGTAGAGTGGTCTTTCTTAAGACATTCATGCTCTTTTTGTAAGATAGAAAAAATCTGAATTAAGGATTGTATAAATTTTCTTGAGTTTCCTATATGTAATATGAATTTTTTTAGAAACTTCAAATAGTTCATCACCGCTCACATACCTCCTCTTGATCAGAGTAAAAAAAATGATTATATACCATTAAGCATAGATTGGTTACATCCTCTCCAGCTTCTATGTCATATGAGTCTGAAGCAGAGTCCACCCAAAAAGCTTTTTGAGTTTGTTGGTAGCAGTTCTTGAATTTGGCTTTCTCTTCATCCTTATCCTTGATTGGGTGAGCTTTAAGTTTTGGGCAATCAATCCTTAAGTGCCCTGGCTTCTTGCATTCAAAACAGATGACATTAGGTAAAACCTTAGAATTTTTGTTAGGTTTATCTTTATTCCATTACTGACAACACTTTTGCTTTTTCTTCAAAAAGCTTTTAAATTGCCTTGTCATCAGTGTAATGTCAGCATCGCCTTCAGGTATAGAATTATCTCTATCAGAATCACCATCCTTCAAGGTAATAGTTTTTTCTTTTCTTTTTCACCTGCATAAATCTGTATTTGACTCACTCCTTGCTCATAAGTAATGAGTGATCTAAATAAGTTATGAATTGAATAAACATTCAAATCTTTGGATTCAATAATAGAAATTATTTTGGCATCATTTGAGATAGGTAAACAACATAAAATTTTATTAACCTTTTTAGAATTGGTAAGTTCTCTACCTATAATGCATGTAGGAAAGAGACAATTTGGGTGAATGTAGTATAAATTTTTGAAATAGATTCACTAGATTTCGTGTAAAATAGTTCAAAGTCATGAAGCAAGATGTTCAACCTAGACTGTTTCACTTCACTAGTTCCTTCATAAGATATGCAGAGTTTATCCCAAATTTCTTTGCCAGTAGTGCAAGCAGATACATGCATATAATTTTCAGATTTTAGTACACATAAAAAATACTTTAAATATTTCACATTTAATTGGGCTAAATCTCTATCCTAAATAATCCAATTAGAAAAAGGTAGTTCAATTTTAATGTCATTTATAAGACGACAAGGAGTAGAATATCCTTCCTGAACTAATATCCACTTGTAATAATCTATAGATTGCAAGAAAGTAGACATGCGAATTTTTAAAATAATCCAAAGAATTTTATCAAATAATGATGGTCATGTGATTGAATACACATCTGCAGTATTATGGTTTCTAAAGTTAGCCATTGATCGATTTTCAAAAGTTTTCTAAAACTTAAATTTTAAAACCTGTTCTGATACCACTTGAAAGTTTGTGAAAGTTGTTAAACCTTGAAGAACCAGCCTTAGGATAACCAAGAGAGGGTGTGAATTTATAATTTTAAAATTCTTTAACAAAAAAATCTTTTTATAATTTTTCAAACACTAATAATAGACGATTTCACCAACGGATGCGAAAGTGAAATAATTTCACAATAATAATTAAAATCAGAGTTTTTAAATCATGCAGTTAATCATAGAATATTATGTGTGGAAGTTAAAAATGCAAAAAAAAGTAATAAGATCAAACACACTAGAATTAATAGTGGTTTGGTCCAACTAGACCTACATCCACTCCCTAGAAACCTCCTTTCCGGGTATTGCACTAAAAATTTGTGTCTCTCCTTTTACCCCCATAGCAAGGCGGAGAAGCCCTTACCAAATCTTTTTTACCAACCTGGTGAGGCAAAGTACCTTGAATCCTTTTTACCCTCCTAGTGAAGGTAGAGAACCCAAAATTATTTTTCACCCTCTTGGAGAAGGCATATAACCTGTAATACTTTTTTTCCCACCTGGTGAAGGCAGAGAACCTGGAATCCTTTTTCACCCACTAGTGAAGGCATAAAACCTTGAATCCTTTTTTCTCCCTCCCAGAGATGGTAGAGAACCAAGATGTAATACTGTAGGATGTCTCTTCGGAGCCCCCAAAGAATCAAGACAAAGACTTAAAGAAGATAGGGATGAACCTTACTTTGAGTAACCTTGTGAATCCCTCACAACTCCTTACAAAAACTCTTCTTCTCTTCTCTCTCAAAGCTCTTCTAAACTTTTTCTCTTTGCTCCCTCACAAGACACTTAGCAATAAAAAATTTTATAACAAGATAATTATAGAGCTTAAATAGAAGGCCTCTCAAGAATAAATTTTAATTTTGTGGCTCTGATCATCCAGTGGATCAAACGATCAACTTGTATAATTAATACAAAATAGCCCTTCAGATACTATGAACTGCACTGTCTTGTATAATCAGTTCAAGAGTTTGTACTGATCGTTCAGTATGACATTTTGGATCGTCCTGTATGATTAATAGAAAATAATGGTGTTCAACTTGTATGGTAGACGTCAATTAAATTATCATCCCATACATCATTTTATCATCCAATATGGAAGTTAATGATTGTCCTAGATGATTAGTAAAAAATATGGTATTTTATACTATATGATAGTGACAATAAAATTATCATCCCATGTATCGCTCAGGTCGTACAGTACAATTGTCACTAATCATCTTGTACGATCTGATCGAATAAAATTAACCATAATTGTTCCCCTAATCACCAGATCAATTTAGTTATGATTGTCATATATCGTACAGTATGATGCATGTCATACGGTATGATTAGAATAAAATTTAAATTATAAAATATTTCCTAAATTATGATCGGCTATTGAAATCTTATTTATAATTAATCATCTTGTATGATATGGATCATCTAGTATGATTAGTTTAATCAATCTTAAATAATAAAGGTGCCCTAATTAATAATTTTACGGTTAACAAATCATTTAGTACGATATGAATCATATAGTACAAGTCGTTCAAAAAAATTATTTTTTTCTTAACTCACTAACTCACCTCCTTAAGTGTGTGGGTTACTCAGCTAGGATCCACCAAAATATAAGATTAACCCAAGAAAAATAAAAAATACCTGAAGACTGAAAATATAAACTTTAATCCTGGTATACCCAATCTTGAGTTGATCGGAGTTGAAGTTAAACAGTGGTCTTGAAATGCTAGTGAGCAAGGGAAAATAGATATGCAATAAAATCAATTAGCAGGCTATAGCATTAAGGAAACAATAATATTTATTATCATATAAATCATATTACTTGGGTTCATATTCACAACATGTTTGAACCTAACTAATGCAGTGTAAAACCTAGACTTACCCAGGCCTAAATTTTGGGAACCAGCTAACCACTTAGTCACTTAAAATCAATGAGTCAGGTATTTTATGCAAGAGTGGTAGGGATGTTATTTAGTTAAGTTTAACAAATCAGGGCCGACATTTAGAGTAGACCCTAATTGGTCCCTTAACTTATGTTGAGTAGTATGAAGCTTAAAATAAAATGCAATTAGAACTATATTTAAATCTTTAATTAATTTCTAATGCAATGCATATTGGTCAACTCGATAAATGCATATATTTTATATGTAGCAATTTTAAAAAGCTTAAAAATAAGTTTTTCCCTAAAGATTGCAAAACTTTCCTTTGACAGAACTGCACTCTAATAGGTCAGGTGGCCTACTAGAACCTACAAGTAGGGAGGTGCCTAACAAGAAATAAAATGAATGCATGCGAACTCCCGAGTCATTCCTGGGCTTACTTCATAAAGCCGTTAAATTTCTATGTGAGCCTTATAATTTTTTAATTAATTGAAGTAGAAAGAGTTTTAATGTGCCCTCACAAGTCTCCGATAAAATTCCAGGATAAAACAAAATACGACATTTAATTGCCAAAAACTAAGAAAAGCAAGAGATCCTAACTTAAATTAGAGTAAGCAATCAATCAAATCAAATTATTTAATTAAATTCTATAATTCATATGGCAAGTGCCACTTAATATTATAACCCAGAATTTATAAAAAAAGTAAAGTGGTCGGGTACCACTAACAATAGCCCATATTCTACTCGTAAGACTCAAGTGACTTTGAGAAGGGGATTATTCTCAATCTTCACTTATTCGTCCTTCTACAAACTCCTCGGATCCGTTAGGTCTGAATATCTAATTGAAAAGAAACTCCTCCCCGAAGGGGTGTTTTCTTTTCTCCTTGTATATTTGAAAACTAACCAAATTTGGATCTCCAAACACATAAGAGCTCTCCCCTAGGGGATGTTCTTTACTCTTTGGATTCCAAATTGGATTTCTATCCCATCTCAAATTGTCACTTTACAACTCTTAATTACAACTCAAATTGCATAAAATTACAATGAATATTAGAATAAAGAGGAATCTAGACTCTAATAACCTACAGGGTAATAATTAATAGTTAAATCAACATCCAAAGCAATTAATATTAATTAAAATATTTAAAACTCAATCAAAACAACACATGGCTATGCTCTTTTAATTTAAAAGGGGGACTTAACATTCTGAAGCACATGCATAAAACTTTTCATTTTTAAAGCTTAATTATATGCCACCTTTTATTTAATAGCCCTGTACGAGCATGACCACCTGTATAAAATTATATTAGCATCCTGATTATCCCAAACATAAAGGTAACCTAATGGCCAACAAATCAATTCACACATTGTATCAAAATAAATAAATAATCACAACAATCACTTAATTATAGTAATCAACATGTAATGAAAGCTCAAAAAATCTAGCACACATAAGTAGTAGAAAAGTAAACACCAGTCTAGCCTAGCACTAGAGTTGGTTTTCCTAGAAAACCATCTAAAGTGTATGGGGAAGGCAGTGTGGTTTGGATATGTCTTATACAGGATAATTAGTTGAAGTTGCCTAGTGTTCGGGTTGGTTGAAAGGCTTAAGAGAAATTTAATTAAAGGTTAAATATTAATATTTTAAAGTTAATTTTAACATGTACTTTAAGTTTTTAATGATTACTAAATTTGTTAAACCAGGAAGATGAAGTTTATTTAACCTTCCTTGGGGATAAGTTAATAGTCTCGTAGGCCTGAGTTACCGAGTAGTAGCCTATATTAATTAAGCGACTTAATTGATTAAAGTTTAAAGGGATAAAAAATTTTAACTAAAACTGATTGGGTTTTGGTTTTAATGTTGAATTAATGTTTTCTAAAGTTTAAGTTTATTATTGAATATTTGAAAATTTTTGGATTATTTTATTCATTAAACTAAAGGTCTTGAATTTGATTTTTTAATTAAGGTTGATTCTTGGAGTTTTAATATTTTTATAAAATAATATACCCTAAGGTGAGTATTTAGGTTTTGGGTTTTGCTGGAATTAAATTTTTTATATTTAGTTCTGAATTTTAGAAGTTTTGACTTAAATTTTGACTGACCAAAAAGTTGACTTGTTAATTTTGAATTATTTCTAGTGGTTTGATATTTTTAATAAATATTAGACCCAAAATGGAGTCCAATGCCTTTAAGTTTATTCAATTTGGAATTTTTTGAAATTAGTTATGAAATTTAAAGTTTTGGTATTTTTTTATTTTAAAAAGTGTTTTGATTTGTTTTATGGCTAATTTTGTCTTATTTTTTTTATTTGTTTTTTGTTAATTGTGTTTTATTTTTGTTTTGTACCCCTCTTGATCATCAAATTCCATCCTCTAACTTCTTTAAATTTTGTTCACATCATCCAGTATGATCTACAACGTACTATACGATCTTAACAAAACTTCAAATTCTTGATCACAATAAATTCAACGGCTAATATCGATCAATTATTGGTGATTCTACCGTACAATCCACATGAAAAAAACCATTAAATGGCTGATATGATCCTTAATGACACATCATCCAGTACGATCTACCTATTCATACTGTATGAATTATTCAGTCAATGATCTTGCAAGCTGACTCCTGAGGCGATCACCCTCTCTCTAATCATCCAGTATAATGTCTGATCGTATTGAATGATAAGACCACCTTTCTTGATTGATCATCTGGACAAATTGATTACACCCGATCGTCCCATATGATCTCACGATCATACTGCATGATCTGACGATCTCTATATAAATAATATTAATTTTTTTCACTTTCTTCACACCATTCCACTCCTCTTAACTCTTACTCTCCTATTGAACTCTCATTCGTTAAAATGGCTAGTAGAAAACATTCCCGAGCACTTGTGGGAAGTTCCTCTAGGTGCAGTATCGATCCTAGATTTACTTAGGAAGTTGTTGAAGTGGGTTATAATCATTATCAAACTGTTAGCATTACCCTATCCAAAATCATCAATCAAGAGGTTTTGAACTTTCTAATACATGATCTTTTTGCCCACACAACTCTTGCTTTCATCCTCACCCTTGGCTTTCCATTCAATTCAGAACTTCTATTCAAATTTTTTGTAAGCATTCGAATTAACAATGAGTTACTACCCTATAATCTTATGTTAATAAAAATCTTGTAGAAATCACGTAACAGGACTTTTAAGAACTTCTTCACCTTTCCACCACTGGAGAGAAACTTCACATTTTTGCCCATATCCTGACTATAATTGGACCCCTGCTAACACTATATTAACATTACCCCTTTCCTCTCACTTATCACCTACAATATCATGGCAAACATTGACTTTAATGCAACTGATCTTGTAATTTGCTATCTTAACAACGTAACATGCATTCAAGATCATCTCCATAAAAGAATGCCTAACCTTGCCTTATGACATCTAATTGCCTTCGTCCTAGAGTCCAAATTTAATCTTTAATTTCTTAGTCCACCTAATCACCTCCCTGTATTCTTTTCCAATAGCTTCTTCCATGTCCTTCATAGTACTCATCATCACCCTATGCATGAACAGCCTATAAAAGAGGAGGGAGGACCTATTCCTGCACCTATCCCTATCCCCATCATTCTCAGATTGATCAGTTAGTTCAGAGGTTTGATCAGTGGGAGGCTTATTTTGATACGTAGCAGAGAAGCAACAACAACATGAACAACATCTAGCTTACTTCCTTTCAAAACTTTTAAAGACTATCATTTGTGAGATTATCTTCCAAATATGAGAAAAGGAAAAACTCACTCTCTTATATAAGGAAGAGTAAACCACAAGATAGAATCCTATCCATATGATAAATACAAACAACTTGATTAAAAAAATTTGAAGGAGATTCAATGACTTAGAACATTACTCTTATGAGATAAATGACTGTAAGAAGATGAAGCAGATCTCTATTTCAAGGTCATACTTTTAATTGGAAATAGATTTTGTTTTAGAAAGACAAATACACCACTAAATGAGTTAGAGGAAGAGAAACAATCATCAATTTTTCTTCCTTTAACTGCTTTAGAGGAGCCAATCACAGCTTACAAATTTCTAAAAAAATAAGGCAAATTTGTCATTTAAAACAAATTCCATCATAATTGAGTAGTGATTAGATTCTTAAAACACTAAAGGAAAATAAAAAAAATGAAAACATAACATAAAAACACATGCATAAAAACAAATAAAAAATAAAAAATAAAATGGTGAAAAGTAAAACAGAAACAAAAAGCATCAATTTCAAGCATGAATATCTATCACACCTAATCTGGTTCTTAAAGTAATGAAGGTTTCAAAGGCCAGTAGTTTTGTAAAGATATCAATAAGTTGATTTTGAGTGGCTACATATGTAGCTCTATGTCTCCTTTGGTGACATGGTCCTTAATAAAATGGTGCCTTTTATCTATGTGTTTGGTCCAAGAGTTTTAGATTGGATTCTTTGAAATACAGATAACACTAGTGTTATCACATAAGATTGGAATGGTGCCTACAGGTAATCCTAAATCAAGTATTTATTACTTTAACCAAAGGCCTTGGGCCACATAACTTCCTAAGTCTATGTATTCAGCTTCAACATTTGACAGAGATACTAAGTTTTGTTTTCTATTAGACCTAGAAACTAAAGATTGTCCTATAAATTGACATGTTCCAAAAGTGCTTTTTCTATGAACCCTACATCCTATAAAATCTGAATAAGAATATCCTATAATTTCAAAGGAAGTGTTGTGCCTTGGATATTAGATTCCTATATTTTGGGTTCCTAGGAGATATCTAAGGATTCTCCTTATAGCAGCTAAGTGGGACTCTTTTGGATTAGCCTTAAATCTAGCACAAAGCCAAACACTAAATATAATATAAGGTATGCTAGTAATCAAGAAGGGAAGTGATCCAATTATTCCTCTATATTTCTTTTGATCAACTTATTTTCTATATGAGTCCTTATCTAACTAAACAGAAGAACTCATGGGAGTGTTTATTTCCTTAGCCTTATCCATTTCATATTTCTTAAGGATGTCCTTAATATATTTTGATTGACTAAGAAAAGTTCCATCTTCCTTTCACTTTATACTAAATCCAAGAAAGTAGGTTAATCCTACTCATTTCAAACTCCTTACTCATTATTTTTGAAAATTTATCACAAAGGCTTTTATCGAAGGATACAAATAGAATATCATCAACATAAATTTTGATAATGAGTAGTTCTTTTCCTACATTTTTTAGTAACAGGGTGGTGTATACGCTTCCTTTAACAAAAGTTCTATCTAGTAGGAATATCCTTAGCCTTTCATACCATGCTCTTGGTGCTTATTTTAGTCCATATAATGCCTTTTTAATTTGAACACAAGATTAAAAAATTGTGAATTTTCAAAGCTTGGGGTTTTTTAAACATACACATCTTCTTTTATTACCCCATTCAGAAAGGCACTTTTGACATCCATTTGGTACATTTTAAATCCCTTAAAGTAGGCAAAAGCTAATAGCACTCTCATTGCTTCTAGTCTAGCTACAGGGGCAAAAAGTCTCTTCAAAGTCAATCCTTTCTATCTGGTTGTACCCCTTAGCCACTAGTCTTGCTTTATGTCTGACAACTACACTAGAATTATTCATTTTATTTTTGAAAATTTATTTAGTTCCAATAACACTTTGGTCTTTAGGTCTTTCAACTAGTTCCCAAACATACTTCCTAACAAATTGATTTAATTTTTCTTGCATGGCTAGGATCCATAATTAATTAGATAATGCTTTATTAATGTTGGTGGGTTCAATTATTAAGATGAAGGCGAAGTTGTTAACTTCATTTTTAAGTCCATGTCTAGTTATAACACCCTCAGATGGGTCTCCTAAGATTAGTTCTTTAGGATGACTTAAAGAATATATCTATTCTTTAGGAAGTGAATTTTCAGGTTCTACCCTTTCTTCCAGATTTATAGATTCTACTCCTTGGGTGACATCAACTACTTTTTCTTTTTCTACCCTAAACCCTCCAAAATTATTAGATTCATTAAAAATTATGATTGGTCTCCTTTGCACCAGTGTCCTTCTATTGAAAACTCTATAAGATTTTTTAACATTTAAGTACCATAGAAATAATCCTTCATCAGATTTGGGCTTAAACTTTTCTAATAAGGATTTCCCATTATTTTGAATGAATACCTTACATTTAAAGACATGTAGGTGAGAGAGGCTGAGTAGCCTACCCTTAAGGATTTCATAGGATATCTTATTCAGCTTGGATTTAATATTAACCCTATTAAAAAAATAATAGGCTGTGTTTACTGCTTTTGCCCAAAAATATTTAAGAAGTGAGTATTCAACTAACATGGCTCTAGCAGCTTCTACCAAGGTCCTATTCTTTCTTTCAGCTACTCCATTTTGCTGAGGGGTTCTAGGAGCTAAAAATTTATAATCTGTCACTTGCTCCTTACAATAAGATTCAAAATTTTCATTTTCAACTTCTGCACCTTGGTCACTGTGAATGGTCAGAATTTCACGACCTAGCTTTCTTTGAATCCAAGTAAAAAATGTCCAAAACTTATAAAATGATTCACTTTTATGAGATAAGAATCTAAACCAAGTAAACCTTAAATAATCATCAACAATCACATATCCAAAAATTTTCCCGACTGGGCTTGCAGTGATGGCAGGTCTAAAGGGATCCATGTGAAGGACTTCTAAGGGTTTGTTAGTGTTAACATCTTTGATTGAGTTAAAGGAGGATTTGAATTATTTTCCTAATTGATAGGCATCACACAAGTGGTCCTTAGTAAAATCTAGTTTTGGTATGCCTCTCACTAAGTCTTTTTGGATAATTTTTCTAAGGCTTTTCATGCTTTCATAACACAATCTCCTATGCCATAACCAAGAGTCATTAGCAATTATTTCTAGGAAAATTGAACTAGATGATTCAATGCAATTCAGATCAAGCATGTAAACATTATTAATTCTTTTTCCCTACAATACAATATTTATATTTAAGCTTATTATGCAATTCAGATCAAGAAGAGGGAAAAAAGTTCATAAAATGAGTACTCTTTACCCAATACCTCACAAGCCCTAATTCTTATTTCTTTGAGCTCCAAAAACTCCCCAAGCTCTCCCATAACCATTCCTTGCCTTTCCTTAGCTTTAGAAATCTCCATTTTATAGGAGAGAGAGAATAGAGAGAGGAAGCCTTCAAGCACAATTAACTTTTGATCCAACAAACATTAGAGCATGGAGTCTTCAAGAAAGTTAGAGAGAATATCTCTAGGAGTCCATCGAGCTAGAAATTAAAGAAATCCATCCATTAGATAGAGGTATTTTTACATTTGAAGGTTTAAATTTTAATTTAAAAATTGCTTTAATATTTCAATGCATAGAGCCCCAAAACTATATGGAAGATTGGGGTACCATGAAGCTATATTTCAAATTTTATTAAAGTTGGGCACGTACATAAGAATTTGTGAGCATTTAAAATTTTTATACATTTTGAACTAAACTTCTCTAAATTAATCCTGGCCACCTGATCTTCTATCTATTCTAATTTAATGGGTCAAGCAAGTTAGACCATGAGCTGAAGGCATTGAGTTTTGAACCCACATGATGGAGATGGTGAAGTAACCTAAATAATTGATAGAATGTAAATACAATATATTTTCTAATAATTATCTATTATATTGATGTTATTCAGAGCATATGCATTTCCGATTGCTCAGTTAGGCGTGAACAAGCAAAGGATATATTAAACCTTCCAACCTCAATACCACTCTAAAATCCCATAGTCTGTCACCTTATGAGAATCTTAGAAGAGTAAGTAAAGCATGTGCTGTTAAAACCCCCTCATAAAAATTCATCTCTATAAATTTGATAAATGACAAGCACTACACCTATGCTTGCATCATACTAATCAAACATACCTAGTTGTGCCTACTTTCCTATTCCTAGGCTCTATATTACACCTGATATTAACTACCCATATGGCCACTATGTGCATTAAAAGATGACCTGATATATTCAAAACAACATGAAATTATTAAGGAAGAGTATTCATTAGTACTCCATATTCCATTTACACTATCAATTTAAAACTAGATAATTTAGCCAGATATGAAGAATAAGTGAAGTAAATTCATTTTTATTAATTTCATAAAAGAAAAATGTATAAAAGAAAGATATTACTGATTGGGTTCAATGATCTTCTCTATACTACTCCTTGAACTTATAGAATTTCTTCCATAAATACAGGCTGAGCACTCTAATGAATGTATCTAGTACTTCTCTGAATTCCCTTAGTTGTCACTCCCAAGAAAAAATTAGAGAAGCACTATAAAGACTAAAATTAAACAAGTGACTAAACTCCTTTATTAACCTTACAAACAGACTATTTATAGCAAAATATAAAAAATATATTCTAGTGCTGCATTACTCGATAAATTTTGTGTCACAATGCCTATAAAATGAACTAACTCCATAGCGCTGTTTCCACTGATGTAGGGCTTGCTGATCTAGACCCACTATTTAATGAATCAATGCATCGCTTGGCTAGCAGATCATGGCCTAAATAGTTACATATGTAGTGCAATGGCGCTGCTAATGATTAATCAATATGGCATCCATATGCCACTCCCTCTAGCTTGGTAATGTGGGAATTTTGTGTTGCGGCATTGTGTAGATAAAGATTGGGCTTTATAGCTCTGACTCTTTTAACGATGCGATATTGTCAAAAGAGACTAGTCACTGCTAAGCCCATTTTTGGTGCTACGGAGGTGTTAATGATGGCTCCGTGCTGTTATAGTGTCTAACGCCGTGATGTTGTACCATACTTCAAAATTTTGCCCATTTTTTATATTTTGTTGCACAAATATAACTAAAATAACATGTTTTCACTAACAAATTAATGAATAAAATATAACATTATTTATAGTTATCAAATCCTTCATAGCTTAAACTCTTTCTTCTCCTCAAGCAAATAAAAGTTTATAATTCTTATTAAGTGATTACCCAAAATAAAAAATGACAATCTAAAACTACTAAAATATAGGATAATACATCACTTTCTGAAATTAGTAAGGATAAATCAAAGTTATACTTCTAGTTTGAAAAATACCAATAGTTAAACTAAATTAATCATTCTTATTTTTATCTATTTTAAAATTATAAGTTATAAATTTAATCATTAAATTTTGAATGTTAAAGTAAATAATATAGTTTTAATAATTGCATATGGTTGTAGCTAAAATTATACTTTTATTAGTTCACCATCCATTATATTAGCTCTCTCATCTTATCCTTTATAGTGTTTGTATAAGATTGTATTCAAATCTTAAGCTTTAACTGATACCAATTTTTGAATATACTCATCTTTTTCTTTTGATATTTTTCATTTCTTTTTTTAATAACTATTTTTTGTTAATTTTATTTTTCTTTTGTGGACTATATAATTAATGATTTTGAATAATAGCTTCCATTTTAGGATTTTCATAAAATCTTAATAATTTAAATATACGAACTTGATGAGATTAATAATTCCATCTTCAAGTTAGCAATGATTTCAAATTTTAATCTACTATCTAATTTTTAATACTAATTATTCATCTTATAATTTTAAAAATTAAATTCATGAAGGTATAGCTTAAAAATTTAAATTAAGATAATAGCTACAATGGTTGAATGAGTTAAGCATTAGTTTTTCCAACTTATGAAGTATAACCAGAGTTCATTCAAACTAGGATCAAGGGTTTTATTATTATCCAAATTTTTAAAAATTTTTAATTATCATTTTTATAAGGGTTAATAAAATATTCAGAATATAAAAGTAAAAAGAGGACTATAATAATTTAATCTTAAAGGGAATTTGTTAATATGTTAATAAACGCATCAACAAACATTACAAGCACATGCTTTCTCAGGAGTGATAAAAAGCACATAAAATATGTATTGAATACAAACATAACATAACACAATTATAGGATAATTATTGCATAAGGCATCCAACTTTCCAAAATGACTCTCAAAGCCAAAATTTTCAATTAAGTACAATTACACAAGCCAATATATCCCATCACTTCCTTCTCTTCTACAAAATAATAAAGTAGAACAACAAAAACACACACACACACAAATCTTTAAGAATTTTTTGCTCCTCTAATCACATGGTTTTAATCTATACATACTGACTTTAATTGTTTGCAAAGTTTTCTTATCCTGTGTCATGATGGCACCATTAAGAAAAATTGAAAAGATAGTGAAAGGGCCAATCCATCCAGATTTGATTTTTCTATGGCAATATTTTCCTTATAATCAAATAGCAACACATATTTCCTAGGAAGGAAATCATACAAGAAAACTCCACCACCCTGGATTTTCGTTATTTTTGTCATGTACTTCATCATATCTTCATGCAACTCCTCTTTAAGTTCATTCAACTTAGTAATAATGGCAAAACTTTGCATGTGGAGAAGTAAAATTGATTCCTCATTCTTGGTATAATGTTCATTTTGGTTCTTTGAAGAAGATGATGTATTCTTGGTTCTACCCATCACTTAGAATTTTTGCTTTTAAGAGAATAAATTATGATACTCACTCAAAAATAGGTAAGAATTGAGAAGTGAACTTCCACCTAATTAGTTTTATGGATTTCAGTGGGAGGGAAGTTTAAAAATTTTGAAATTTCAATCATTATTGCCAACTTGGGTGCTGCAGCGTTCAAAGGTATGGCACTATGAAGCTCCCTTCTTTTTTCTCAAAGTTTTAAAAATAAAATTAGTCACAACTTAAATTATAAGAGAGGGTTGCCTCCTTAAAAATGTTAAGTTTTGTTGTCTTCAGCTAAACTTGCCTGGATTTTCCTTTTGGCTAAGGTGGATGATTTCTGCTTTTCATTTAGGTCACATTTGTATCACTTTGCTTCTCTTTAGGATTAACTTCAGCGTTACTAGAAAGATATCTAATGGGTCTACTACTCACAGAAATTATAAGTTAACTTATTTAAGTTTCTAAATTTTTAATTGAAGTAGCTTGGTTTGTAATTGAGTTCCCAATTGCATAACAATATCTTATAGTTGTGTCTTTCTAGTTCCATATTAATTGCTTTGATTCAATCTAGGAGAATATGATGGTCTTAGATTATTATGAGCTTGATTTTGATTATTCCAATTTATGTCTTGGTTATTTCGACCAGAATTTTATTGATTTCCACCATTATTATTTAACCAACTAAATTTTGGGTGATTCCTCCTACTAGATTATATGTATTTGAATAGGGATTATTTTGTTTTTCAATCAAATTTATATTTTCAATCCCTTGGATATCATTTTCTTCCATTGAGCTTCAATCATGCAAATGTAATGATGAATCATAATTTAAGCCTAAAGTGCTCAACTTCTTTGATATTGCTGCAACTTGTGCAATCAAAATAGATAAATAATCATTTTCATAGACTCCTACCACTCTCTTAGGATCCACCATATCAACAACCACTAAAAATTGTTTGTTGTCATTTCTTCAATTAAAAGTTATTTGTTATTATTTTTTTAATTAATTTATAAGCATCTTCAAAAGGCTTTGACATCAAAGAACCTCTAGGTGTAGCATCAATTATAGCTCTAAAAGAACCTATCCATTGTAAAAAAAAATTAATTTATCAACCAATCAGGTAAGGCATAATGAGGGTACTTTTTAAGCATCTTCTTGAATCTCTCCATACTCTCATAAATAGATTCTCCTTCTAACTAAGTAAAAGAAGTAATGTCATTTCTAAGCTTGGTAGTCTTAAAAGGTGGAAATAATTTTCTAGAAATTTATGGGTCAACTCATTCCATGTGGTAATAGAGCGTGGGGTTAAAAAATTCAATCACATTTTACCTTGTCTCTTAGTAGAAATGGGAATAATCTAAGTCTAATGGCGTCATCAATAGCACGATTATACTTAAATGTTACACAAATTTCTAATAAACTTACTATATATAGATTATGGTCTTCAATAGGAGTTCCCCCAAATTGATAATTATGTATGATTTGAAAGATTACAGGTTCTAATTAAAAATAATTAAAAATTCCAAAAAAATTCTTAAATACTTGAAAATAACTTCTTAGATCATTTTTGATGTTTACAGCTAATTTCAAGAAGTTTGAAGTTCATTTAGATTCAAATCATTAAAAGTCCTTAATTAAATTAATTAAATAATTCAAATAAATACTCAAACTTTAAAAAATTATAACTAATTCCAGAAAATTTTTAGTTGAGCAAAACCATAGGCATTGGACTCTATTTGAGGTCTAATATTTATTAAAAATATTAAAATTTTAGAAATAATTCAAAAAAAAAATCAACTAATTGTCAAGCCTTAGTCAAAATTCAAGTGAAAACTTCGAACACACATAACTAATTTTTGAAAAATCAAGTTCTAGTAAACTGAAAGCCTTAAAACTCACCTTAGGGTCTAATATTTCATAAAAATATTAAAATTCTATAAATAAACTGTTGCAAATCTAGATTCAAGGAGTATAGTTTTGATTATAACAAATATGTCTGTGTTCTGTTTTGATTGGCTAACCTTTCAGGTATGAAAGATCAAATGTAATTCGAGCCAACTCAAGATCGAGTTTGTATATGCCTAAATGTATTTTTTCTTTCTTGAGTTAAATGTAATTGATCCCCAAGCTGAGTGACCTTGCACACATACACTCAGGGGGAGTTTTTCTATGAATTAGAGTTTTTGCTCTATTTTGATCATATCATCCTGGACAATCCATTGAAGACAGAAACTCTAATTAGGGCTATCATGTTAAGCCGGTCTGATTATGCAGATCATCATGGATGATCCTCCCATCGTACATGAAGATATGCTCAAATCAGAAACTCTTAGCCGCTAGAATGATTTTGGCAAGTTTTTATTTTTGGATCTTTGATCTAATCATCCAGGATGGATCCTCCCAGACGATACATATATCATCCTGGATGATCCATTATAATCATGCCTAAATTAGTCAGGTGATTAAGGAAAGTAATTAAGATTTTATTGATTTGATCATATCATCCTGGGTACGAGACGATCGATTAAAAATCCTAACCATCCAGTGCCTTTCACCTGGATGACCCGAACTGTGTTCAGGATGATTTTCCAATTTTTTGAACTAATCATACAAGTCGATATCCATATCATCCTAAACGATCAAGTCATTTTGAAATCATCCAGCATGTTTGACCTGTACGTCAAGAACTATGTTCCGGACGATTTTGGGCAATTTTGAACTAATCGTACAGGACGATATATGTATCATCCTGGATGATAAAGTCATTTTCCTTTGATCGTCTAGGCTTTTCTCCTAGATGTCCCGAGCTATCTTCTAGATGATATTCCTGATTTGAACTAATTATCCCGGACTATCACAAGATTGTCCCGGACGATCAAAACAAAACATGTCTTCTAATCGTCTAGAAGAGCCAGATCATCCAAACCAACAGGTGAAGTTTTACTCTAATCATACAGGATGATCGTTCGATCATCCTGAATGATCTTTGAAGGTAACTTGAATTTTAGGGCAATTTTTATGCTCTTCTATTTAAACTTTTTTGATTATTAGCAAAAAAAACTTTTTGCCTAAGTCGTTTGTTGAGAAAGCTTTGAGAGGGAGAGGGTGAGCTTGGGAGAGAGAAAGAATCTTGTGAGGGGGAGTTGTGAGGATTCACAAAGGTTACTCTAGTCAAGGATTCAAGTCATCTTCTCTGATCTTCGTCCCTTATCTGTTGTTGCTCTGAACGAAGGATCATTAACAAGAAGTCTAGGTTCTCTGCCTGCTTCAGGAGGAAGCAAAAGGAGTCCAGGTTCTCTACCTGCGTCAGGAGGAAGCAAAAGGAGGAGAGGTTCTCTGCTTTCTTCAGGAGAAAGTAAAAGGAGTTTGGGTTCTTTGCCTCACCAGGGTTTGGTGAAAAGGAGTTTTGGTAAAGGCTTCTCCGCCTTGCTATGGGAGAAAAGGGAGAGTCACTGATCTGTTAGTGCAATACATGAAGGGGAGGCTCCGGGGAGTAGACGTAGGTCAAGTTGACCGAACCATTATAAAATTTGATGTGTTCTTTCTGATTATTTTCTGCACTTTAGTTTTTTGTTATTATCTGCTTGGGTGAAATCTGTGATTGATCTTTTTATTACTGTGTTTATTTATTTTCGCTACAAAATATCAAAAGATCGTTCTTGTGGTTAAAGAATTTTTAAAACTACCAATTCACCCCCTCCCCTCTTAGTTAGCCTCGGTCTAGTTCATAAGGGCTTAACATCACTATCGAACTTTCATAAACTTTAATAAAAAAGTTTACTTTTGACTCCTTAATTTAATAATTAAAATAATCAAATAATTCTAAAAATTCCATAATCATTACAAATTTTAAAAAACCTCAAACTTAAACTTTTAAAACTAGCAACCAATCAATCTATCTAAAATTTATCAAACTTCAAATCCATAAGGAATTAAAATACTTAATTAATACCGGTTACTTCTAAATAACTCGGGCCTACGAGGCTATTTAGCCCCAAGGAAGGTGAAATAAACTTCATGGTCCTGGTTTAACAAAAGTTATAATCTCCTAACATTTAAAAATATATTTTAAAAATAGGTTTAAAATATTAATATTTAAACTTTAATTAAAATTCCCCTCGAGCCATTTAATCAACTAGAACACTAGGCAACTTTAACTAATTAACCTATATCGGATACATTAAAGCCACACAGCCTACCTAACACACTTTAGATGGTTTGCTTGGATAACCAACTCTAGTGCTAGGTTAGGCTGGTGTTTACTTTTCTACTACTTACGTATGCCATGTTTTTTGAGCTTTCAGTACATGTTGGTTGTTAGTATAGATTGATTAATGTATTTATTTATTTAATTTTTATAATCTATGTATTGATTTGATGGGTGTTAGATCACCCTTAGGTTAGAGGACATTTAAGTGCTAACATGATCTTATACAGGTGGCCAGGCTAATATATGGCATAAAAATTAAAGGGGGAAAAATAAAAAAAATTAAGCTTTAAATTGACAATATTTTTTGCAGGTGCTGTGCATGGTAAGTCCCCCTTTAAAAGTTAAAAGAACATGGACAACTGTGATTGGTTTGAGCATTTTTAATTCAATTATATAACTGCTTGGGATTTTAATTTAAATATTAAATATTTAGGATAACCCTGCAGGTCACACTTGAGTCTAGACTTTTTTTTTAATTTCATGTATATGCAATTTGATTATAATTAAGTTGTAATGTTAAAGTGGTCTTTTGAGATGATGTTGAACATCTAATTTGGAATCTAAAGAGAAATGGACATCCCTTAAGGGAGAGTTCCTCTCCATTTAGAATCCAAATTAAGATGGCTTTTAAATATCCAAAGAGAAAAGAAAACACCCCTTCGAGGAGGATTTTTTTTCATTTGGATATCCGGACTCGATGAATACAAGGACCCCACAGATGGATAAAGAAGTGAATATCGAGATGAATCCTAATTCTCAAAGTCACTTGAGTCTTACGAGTAGAATCTAGGTTGTTGTCAATGGTACCCTGGCCAATTTTAAAGTCTATAAACATGGGATTGTACTATTAAGTGACACTTTCCATATAGATTTTTAATTTATTTAGTTAATTTGATTGATTGATTGATTGATTATTTACTTTTTTTAATAATTAGGATTGCCTTTTTTTCTTAATTTTTTGGTGATTGCATGTCATATTTTTAATTAGCCTGGAACCCGATCAAAGGCCCGTGATGGTACGATTCAAATTTTTTTTATTAATTAAATTAAAAGTTTTATGCTAATATAGCAACTCTAACAACTTTGAGAAGTAAGCTCGGATCACTAAGGGTCGTATGCATATATTTTGAATCTTCTCTTTCTTATTAGGCACCTCCCTGCCTGTAGGATCTGGTAGGCAACCTGACATATTAGGGTGCAATCTTATTAAGGGGATGTTATGAAATCTATAGGGAAAATCTATTTTTAAGCATTTTTAAAATAGCTTCATTCTGATTCAAGCATTCAAATTCAACTAGCATGTATTGTATTAGAAATAAATTTAAAAAGGTCTAAAACTTCTAATTGCATTTTATATTGAGCATCAAATTAACCAAGATTTGTGAAGGGGCCAATTAGGAGCTACTCTAGATGTCAGACTCATTTCCTCAGAATTATCTAAGCAATGCCTCTTCCACTCTTAAATAAAGATCGAACACATGGCTTTAAAGCGCCTAAGTAGTTAGCTGGCTCCCTAATATAGGACGGGGTAAATCTAGATTTGCACTTTATTAGCTAGGTTCAGGAGACTAATTTTTAGTGCCCAATTTAAATTTTAGTTCAGAGGTAGGCTCAAACTATAATACCTTAAACTTCTAGGAATACAATCCCAAAGTTCTAGTAAAATTGATAACTCGAACTAAAATATCTCTTCAATCCAGAATTTAAGCCCAACACTTAGGATAGGATGGAGTGTTTCTAAAGTGTTTTAGAATCCCAAAACACTCCCTACATTTCCTCTTTTGATCTCTAAAAATAAGTGTTCCACTTTGATCCAATCCTGATTAAAAATTTCAATCCTTATCTCCTTTGGTATCAATTTTTGGAAATTTTAAATGAAATTTCTACCATTATTTTAATCAAGAGTATTCATAGGAAACTTAGGTTTCCTACGATGTAATTAACTATGAGGGCTTATGCTCGTAGGAGATTTAGAACCCAGATCAAATTTAAAAAATAAGTTTTTAAAATTTAAATAATTATCTTGGAGAAAATCAGTCAACGATCATTTTCGTTATATTCAAATGATTGATACTAAATAATATCTTCTTTCTCCAGGAAGATATGATGTTATATTATCATGACTTTTATTATGAAATTATTGATATGTTATCTAAATTATTATAATCAAACACTCGATCAAACATCATTTTGACCCTCTAGGGTCATATGTGGTTCTTCCCTAAGTTTGACTATAATAATCAGGATGAATTTATAGTTTTATAATGTGAACCAATTAGGGAATGAAGTCTTTGCCTCCCAATGTAATATATCATTCATAATAATGTGTTCTATTTCAAAATTAAAATTCCAAAAAATTAACCTTTCCCAAATAAAATTAACTTCTCAAACTTAACTTTTTTAATCAAACAAAAAAAATAATATTTTTGCCTTTTAGGGCAATATATTGTTCATAATGAAGTGTTCAATTTTAAAATTGAAATTCTATAAATTAACTTTTTCCAAAGAAAATTAACTTTTCAAACTTAACACTTTTTTAATCAAAAAAAAAATGACGACTCCACTGGGGATAATTTTTTCTCTCCATCTTTAATAACGGCCAAAATTTTTTTACATCAATAGTTTTTACTAACATTCTTTCGATGGTCCCTCTACCCATTTCTTACTTGGGTGAGTGTGGCCAACATCAATTAAGACATGTCAAAAGAGAGGTGAGTTTAGGAAACCTTAGTCAAACACAAGCTTTGACATCTTGCCTCCAAGTAAATTGGTAGAGCAAAAGAGTCTAATCAAATCCTTTAAGATCCTCTTATAAATGTTATAAATTTGCATGCTCAAATAAATCTTAAATATGCTAAGTTTCACAATTTACAGAAAATCCTTAGATTCAAAATCAAAATTCAAATCCCTTTAGCAAAATTTAGACTTTGATATTTCACACTCTAAGATAGTTAGTCTAGTGAAAGAGTCAAGTCAACTATCCCCAAATTTCTTGATTTAATTTTGTAGACCTTTATGTTGAAAAAAAACTAAATGTATTTAGTCTAAAAATTTGAGAAAATTCTCTCAAATTTTTAAGCATTCGAAATCTTTTTTGTAATCCCTTCAAATCAATTTCAATCATCGTTGCTATATGTTTACTACAGCATCCACTTGTAGTTTAATATATGCAATGAAATTTCAAATCTAAATTTGAGTTTGACATTTTACCCTGAGTAAATTGGTGGGGTAAAAGAGTCAAGCCAAATCTCTTGATTTTCCTTTCAATTTATAAACCATCGTGTTGAATACAAATTCAATATGCTGAGTTTCAAAATTTAAGGAAAATCTTTTAACTTCTAAAATTGAAACTTCTCTTTGAGATGTCCTCAAATAAAATCCAGATTATCATTGCTATATGTTTCTCTACAATATTCTCTTATAGTCTAACATATACGATGAAAATTCAAGTTTTCTTCAAATCAAAATTAATCCTTATATTTTATCATTGTATCCTAGTTTGTAGTTCCTATAATCCGATATATTTGATAAAGTGTAAGATCCTTTTAAATTCAATTTCAAAAGATTCTAATTCAATTTCCTTTCTTTAAATCTCAAATAATAAAACTCTCAATAATGGCAAAAAAGTTACACTTTTTAATTGACCGAGATCTACATATTGAAGAGTTAATTCACAACAAGATAATCCAGTTTGGGATGGTTTTTATGTCTATAAAGTTATTAGTAAATAGGTGAACCATAATTAACCTCACTGCCAAAGGCAATAAGGACACTTCCTTAGTCGAGTTAGCAGTAGAGGCGGGGACTGACGTTCCTCAAGTTCTTGAAAAGGAGATAATTATCACCCCGTACCTGCTGTACCCTCAGGGGAGATAAGGAAAAGAAGTCTGTTGTTGAGACTGAAGTCAAGACTGTATTTGAGAAAGGGTCCTCCAGTGCTGAAACCCCCTTTGTTAGTAACAATGCCAGGAAGAACTTCCTTCGAATGATAAGGAAAAAGATCACCAAGTTAAGGAAGATGGCTGAGAAAAAGGCCTTGAGTTTGGTAGAGCCTGAGGCTATTGAGGAGCTGTCAATCCCCACCTCGTCTCCCCTCCTTCAATGGATTCATTTCTTTCCCCTTGTACCTGCCAACAGGGAGGAGCAAGTATCTAGTATCCATGATAGTTAGCTCTCCACCATGCCTGGTAGAATATAGTTTTTAGAGGATTCCTAAGGAGAAGCAAGTTTTGAGAATGAGGAAGTTGAGGAACATCATCCATACCTGTGAAGTTCAAATAGGTCAAACTAAAAAGTACTACATGAGACACCCGAAGGGGATGATCTCTAACAAACTTGAAAAGGAAGTTTTGAACGAAGAAAATTCTGAAGCATAAAACCTGACTCCTTAGCCAGTGAGGAGGAACAAAAAGTTTGTTAAGCAGCCTATGACCTCAACGTTGGTGGACTTATATCATTGGGTGGCTCACCTTCCATCTATAAAGATGAATGAGATAGTTCTAATAGGATATGGTAAGGGTGGCCTTCATAGCAGTAGACCATCAATTTCTCCTTCAAGATTATCCAAGCTAGCTCCTGTGATAGCCAGGTCGAAAGAAGTTGTTGAGGATTTGAGACCAGTGGATGTGAAGGGAAAGAGGCCCATGTCACCTAAGAAGAAGTACATCCCGAAGAAGTTGAGCAAATCTGTAGAAATTCATATCAGAGATAGTCCAATTACACCTCCAGTTAATGTCCCGTGACTCCCCGCTAAGGTATGTGAGGATTCCACCCCACCTTATATAGGAGTTACCACTACACAAGCTCCTTCATCATAAATCAAGGTGGATGTCCCTCAGCCTATAAAGGATGTCACCCTCACGGCTATCAACCCCGGGACTGTCATAGGGGAGGGGATAGTTTAGATGTTGATGAGGAGATGCTAGATGAGCTAGTTTTAGTGTAGGTCACTAAGGAAGATGTTAAGGTTGAGAAGATCCTCTCCAAATTGGAAAGAGAAGAATTTCACCAAGTGCTAGAATACAAGGGATACCTATCAATTAACTCAAAAGCAATAGATGGTAGATCGGTTGATGAGTCAGTCCATGAAATTTGGAAATCCTTAAGAAGAAAGCTATTGAAGTATTTGATCTGGATTCAGATGATTTATTGATGGAAGATATTGCTTGTATCATTTGTATGGTCGATACCCGAGGATCGGACAGAGATGCTGAACCTTCTAAACACCAGTTAGGTAAAGAGGAGGAGTCAATAGTAGTCAACTCAGATTCAGATAGTTCTGTTAGGTTGAGGGAGAAGGATGAATATATCAAGAGTCTAGAAAGAAAGGTTGAGGAAATAATGTTAAGGGTGGAGAAGATGTAGAGTCAGTTAATCTAGGAAATGTAACCTCAATCCCAAGCAGTCTCAGCAAGTAGTTCATAAAGTAGGTGAGCATAACAAAATGTCAGATTCAAGCCCCAAATTTTTAGAGTCTACACCAGTCGCCTCTCCAGTTTCTCCATCCAAAGAAGATATCAAGCAAAAGATAGAAACCTAAGTAAGGGAGGCCCTAGCCCATTCTCAAGGGACTATATCTATTCTGAATGGTAGACCCTACCCCAAGGAATATGATTCAATTCATTATTCGAAGGGCTTCATGCCACCTTCTTTCAAAGTCTTTAATTGTCTTGAAAACCTAAGATAATATCTGGACCATTTTCGAGCGAGCTGCTGAAACATAGGAGGGTTGGATGCTCTACTCTTTCTCTAGTTTATTTGTAGTCTATCCAGTATTACTTTTGAGTGGTATGCAGATTTATGAAATGGTTCAGTAAAAATATTCATAGAGCTTAAGGTTCTATTCCTAAAGAGATTCTCAAGATCTCAATAGAGAATAATCATTGGCAATCTTGTCATTGAAAAGCAAAAGCCTGGTGATTCTTTGGTTGAATACATCTTGAGATGGTGAAATCTCTCGATGAAATGTGAACCCCAACTATAGGAGAAACATGCAGTGGAAATTCTTTTAAAGAATATCCAAGGGCCTATTGCTTTCCTGTTAAATGGGTTTAAAATTAAAACTTTTGAAAAACTTCTTAATAAAGCTAGTAATCTACAGGAAGAGGCTTCCAGAATGCCATACCTAAAAGATTCATTTAAAGAGAAGAAATCAAGCAAACTGCTAAATTCTTTTGAGAAAAGAGCAACCATAGTCTCTAAAATAGATAAAGGAAAGAAACCAAATAGTGCTTAGTTAAGTAATCTTCTAGTACAATAAGTCCATAAACCACAACCCTTCCAGGTAACCTCTCAACCTAATAGGGAGCCTTACCCAATTTCTTTTAAAGAGAGATTGGCTCATCTGTATCCATTTAAAAGGGTGTTAGTAAGAAATTTTTTTTAGAGCCTTCAAAAGAAGCCAGATTTTTAATTATCGGAGGCTAAGAAGCTAGAAGAGGGAAATAAGAAGGATAATCCTAACTTTTTCCCCTACAATCGAATAATTCCAAGGTAATGTAATAATTCCAAAGGAGTACCTGGTCGATCTAGATTAGGGGTCTATCAAATTCATTTGATGTAAAAAATCTAATCCTTCTCTGTCAATTGAAGATGGTTGGGATATATCTCTTTCCCGAGCATTTAAAAATTCGATTAACAAATCTTTTCATCTTTCTTAATAGTTACCAATGAGAGCCGAGGGCCCAATCTGAGAGGTTGACCTAGAGGCTTCATAGGAGGACGTTGAGGTAGTTTCCTCTCTAGTACTTATAAGAACTACTGTAATTAATAAAAATGTAAAGAGAGATCTTCCTGTAGAGAGGAAATGTAATGATGAGGGATGTGTATAAGTGGTGCATCGTGGCTCAAAACCAAAATCCCCATTAATGTTATCTGACTTTTACTTTATCCTATTAAAGGCAAAGTTCACAAATCAATAGTAAAGAATCATCCTTTTGTAAATATTTTGATGATTAATGTTGAAAATATAATTCAAAATGATTCTTCAGTTGATGATAATCAAAATTTAGCTAAGATCAATCTAGAAGTTCAAAAATGCAGTTCTCCTGATTTGACCCCTTATGAGGGAAACAAATTTGATATCTTATCAGGAGGCAATACCCCTAAAATTAACTTTCAAAGGAGTACCATCATGATAGACTATTTAGATTTGGACTTTCATTCAAAAAGTGACAATCAATTGCCTAAGGAGAGTGTAGATGATGTTGTAGTTTATCCTTCTAATGAGGTCGTGTAAGTAAAACTATATGGTGGCAAGGTTTTACCCCCTAGGCTTTATCCCCAAGAAAAAGGAAAACAAGTTTTTTCTACTGATCCAATTCAAGTCCCCACTCAATAATTAAATCTTCTTTCAAATCCACAAGGTCCCAGTCCTGATGTTCCAAAAGTCGATTACAATGTCTTAGCTTATCTTATAAAATTGCCTAATAAGTTGAGTTTTTATGATGCCCTTATCCTCTCTAAGGAGATGAGGGAAAGCTTAATTAAAGCACTTCTTGACCCAGAGATTTCTTTGCTCAGATAGCTTTAACTTCTGAAGAAGATGCTTTGTACTTGAAAGAAATCCCAAGAGTAACTTTTTTTTATGAGGATCTACTCCTAAGAACTATCGATCATAATCAACCACGTTATATTACTATAAATGAGGACAAGTTCAAGTTATCAAGAGTTTTTGTTGACCCAAGAACATCGCTTAATGTGATGATTATAAAGACTCTTGCATACCTTAGAGTTGATACCTAAAATCTCTCAACTAATAAGCTGGTGCTTTACAGATTTAATGAAAAAAGAGAGAAGGTTTTAGGTTCAATCACCCTTCTTCTAGAGATAGAATAGTTGAAAACATAAGTAAATTTTTATATAATTGATTCAACATCATCCTTTAACCTGCTCCTAGGAAGACCCTTGATCCATGAGTACAAGATGATTCCTACGACCCTACATCAATGCATCAAGTTACAACGAGATGACATTGAGTATGAAAGCAAGGGTGATATGTAACCATTCTCTATTCACGAGATCAGGATCTATGAGGATGCCATATACTATGTACCTAGAGGGTCCACTTTCTGTAAAGAAAATTGTCAAAGAGGAGAAAAAAGTAGAAAGTTAAAGTTCAAAAGTAATTGAAAGGTTAAAAGTAAAAAATGTCAAAAATTGAAAGAGACAAAAATCAAGTACGAAGATGACATCGAGGGCATGGTTGTTAGGCCTCCAAAAAATTTACCTCAAAGTGGTGGGAGGATGGCCCAAAGAGCACGTGGTTGAGGCCCTACTTCAGTTGAAGAAAAAAATCCTACAATATATATCAAACATGAATCAAGTTCTGATGAAGAATTAAAAAGAGGGGTGCTAGAATTTCTTTTGACTATCAAAAAATAAATCCTCCACCAAAATTTGATCTCACCTAAGAATCAGATAGTAACCAGGGGGTAACAATCCAAAAGTTAAAAGTGACAAGCATGAGTTGACTATGTATGAAAAGCTTAATAGGGCAGTTGAATCCTTAACCTTAACCCCACTATCTACTGACAGCATCTCATGGTTAGTAATTATGGAATCCTCTAATCTAGATGGTGAAGAAAGGAAAGTCCATAAGTTCTTCCCTAGCTCCTCATCCTTAAGGAAAGAAGAGGATGTAATCTTTGAGGAGGAAAAAATTTAATGAATTAATGGAATTACCCTTTGACTACTTTCCTATTGGTGTCAAAGCTCTTATCTCTAAAGGTCTCACTCTGAGTCAATGGACTAAGGGTCAAGCAAGATACCACAAAAATATTTGGAATTCAAAATCAATAAAAATTGGATAAGTAGTATCGGCTTTAGTATCATTAGTTCATTTGATGATGATGAATATTACTTAATAATAATTGTCTTCTTGAATCTAAAAATTTCCCTTCTGAAGTGATCGATTCACTCGATAGAATTTTTTTGGGGTTTTTAGACAATTTTGATAAACTTCAAGTTCGGGATGCACCCCCCTGAATTTAAAGAAGATAGTAAATTGATAATTAACGAACCCAAAGAAATCAACCTTGGATTTGAGGACAACCCTCGCCTCACCTTCATAAGTTCTTTATTGAGTGAGGATGATGAAAGTTCATTAAGGATGTTAAGCCCTTATGAACTTGCCTGAGACTAACCAAGAGGGGATAAATTGGTAGTTTTAAAAATTATTAAGCAAAAAAGATTTTGAAAATCTTTCTGAATGTTATAAAATAATTATAATTACACGTTGATATAGAGATATTTAATCAAACAAAATAATAACTTTAACCATACGATCATCCACAGGAAAGTAAAGTGCAAAAATTAAAAAGCAGAACAGTAAAAGAAAGAACACACCAGATTTTATAGTGGTTCGGTCAACTTGACCTACATCCACTCTCAGGAGCCTCCACTCCAAGTATTATACTAATACTCAGTGACTCTCCTTTTGCACCCACAGCAAGGTGGAGAAGCCTTTACAAAAAACTCCTTTTCACCAACCCCGGTGAGGAAGAGAACCCAAACTCCCTTTGCTTTCTTATGAAGCAGGCAGAGAACCTTACTTGCTTTTGCTTCCTCATGAAGCAGGCAGAGAACCTTATTACCTTTTTCTTCCTCCTGAAGCAGGCAGAGAACCTCGATCTACTTACTAATGATCCTTCCTACAGAGCCACCAGGGGATAAGGGATGACTACTGGAGAAGATGACTCAAATCCTTGCTTGGAGTAACCTTTGTAAACACCTCACAAACTCCCCCACATAAGATCCTCTCTCTCCCTCTCTCCCAAGCTCTCACTCTCTCTCTCAAGACTCTCTTAGGTGAGGAGAGCAGCAAAAAGCTTTTATATTAACAAATAAGAGAGCTTAAATAGAACGGCTAAAAAATTTCCCTAAATTTTAACTTGGCATTAATGATCATCTAGGATGATCTTGAGATCATCCTATATGATAAATATAAATAAGCCCTTTTTGGCCTAGATGATTAGAAGACATGGTCTATTTTAGTCATCCGGGATGATTCTACGATCGTTTAGAACTATTAGTTTAAAATTAACAATATCATCTAGTAAATAGTTCGAGACGTCCAGGAGAAAAGTCTGGATGATCTATAAAAAATGGCTTGATCATCTAAAAAGATATGTCTATCATCCTATATGATTAGTTCAAAAATGACTAATATCATTTGGCACATAGTTCGAGTCATCCAAGATAACTATGCTATATGGTTTCACTATAACTGATCATCCAAGACTATAAGTCTATCATCCTGTATGATTAGTACAAATAAGACCATATTATCCAGTACATCGGTAGGGTCAGCCAGGTGAGCTATATCGGATGATGAGGATTTATAACTGATCATCCAGGACAATCGCAAGATCATCCATGATGATATGATTGATCAATTAATCCTCAATTGCTTTCCTTAATCACTTGGCTAATTTAGGCATGTTTGTATTGCATTATCTAGGATGATGCATATATCGTCCTGTATGATTAGACCAAAATCCTCAAATAAAACTTGCCTAAATGAGCCTGAAGGCTGAGGAACATTGATTTCAGCATATCATCCCAAATGATGGGAGGATCATCTAGGACGATCTGCTTAATTAGACCAACTTAACATGGTTATCCTAATTAGGGTTTTTGTTTTTAATGGATCATCCAAGATGATATTACTATCATCTAGAATGATATGATCAAAATGGAACAGGAATTCTAATTCACTAAAATTCTGCCCCTGAGTGTGTGTATGCAAGGTTACTTAGCTTGGGGATCCATTACAATACATTTAACTCAAAAAAGGGCAAAAATTACATTTGAATACAGACACACCCGATCTTGAGCTGGCTTGAATTACACTGGATCTTTTGGACCTAAAAGGTTAGGCAATCAAACAAAAATAGAAATATTTTTTATTATCAAAATTATAATCCTTAAATCTAGATTTGCAATAATCTCCCCCTTTTTTATTATAGCAAACTTTATTGGGCAGTTTCAAATCAAGTAGATTAAACAGATTAACACACATGCTAAAGAAAAACAATTTAAATATAGGAAATTTAGATTTCACTAAAACATGTACAAAATATTACAACACTAACACTACTCCCCCTTTTGACATCTCAAAAAGGAGGGAACAAAAAAAACAAACATAAAACAAATAGAATAATATAGAGAAGAATGACAGTACAAAAGATTATAGAAAAACAAATAGGAAAATCAACCAAACTAAGAGTAGGAGGAACCCCTGATCAGCTGGAGGAGGAGGTGGCTGAAAAAGACTGTGGATGATGGTGAACTATTCTCCAAACCAGACCAACATAAGAAAAAAAAGAAAGGAAGGATGGAGAGGAATGATCAGGGGATCCAAAAATCACAAAAAAAGTAAAATCAAGAGAAAGAAATAAAAAAACTAATAGAAATAAAATGGGGAAATAACCACACAAATCTTTTTTTTTTGGTGAATCAATCTGCTCGAGTAAATCAAAATTTTTCCTTTATTTTTAATTCAAAAGACAACAAGAAAAAAATTGATGACGCTGAAATCCAAAAAAAGTTAGAAAATTAACTTTCATAAACCCTACCTCGGATATCTTACAGGTTCAAATTTCTTTTAAGAAAAAATCTAAGTCATCAGAAAAAAAATTAAATTTGAAAAGAGATCCTTTCAAACCTCATTCCCGAAAAATATCTAATAAAATAGTCTTACAAAGTAAAGAATCAGGAATCATGATGTTTAATCTCAAGTGTTTGAAAATATTAAGTGGTGCATGATTTTTTTAAGATGTTTAAAGATCTGAGAGGGAAGAAAGCTTATTTCTTTGTGGGCTCATTTTATACATCTTTTTTAATTTATTTGGTGCAATTTACACATCTTTTGATTTTTGATACACTTTATATATCTTTCCATTTTTGGCATCATTACGCATCTTCTCATCTTTGGGCCCATTTTGTGCTTCTTTTTATTTCTTTTGCAAGCTTGCTTCCTTTTATAATCTCTAAAGAATCTCAGTAGTGAGATTACCTTCTAGACATAAGAGAAGAAAACCTCACTCTCTACAATAACAAAGTGTAATCCATAGATTAAAATCATACTCATATGATAAACATAATCACCTGATTAAGAAGAACATAATAATGATTCAATGCTTTGAAAACACTATTCATATGAGATAGATTACTATATGAAGATAAAATAGATCTCTATTTCAAAACTAACTTTTAACTTTTAAAAAAGATTTTGATTTGAAAAGAAAAATATACCATTAAAGGAGTTAGAGGAAGAAAAAATAATCATCAATGTTTCTTCCCTTTAACTATTTTAAAGAGGTCAATCACTGCTTACAAGCTTCTAAATAAAAATAAGGCAAAACTCTCATTTAGAAATCAAGTTTATCAGTAGTAATGAGCAGTGATCTGATTTTAAATAAAATAAATGGTAAATCAAAAATAAGAGGAAAGCTCATAAAAAGAAATAACCAAATCAAGTAAACAACACCATCAATAGGAAAATCAGTAGAAAATAAGGAAACCTAAAAAGAAACAAACAACAAAATCAAACAAAAATAAAAGAACAATAATAAAAAATAGAAAATTTAGAATATAATAATCATCAAATTCATGCATTTATGTCAATCACATCCAATCTGGTCCTTAAGATGCTAAATGTGTAAAAGGACAATGGTTTAGTAAAGATATCAGCTAGTTAGTTTTTAATTGCTACATGGTGCAACTCAATGTCTCCTTTAGTAACATGGTCCTTAATGAAGTGATGCCTTATATCAATGTGTTTAGTTCTTGAGTGTTGGAAAGGATTTTTAGAGATGCAGATGGCACTAGTGTTATCACACAGAACTAAAATTATGCCAACAAGTAATCCTAAGTCCAAGATTTGTTGCTTTAACCAAAGGACTTGGGCCACACAAGTTTCTAAGATAATGTACTTAGCTTCAGTAGTGGAAAGTGTAACAGAGTTTTATTTTCTACAGGACCAGGAGACTAAGGATTGTCCTATGAATTGACAAGTTCCAGAAGTGCTCTTTCTATCCACCCTACCCCCCACAAAATCAGAATTAGAATATCCAATAATTTCAAAAGAAGTGTTGTTCCTAGGATACCAGATTCGTAAGTTTTGGGTCCCTTTATATCAGGTCGGCTAGCAGTCAAGTAAAGCAGTGATCTAATAATTCCTCTGTACTTCTTTTGATCAATAGATTTTCTATTTGAATCCTTATCTAACTAGACACTAGAGCTCATGGGAGTGTTTATTGGCTTGGCTTTATCCATTTCATATTCTTTCAAGATGTCCTTAGTGTCTTTTGACTGATTAAGAAAAGTTCTATCATCCATTTGCCTTATGCTAAACCCCAAAAAGTATGATAATTCTCCATCATACTCATCTAAAACTCTTTACTCACTATTTTAAAAAAATTATCACATATATTTTTATTAGAAGATCTAAAAAGTATATCATCAATAAAGATCTGGATAATGAGTAAATCATCTCCTACTTTTTTTAAAAAAAGAGTGGTGTCAACGCTCCCCTTATCAAACTTCCTTTCTAGTAGGAATGTGCTAAACCTCTCGTACCAAGCTCTGGGTGCCTGTTTTAGTCCATATAAGGCCTTTTTAATTTATAAACATGATTTGAAATTAAGAACTCTCAGAACCTAGGGGTTGCTCTACAAACACGTCTTCTTTTATTACCCCATTTAAAAAGGCACTCTTGACATCCATTTGGAAAAGCTTAAATCCATTATAACAGGCAAAGGCTAGTAGCACTTTAATGGGTTCTAATCTAACTACAGGGGCAAAGGTCTCCTTAAAATCAATCCCTTCTATTTGGTTGTACCCCTTAGCCACCAATCTTGCCTTATTCCTAACCACCACACCAGAATCATTCATTTTATTCTTAAAGACCCATTTGGTTTCTACTACACATCCTTCGGTCTTTTTAATAACTCCTAAACATCATTCCTCATAAATTTATTAAGTACTTCTTACGTAGTTAAGATCCAAAATTTATCAGAAAGAGCTTGATTAATGTTGGTGGGTTCAATCATTGAGATAAAGGCAGAGTGGTTCACTTCCTTTTTAAGTCCATTCCTAGTTCTAACACCTTCAGAAGGGTCTCTTAAGATCAGTTCTTTAGGATGACTCAAAGAATATGTCCATTCTCTAGGCAAAGTGTTTTGAGGTTCTACCCTTTCCTCCAAATTTATTGTTTCTACTCCTTGGGTAATCTCTCCTATTTTATCTTCTTTCTCGGCTCTAGACTCCTTAGGATCAGATTCATCGAACACTACTTGAGTAGACTCCTCTGAAAGTTTGATAGGGATGTTAAGCCCTGATGAACTAGTCCTGAGGCTAACCAAGAGGGGGGGGGGTGAATTGGTTATTTAAAAAATTTGAGAGCAACAGGAATCAATGATTTATAGAGAAAATAAGAAAACACATAAATGAAAAGATCAACCATAGATTTCACCCAAGCAGATAATAACAGAAAAATAAAGTGCAGAAAATAATCAGAAAGAACACACCAGATTTTATAGTGGTTTGGTCAACTTCACCTACGTTCACTCCCCAGAGCCTCTTCTCTGGGTATTACACTAACACAAAAGTGAATCTCCTTTTTGCTCCCACAGCAAGGCGGAGAAGCCTGAACAAAACTCCTTTCCACCAGCCCACTGAGGCAAAGAACTTGAACTCCTTTCACTTCTTCCTGAAGTAGGCAGAGAACCCGAACTCCTTTCACTTCCTCCTAAAGTAGGCAGAGAACCTGAACTCATTTCGCTTCCTCCTGAAGCGGCCACAGAACCTGGATCTTCTTGCGAACAATCCTCCCACAAAGAACATCGACAGTACGAGAGATAACGAACGGAGAAGATGACTCTGATCCTTGCTTGGAGCAACCTTTGTGAATCCCTCACAAACTCCCCCTCATAAGATCCTCTCTCTCTCCCCCAAACTCTCTCTCTCTCTAGGGTTTCTTTGTAAAGGAAAGTGGCAAATGATTTTTCTTGTTGGAAGAAAAAGATCTTTTATAGGAGGGCTCAAAATTTGCGCTAAATATCAACTGGACGGCCAATATCATCCAGGATGATCGATATATCATCCTGTATGATCAGTTCAAAATCACCTGTTTCAGCCTGGACGATCTGGCTCTTCTGGATGATTAGTAGAAAAAATTGTTCAGATTGACCCATATAATTCTACGATTGTCCGGGATGATTAGTGTAAGTTCAAAAATTTCATCCAGAAGATCGCTCTGGTCGTCCAGAGGAACTTGTGCTAGACGACCTAAAAATGACTTGATCGTCAAGGATGATATTGATATCGTCCTGTATAATTAGTTCAAAAAGTGCCAAAATCATCCTGATCACCGCTCTGGACGTACAGGTGAAACACACTAGACGGTCATGATTATCCCGATCATCAATTAAATATTAATTACTTTTCTTAATCACTAGACTAAATTAGGCATGATTGTACTGGATCGTCCAGGACAATACACATATCGTCCGGAATGATCAGATCAAATCTCTAAAAATAAAACATTCCTAACTTGATCTAGCGGCTGAGAATTTCTGATTTGAGCCTATCGTCCCATACGATGGATGGATCATCCAGGACAATTGGCTTAATCAGACAGACTTAACTTGGTCGCCCTAATTAGGGTTTTTATTTTCACTTGATCGTCCAGGATGATGTGAATATCATCTAAGATGATCTGAACAAAAATTGAATAGAAATTCTAATTCACTCAAGTTCTCCCCCTAAGTGTGTGTGTGCAAGGTTACTTAGCTAAGGGATCAATTACATTAAATTTGACTCAAGAAAAAGATTTCATTTAGACACACTTGGAACCGATCTTGAGTTGGCTTGAGTTGCTTTTGATCTTTTATACCTGAAATGGGTTAGCTAAGAAAAATATAATACAAAAATGTTTGTCATCATCAAAACTGTACTTTTTGAAACAAAATTTTCAACAATCTCCCCCTTTTTGATGATGGCAAACATTAGAGCAGCAGTTTAAAATAAAACAACCAGGATTTAACCAACGTACATACATAAAATAATTATCTTTCCAAATTTTACTGAACAACTAGAACAGTGCAGGAAAATAACTATAAATAAAATAAACAACACATAACAAGATCAATACATAAAATAAAAACTACTACAACTAACTCGCCCTTTTGACATAATAAAAAAAGAGAAGGAATAGAAATAATAGTATATACAGAAAATAGCACAAAACACAAAACTAAAATGGAGGTGGATCCTGATCAGGAGGAGAAAATAGCACAAAACTTTTTTTTTGAATCAATCTGCTCTAGTAAAACAGATTTTTCCCTTGATTTTTAATTCAAAAACAGATTAGAAGACTATCGATAGCGCTGAAATCCAGAAAAAGTTAGACAATCGACTTTCGTAACTCCCACCTCGGACACCTTATAAATGCACATTCCTTTCAAAAAAAAAATCCAATTCACAAGAAAAGAAATTAGATTCGAAAAGAGATCCTTTCAAGCCTCGTTCCAGAAAAATATCTGATATAATAGTATTACAAAGTAAGAAATCAGAAATCATGATTTTCATCTCAAGCTTTTGAAAATATTAAGGGTGCATGGATTTTTCTAAGACATTTAAAGATCTGAAAGGGAAGAAAGCCTATTTCTTTGTGGGCTAATTTTGTACCCCCGCCCTTTTTTTTTTAATTTATTTGGCACTTTGCGTATCTTTTGATTTTTGATACACTTTGTGGATTCTTTTAATTTTTGGCGACATTCCTCATCTTTTTAATTTGGCCTAATTTTGTGCCTCTTTTCATTTTAGCACTCTTTGCGCATCTTTTGTAGGCTTTCTCCCTCTCAAAATTGTTAAAGACTCTTAGCTGTAAAATTACCTTCCAGACATAAGAGACGACAAAGCTCACTCTCTATATTAAGGAAGAGTAATGCACAAGACAAAAACCATACATCGTATGATAAGTGCAATTACTTGGTTCAAAAAATCATAATAATGACTCAAAACTTTGAAAACACTATTCATATGAGGAAGATTACTGTAGGAAGATAAAATAGATCTCTATTTCAAAAACCAACTTTTTAATTTTGAAGAAGATTTTTATCCAAAAGAAATAATGCACCGTTAAAGGAGTTAGAGGAAGTGAAATAATCATCAATATTTCTTCCCGTTAATAGATCCAGTGGAATCAATCACTACTTGCAGCTTCCAAATAAAAATAAGGCAAAACTCTCAGTCAGAAATCTAGTTTATCAGCAGTAGTGAGAAGTGATCTAATTTTAAAAGAGATAAAATAGTAAATAATAACAAGTAGGAAATCACATCAAAATAAATACTCAAATCAAACTAACAACAAGGCTAAAATAAAAATCAGTAGAAAACAAAAATAACAGAAAATAGATAATCAAATCAAACAACTAACTAACAAAAACAGAATGAAAAAAAGATAAATTAGAAATTAGTAGTCATCAGAATCAAGCATTTATGTGAATCACACCTAATCTAGTTCTTAAAATACTGAATAAGTTAAAGGCCAGTGGTTTAGTAAATATGTCAGCCAGCTGATTTTCAGTTCCTATATGATGTAGCTCAATGTCCCCTTTTATAACATGATCCCTAATGAAGTGATGCCTTATATCAATGTGCTTGGTTCTAGAATATTAGATTGGATTCTTAGAAATATAGATGGAACTAGTATTATTACATCGAAATGAAATTGTGCCCACAGGTAATCCAAAATCCCAGACTTATTGCTTCAATCAAAGAAATTGGGCCATTCAAATTCCTAAGGTAATGTACTCAGCTTCAGCAGTGGAAAGTGCAACTGAGTTCTATTTTCTACTAGACCAGGAGACTAAAGACTATCCTATGAATTGATAAGTTCCAAAAGTGCTCTTTCTATCCACCCTATATCCTACAAAGTCAGAATCAGAATATCCAATAATCTCAAAAGAGGTGTTGTGCCTAGGGTACCAGATTCCTAGGTTTGGGGTCCCTAAAAGATATCTAAGAATTCTCCTAACAGCAGTCAGGTGGGACTCTTTAGGATTAGCTTGAAACCTAGCATAAAGACAATCACTAAACATGATATCAGATCGGCTAGTAGTCAGGTAAAGTAGTGATCCAATTATTCCACTATACTTCTTCTAATCAATAGATTTTCCACTTGAATCTTTATCTAACTGAACAGAGGAGCTCATGGGAGTGTTGATTGGCTTGGCTTTATCCATTTCATATTTCTTCAAAATGTCTTTAGTATATTTAGATTGATTGAGAAATGTTCGATCATCCATTTGCCTTATGTTAAACCCCAAAAAGTAGGACAATTCTCCCATCATACTCATCACAAAAATGTTTATCAAAAGATCTAAAAATTATATCATCAACATAGATCTGGATAATGAGTAAATCATCCCTACTCTCCTCAGAAAAAGGGTGGTGTCTACGCTCCCCTTAACAAACTCTCTTTCTAACAGGAATGTGCTAAGCCTCTCATACCAAGCTCTGGGTGCCTATTTCAATCCATATAGGGCCTTTTTTAATTTGTAAACATGATTTAGATATTGGAAACTCTCAAAATATGGGGGTTATTCTACAAAAACATCCTCTTTTATTATCCCATTTAAAAAGGTACTCTTAACATCCATTTGAGACATCTTAAATCCCTTATAATAGGTAATGGCTAGTAGCACCCAAATAGCTTCCAATCTAGCTACAGGGGCAAAGGTCTCCTCAAAATTAATTCCTTCAATCTAATTATATACTTTGATTCCTAGGTCTTTTTACTAGCTCCCAAATATTGTTCCTTACTAATAGATTCAATTTTATTTGCATAGTTAAGATCCAAAACTCATCAGAAAGGGCTTGATCGATGTTGGTGGGTTCAATCATTGAGATAAAGGCAAAGTGGTTTGCTTCCTTCCTAAGTGTATTCCTAGTCCTAACACCTTAAGAAGGATTTCCTATGATTAGTTCTTTAGGATGACTCGAAGAATTTCTCCAATCTCTAGGCAAAGTGGTTTGAGGTTTTACCCTTTCCTCCAGATTTGCATTTTCAACCCCTTGGGTAATATCCCCTACCTTTTCTTCTTCCTCAACTCTGGTCACCTTAGGATCAGATTCATCAAACACCACATGAGTTATCTCTTCCACCACCAAAGTTCTCTTATTAAACATCCTAAAGGATTTCCCCACACTAGAATAGCCAAAGAACACTCCCTCATTAGATTTGGGGTCAAACTTTCCTAAGGATGATTTCCCATTATTCAGAATGAAAACCTTACAGCCAAAGACATGGAGGTGGGACAGGTTTGGAGTTCTACCCTTAATGATCTCATAAGGTGTCTTGTTTAGATTGGATCTAACATTCACCCTATTAAGTACATAACAAGCAGTGTTTATCGCTTCAGCCCAAAAGTATTTTGGAAGTGAATACTCAGCAAGTATGGCTCTAGCAGCTTCCACTAAGGTCCTATTCTTCCTTTTAGCTATCTCGTTCTACTGAGGGGTCCTAAGGGCTAAAAAATTATAACTAATCCCTTACTCCTCACAGAAAGTTCCAAACTTTACATTTTCAAACTCTCCACCATGATCACTATGAATATTCAAGATCTCACAACCTAACTTCCTCTAAATCCAAGTGGAGAAAGACTTAAATTCATCAAATGACTCAGATTTATGTGAAAGAAATTTAATCCAAGTGAACCTTGAGTAATTATCAACAATCACAAAACCATAGACTTTCCCTCCTAAGCTGGCAGTGTTAATGGGTCCAAAGAGATCCATATGAAGGACTTCTAAAGGTCTAGAGGTGCTAATGTCCTTAACAGAGTGAAAGGAGGACTGGACTTGCTTCCCTAATTGATAGGCATGACACAGGTGGTCCTTAGTGAACTTAAGCTTGGGGGCACCTCTAACTAAGTCCTTTTGGGTGACTCTCCTAAGGGTTTTCATACTGGCATGAAATAATCTCCTGTATCACAACCAAGACTCATCAGCAGCAATTTTTAAGCAAATTGAAATATCAGCTTTAAAGAAACTTACATCCAGCATGTAGATATTGTTTATCCTTTGTCCCTGCAAAATAATTTTGTCATTTAAGCTTAAAATATAGCATGTGGGCATGAATTTGATGTTATATCCTTTGTCACAGAGTTGACTGATGCTCAGCAGGTTATGTTTTAGTCCATCTACAAGCAAAATATTATCAATCATAAAACTCTTTGAATCACCAATTATACCTGAACCTACCACCCACCAGGTGGTGTTATCTCCAAGTGTAACCTTACCTCCAGCCCTGGCCTCCAGCAAAATGAACTGATTTGCATCACCAGTCATGTGTCTTGAATATTCGCTGTCCAGGTACCATATGCTCTCATGAGGTCTTGTGTGAGAGCACACCTATAAAATTATCAAACGTCAGATTTAGGAACCGAAATAGCTTTGGGTTCCTTCTTATGAAAGGAAGAATGCAATGCATTTGTGCTGTGCTATGAAACAGGCAATTTGGGCCTCCATACCCAATGTGTATTACGGTGAACAGTGCAGGTGTGAGAAATATGTCCAAACATGCCACAAGAAAAATATCTAACACCATGAAAAGGGTTAACTAATCTATGTGGGTGATAGTGCTTCTTCCTAGGTTTGTATGAAACATGCTTTGATGATTTTGAAACAGATTCTTCAAACAGTGGAGGTGCATAAAACTGTGCAATAGTATGAGGTGTTTCATTTTTCTCAAAAGCACTGATTTTAACTTTCAAAAATTTATTTTCTTTCTTTTAACTTACAATTTTAAATTTCAATGCTCCATTACTACTCTCCACTTCATATGCCATGTTGTCTAATTCTTTAAAAGTTTTTTCTAAATTTACATGCGAGGTTTTCAATAAATCATGCTCAGTAATTAGATCAGAATACTTTTTATTTAGTTCATCAAATTCATCAAGTAAACACATATGATTACTGTTAAGTGTGGAATGATCTTTAACTACAGAATCATGCTCATTTTGTAAATTCAGAAATTTTAGTTTCAGGCTAGTATGAGTTTTCTTAAGCTTCCTATACGTTGCATGAATTCTTTCAGACACTTTGAATAATTGATCGTAAGTAAGCTCACATACCTCTTCCTAGTCAGACTGGCCAGGATGATCATCTGCCATCAAACATAAGTTCTTAGCTTTCTTCCTTAGAACACTTTAAAAATAAACAATATCAGATGAACCTTTAAAATTTTTACTGGACTTACCCTTGTTCCACTTCTGAAAGTTCTTATGTTTCTTCCTTAGAAAGCTTTTGGATTACCTAATGATTAAGGCAACATCATCGCTATCAGACCTAGAAGAATCAGTGTCAGTTTTGTTGGCCTTCAGCGCCACAGTTTTCTCCTTCTTCTTCTCACCTGGATCAAGCTGTCTTTGGTTCACCCCTTGCTTGTAAGCAATGAGTGACCCAAGTAAGTTGTCAAAAGAATAATTATTTAAATCTTTCGATTCAGTAATTGCAGTTATTTTAGCATCAAATGAAGATGGAAAACATCTCAAAATCATGTTCACTTTTTCATAATTTGTAAGTTCTCTTCCTAAAGAATGCAAAGAAGTGATAATTTGAGTAAACCTAGTATACATTTCAGAAATAGATTCAGTAGATTTCATGCAAAAAAGTTTGTAGTCATGCAGCAATATGTTTAACCTAGACTGTTTGACTTCAATTGTACCTTCATAAGTGATGCACAATCTATCCCAAATTTCATTTCCAGTTGTACAAGTAGAAACACGCATGTAATCCTCAGATTTTAAGGCATAAAAAAATAGTTCAAACATTTGGCATTCAGTTGGGCTAAGTCACGATCAACAAAAGTCCAATCAGTGAAAGGCTGTTCAGTTTTAACATTATTAATCATTGTAAATAAAGGTTCATAGCCATACTTAACAAGCATCCACAAGTGATAATCAATTGATTGAAGAAAAGGGGACATGCGAGTTTTCCAAAAATCAAAAGGTATGTTATCAAATAATGGCGGTCGTGAAACTGAATAACCTTCAGTAGTATTACGATTACCAAAGTTAGCCATGGATCAAATTCAAAAGTTTTTCAAAAGTAGATTTGATGAATCCCACTCTGATACCACTTGAAAGTTCGATAGGGATGTTAAGCCCTGATGAACTAGTCCCGAGGTTAACCAAGAGGGGTGATTTAGTTTAAAAAAATCGAGAGCAACAGAAAAAATCTTTTCGATGATTTGCAGCGGAAATAAGAAAACCCATAAACAAAAAGATCAACCACATATTTCACCCAAGCAGATAATAACAGAAAAATAAAGTGCAGAAAAAAATCAGAAAGAATACACCAGATTTTATAGTGGTTCGATCAACTTGACCTTCATCCACTCCCCAGAGCCTCTTCTCCGGGTATTGCACTAACACAAAAGTGACTCTCCTTTTGCTCCCACGGCAAGGCAGAGAAGCCTGTACAAAACTCCTTTCCACCAACCCGGTGAGGCAGAGAACCAAAACTCCTTTCACTTCCTCCTGAAGCAGGCAGAGAACCCGGACTCCTTTTGCTTCCTCCTGAAGCAGGCAGAGAACATGAACTCATTTCACTTCCTCCTGAAGCTAGCAGAGAACCCGGATCTTCTTGCGAATAATCCTCCCATAAAGAACATTGACAGTACGAGAGACGACGAACAGAGAAGATGACTCTGATCCTTGCTTGGAGCAATCTTTATGAATCCCTCACAAACTTCCCCTCACAAGATCCTCTCTCTCTCTACCAAACTCTCTCTCTTTTTAGGGTTTCTCTGTAAAGGAAAGTGGCAAAATATTTTTCTTGTTGAAAGAAAAAGATCTTTTATAGGAGGGCTCAAAATTTGCCCTAAATCTCAACTGGTCGGCCAATATAATCCAGGATGATTGATAGATCGTCCTGTATGATCAGTTCAAAATTACATGTTTTAGCCTGGATGATCTGGCTCTTCTGGACGATTAGTAAAAAAAATTATTCAGATCGTCCCGTACGATTCTACAATCATCCAGGATGATTAGTTTAAGTTCAGGAATTTTATCCAGAAGACCGCTCTGGTCATCCAGAGGAACTTGTGCTGGACGACCTTAAAATGACTTGATTGTCCAGGATGAAATTGATATCGTCCTGTACGATTAGTTCAAAAAGTGCCAAAATCGTCCTGATCACCGCTCTGGACGTATAGGTGAAACACACTGGATGGTCATGATCATCCCGGATGATCTTGTTATCATCCTGGACGATATGATTGTATTTATTAAATATTAATTATTTTCTTAATCACCAGACTAATTTAGGCATGGTTGTACTAGATCGTCTAGGATGATACACGTATCATCCGGGACGATCAGATTAAGTCTCTAAAAATAAAACTTGCCTAACTAGATTTGGTGGCTGAGAATTTCTGATTTGAGCCTATCATCCCGTACGATGGATGGTTCGTCCAGGGCAATCGGCTTAATCAGACAGACTTAACTTGGTCACCCAAATTAGGGTTTCTATTTTCACTTGATCGTCTAGGATGATGTGAATATCGTCCAGGACGATTTGAACAAAAATTGAACAGAATCTCTAATTCACTCAAGCTCTTCCCTTGAGTGTGTGTGCAAGGTTACTTAGCTAGGGGATCAGTTACATTACATTTGACTCAAGAAAAAGAAAATATTACATTTAGACACACTTGGACCTGATCTTGAGTTGGCTTGAGTTGCTTTTGATCTTTTGTACCTGAAATGGTTTAGCCAAGCAAAACAGAATACAAACATGTTTGTCATCATTAAAACTGTACTTTTTGAAACCAGATTTGTAATATCCTCCACCACCAATTTTCTCTTATTAAACACTCTAAAGAATTTCGCCACACTTTAATATCCTAAGAACACTCCCTCATCAGATTTTGGGTCAAATTTTTCTAAGAGTGATTTCCCATTATCAAAAATGAAGACCTTACATCTAAAGACATGGAGGTGAGAAAGGTTTGGTGTTCTACCCTTAATAAGATATTTTATTTAGTTTAAATCTAATATTCACCCTATTCAACACATAATAGGTTGTGATCACTGCTTCTGCCCAAAAGTATTTTGGAAGTGGATACTCAGCAAGCATGGCTCTAGTGGCTTCCACTAAAGTATTGTTCTTTCTTTCAGCTACACCATTCTACTGAGGGGTCTTAGGAGCTAAAAAGTTATGACTAATCTCCTGCTCCTCCCAGAAAGTTCCAAATCTCACATTTTTCAAACTCTCCACCATGATCACTATGGATGGTCAAGATCTCACAACCTAACTTCCTCTAGATCCAAGTGGAGAATGATTTAAATTTATCAAATGACTCAGTTTTATGTGATAGAAATCTAATCCAAGTAAACCTTGAGTATTCATCGATAATCCCAAATCCATAAACTTTTCCCCCTAAGTTGGCAATACTAATGGGTCTAAATAAGTCCATGTGAAGGTCTTCTAGAGGTCTAGAGATGCTGATGTCCTTAATGGAGTGGAAAGAGGATTGGACTTATTTCCCTAGTTGACAGGCATCACACAAGTGGTCCTTAATGAACTTAAGCTTGGGGATAACTCTAACTAAATACTTTTGGGTTACTCTTCTAAGGGTTTTCATGCTAGCATGACATAACCTCCTATGCCACAGCCAAGACTCATCAGGAGCAGTTGTTAAGCAAATTGCAATATCAGCTTTAAAGCAATTTAAATCTAGCATGTAGACATTATTAATCCTTTTTCCCTGCAAAATAATTTTTTCATTTAAGCTTATAATGCAGTAAGTTGGCAGGAATTTTATGCTGAAGCCTTTTATCACAGAGCTGGCTAATACTGAGTAGATCGAGTTTCAGTCCATCTACAAGCAAAATATTATCAATGATGAAAATTTTTGAATCACTAATTATACCTGATCCTACCACCCTCTTGGTGGTATTGTCTCCAAGTGTTACCTTGCCTCCTGTCTTAGTCTCCAACGAAATGAATTTATTTGTATCTCTAGTCATATGTCTTGAAAATTCATTGTCCAGGTACCACATGCTCTCACGAGGCCTTTTGTGAGAGAACCCCTATAAAATCATCAAATGCCTGGTCTAGGAACCCAAACAAGTTTGGGTCCCTTCTTATGGAAAGAAGAATGTAATACATCTGTATTATACTGTGAATCATGCAAATTGGGTCTCCACACCCAATGATGAATGAATTTTCTCAAAAACATCAAGTAATTGATCATAGGTTAATTCGCATACCTCTTCTTGGCCAGAATAATTAAGATGTTCATCCGCCATCAAACACAAGTTTGTAATCTCCTCTTCAGCTTCAATCACAGAGGAGTCTGATGCAGAATTCTTTTAGAAAGCCTTTTAAGTCTGTTTCTTACCCTTCATAAACTTGGGTTTCTTCACAGCCTTCTCCTTGCTTGGGTGAGCCTTAAGTGGAGGACAATCAACTTTTATATGTCCTGGCTTCCTGTATTTAAAGCAAACCATATCAGAAAAACTTTTAGAATTTTTATTATTCTTACCTTTGTTCTATTTTTTATGGTGCTTTTGTTTCCTCCTTAGAAAGCTTTTGAATTTCCTAGTAATTAAGGCAACATTACCACATTCTGATCTAGAAGAATTAGTATTCGTATCATTATCCTTCAATGTCATAATTTTCTCCTTCTTTTTCTCACCTACATCAAGTTATCATTGGTTCGCTCCTTGCTCATAAGCAATGAGTGATCTAAGTAAGTTATCAGTAGAATAATTGTTGAAATCATTGGATTCAGTGATCACAGTTATCTTGGCATCATAGGAATAAGGAAAACATCTCAAAATTTTGTTAACATTCTCATAGTTAGTGAGTTCTCTTCCTAAGGCATGCAGGGAGGTGATAATTTGTGTAAATCTAGTATACATTTTAGATATTGACTCACTAGGTTTCATGCAAAAGAGTTTGTAGTCATGACATAAGATATTCAACCTAGATTGCTTAACTCAGTTGTGCCCTCATAAGTGATACATGATTTATCCCAGATTTCTTTACTAATTGTATAATTCTACACACGCATGTAATCTTCAGATTTTAGTACACAGAAAAAATAATTTAAAAATTTTGCATTAAGTTGCACTAAGTCCCTATCATCATGAGTCCATTCAGTAAAAGGTAGTTCAGTCTTAACACCATTAACAAGTCTATAAGGTGCATCATAACCATCTTTAACAAGCATCCACATGTGATAATTGATCGATTGCAAAAAGGTGGATATATGAGTTTTCCAGAAATTAAAAGTTATATCATCAAATAATGGTAGTCATGCGATTGTATATCCTTCTACAGTGTTACGATTCCCAAGGTTAGACATAGATTAAAATTCAAAGTTTTCTAAAACTTCATTTTATGAATCCCGTTTTGATACCACTTAAAAGTTCATTAGGGATGTTAAGCCCTTATGAACTAGCCCAAGGCTAACTAAGAGGGGGGGTGGGGGGTGAATTGATAGTTTTAAAAATTTTTAAGCAAAAATAAATTTGAAAGCTTTTCTGAATGTTTTAAAATAATTAAAATTGCACATTGATGTGGAGATGTTTAATCAAATAAAATAATAACTGTGACCACATGATCATCCACAAAAAAGTAAAGTGTACAAATTAAAAATCAGAATAGTAAAAGAAAGAATACACCAGATTTTATAGTGGTTCAATCAACTTGACCTACATCCACTCCCCGGAGCCTCTCCTCCAGGTATAACACTAAAACTCAGTGACTCTCCTTCTTCTCCCATAGCAAGGCAGAGAAGCCTTTACAAAAAACTCCTTTTCACCAACCCTAGTGAGGCAGAGAACCCAAACTACTTTTGTTTCCTCCTGAAGCAGGCAGAGAAACTTACCTCCTTTCGCTTCCTCCTGAAGTAGGAAGAGAACCTTACCTCCTTTTTCTTCCTCTTGAAGTAGGTAGAGAACCTTGATCTTCTTACTTACAATCCTTCCCATAGATCCACCAAGGGATAAGCGACGATGATTGGAGAAGATGACTCAAATCCTTACTTGGAGTAACCTTTATGAACACCTCACAAACTCTCCCTCACAAGTTCCTCTCTCTCTCTCTCTCTCTCCCAAGCTCTCCCTTTCTCTCTCAAGACTCTCTTAGGTGAGGAAAATAGTAAAAAGCTTTTACATTAATAAATAAGAGAGCTCAAAGAGAAGGACTCAATAATTTCCATAAATTTTAACTTGCCGTCAAAGATCATCTAGGACAATCCTGAGATCATACTATACGATCAGTGTAAATAAGCCCTTTTTGGCCTGGAAGATCTGGTACATCTTGATAATTAGAAGACTATGTCTATTCTAATTGTTCGGGATGATTCTACGATCGTCCTGGATGATTAGTCCAAAATTAAGAATATTATCTAATAAATAGTTCGATACGTTCAGGAGAAAAGTCTAGATGATCTGTAGAAAATGACTTGATCTTCCAAGATGATATGTCTATCATCATATATAATTAGTTAAAAAATGACCAATATCATCCGGCACATAGTTCGAGTCATCCAAAATAACTATGCTGTATGATTTCACTATAATTGATCGTCAGGGATGATAAGTCTATCATCCTGTATGAATAGTATAAATAATGCCATATTGTCTAGCACATCAATCGGGTCGTCCAACTGAGTTAGATTGGATGATGAGGATTTTTAACTGATTATCCAGGATGATCGCAAGATTGTCAAGAATGATGTGATCGATTAATTAATCCTCAATTGCATTCCTTAATCACCTCACTAATTTAGGAATAATTATAATGCATCATCCATGATGATGCATATATCATCCGGTACAAATAGACCAAAATTCTAAAACAAAACTTTCCTAAATGAGTCTGGTGGCTGAGGAACTTTATTTTGAGCATATCATCCTGGACGATGGGAGGGTCGTACATGATGATCTGCTTAATCAGGCCTACTAAACATCGCTTCCCTAATTAGGGTTTCTATTTTTAATGGATCATCTAGGATGATATTACTATCATCCAAGATGATATGATCAAAATAAAATAGGAACTCTAATTTACTAAAATTCTCCCCTTGAGTTTGTGTATGTAAGGTTACTTAGCTTGGGAATCCATTACATTACAATTGACTCAAGAAAGGAAAAAAATTACATTTGAACACAAACACACCTGATATTGAGCTGGCTTGAATTGCACTTGATCTTGTGGACCTGAAAGGTTAGGCAATCAAAAAGAAATAAAAATGTTTATTATCATCAAAATTATAATCCTTTAATCCAGATTTACAACAAATGAGTCTGTGGATCTAATTTAACTTCTCTACAATTTTAGGGACTGCTTTGCCTGGATATACGACAAAATATCAGGTTTGTCCGTTGACGTAGCAGTTCATAAACTGAAACCAGGCATGATGTCATTCCTGTTAAGCAAGCTCCAAGATGCATGCATTTAGAGATCGAATAATAAGTCATTTTTAAAGTTAAAAAGTTAGCCAAGGTTGGATTTATTTAAGAGGAATAATATCCCTCTTAAGTAGCCAACGTCGAGTCAGTTTGAAAAAAAAAATGATCAAATTCGAGTATGTGTTGGCTATACATACCTGAATATGGCATGCCCCGATGATAAATTTTCTTTGCCAATAACAAAACTCATGGTGGGTATTTCCTCTTCACATATTATTTTCTCTTTTTTGGATAGCTCATCTGGTTATAACCAAATAAAGATGGCCCCAGAAGATGAAAGAAACACTGCATTTAAAAGTCTTATAGGGATCTTTTGTTATAAGGTGATGCCATTTGACCTTAAAAATGCCAGTGCAACCTACTAGCGGGCTATAGCTTAAATCTTTAACGACTTAATCCACAACAAATTTGAATGCTACATTGATGATTTAGTTTTAAAGAGCAAAGTTAAAGAGGATCATATTTATGCTTAAGAATCTTCTTCGAGCGGTTGCGCCACTACGACCTTAAGATGAATCCCTTAAAGTGCACTTTTAGCATTATTTCCAAAAGTCTTACATTTTGTAGTGAGGCACTGCAGAATCAAAATTGATCCTACCAAATTGAAGCTATCTTAATTATGCCACCTCCTAAGAGTCTTTTACTAAACTAAGATCACTTTAGGGCCGATTGGCATATATAAGAAGATTCATTTCTAATCTTTTTGGAAGATGTCAATTGTTCTCTCTCCTTGCTAAAAAGGATACCAAATTTATTTGGGATGAGAACTGTCAATCTGTTTTTGAAAATATCAAATAATACCTAACAAACTCTGCCAGTCTTGGCAGCCCCTATTCTAGGCAAACCTCTAATCCTTTACACTATAGCCCTTGACGAGTCTCTGGGGGCCCTCCTAGCTCAAGTCAATGATGAAGGGAAAGATAACGCTCTCTACTACCTGAGTCGGAGACTTCTTTCAATGGAAATATGGTACCCTTCAATCGAGAAGCATTGTCTCTCTTTAGTTTTTGTAGCCCAAAATCTAAGACATTACATGCTTTCTCATCAATTCAATTTAATTTCTAGTGTTAATCCCCTACAATACCTTATGACTTGGCCTACATTGCTTGGACATTTGGCTTGATAGTTTATGATATTACTTTAATTTGTAAACACTTTCATTACCCTACGTGTTGTGAAAGGACAGGCCGTTGCTGACTTTCTAGCAGCACACTCGCTACTGGCTAAGTCTCCCCTAAATGATGATTTGCCTGATGAATAAATCATGAGTTTTAAAAAATTTTACTAATCAATTCTGAAAAATTTATTTTGATAGTGCAGCATCCTCCTAGCGGGGCAAAACACCTCAATCAACTATTCCCAGAAAGTCAAAATTGGCCCTATTTTCATAACACCAGATAAGAGAATGATGCACTTTTTCCACCACTTATCAGAGCCTTGCACAAATAACGAAGCTAAGTAAGAAGCTCTGATAACTGGCCTGGAACTTACAATCCTGATGGAGATTAAAGAGATTAAAATCTTTGGTGATTCTCAACTGGTAATCAACCAGATTTTAGGGACCTATTGAAAGTATGAGGAGGTTGTGAGACCTCAATGAACTAGTCCTTAGGCACACTAATTCAAAAGCAATACTTTCACTTTGATATGGAAGCTAATTAATTTATAAATAATTACAAAGATGGTGATTATATTTAAATTATCACAATAAAATATTAATCTTAAATTTTCACCAAGTAGTTATCATAGAAAATAAAGTGCATGAAAATAAAGTGCAAAAGTAAAAATCAAAAAGAGCACACTAGATTTATAGAAGTTTGGTCAAACCATGACCTATGTCCACTCCCGGAGTCCTCCTCTCCAGGTATTGCACTATCACTATAGTGTCTCTCCTTTAACCCCCTCAGCTAGGTAGAGAAGCCCTTACAACCTCTCTTCCACCAACCCTATACGGTAGGGGACCACACTCCTTTCACAGGTAGAGAATCTTGACTCTTTTTCACCCTCCTAATGAGGTAGAGAACCTAGAATCACTTTCACCATCCCCAATGAGGCAGAGTAGCTATGTCTTTTGACACTAAAGAGGTCTTCTTCCCAAAGCTTCCCTCAAGATAAACCTTGACTCTTGAAGGAACTTAGGTGCAAGTTTGTCAGAGCAACCTTATGAAAACCCCTCTCACACTCCCTTGAAGTCCACAAGGATCTTCTCTCTCTCTTACAAACTCCACCCTTTATCTCCCTAGCCCAAAGCTCTCTCTTTAAGCTTTCTTTAGATGAAAACAACTCAATAAATGCTCAAAAGACTCTCATAAAGCCTTATGAAAAAGCTTAAATAGAGGACTTCAAAAAATTCAATTCAGCCGTTAAAGTTTATACAGTATGATCACAGGATCATCTAGTATGATGTGTAAAATTTGGCATGTTAGTACTATACAATTCAGTATGAATATCAGTACGAGCAGTTCAATTTGCCTGTTAGTGTTATACGCTCAGCAGTATGAATGACCAATCGCACAATATAATTAGTTCAATCGAAATGCAGTTCATCTAGGACAAATCATGGGATGATGAAAATCATCTCTGTTGATTGTATAGTATGATCAAAATATCAAAATTAAGCAGATTCGATTGATTAATCATAGGATTAAATTAGGCAATATTTTAAACATCGTACAGTATGATTAGGTTCGTACAGTACGAATAGAACAACTTTTCAAATTCAATTTTTTGCCTAATTTAATGATCGACAGGGTTTCTAAAAATAACAGATCATACAGTACGTTGTGGTTTTCGTATTGTTCGAATAGTTATATTTCAAAATTATTATTATTTTTTTAAAATAAAATATTTAAATTAATTTCTATAAAACCATATCATACAGTACGATCATGATCATAGAGTATAAAGTATAAAAACATTAAAATATTTAACATTAATTTTTATACCCTTGTGTGTTTGTGCATAGTTATTAGGCTAGCATACACCCTTACAGGACTTGACTTAAGAAGTTAAGAAATAAATAAATAAAAATAACAAACTCTTTCAACATAACCTAGTTTACTTAATCTTGAGCCCTGAATCTTCAAAGAATGTGCCTGTTATACCTGAAATGTTAGTCAGCGCATAAATAAAAATACACTACACATACTAGGAGAAATAAAGAGGCAACCATTAATATTTATTATCATCAAAATTATAAACTCGAGAGCCCAAGTTGCAACACCTATAAGGTTTTAAATCCTAAACTCCTGAACTACCACCAGTACATAATTTACTTGTTTGAGCAGATTCCCATTGTAACTATGTATAGGGTTCCCCATGAAAGCAATTCTTTATTGGATACCCTAGCAAAACTTGCAAAGGAATTTTTCAGAAGAAGACTTCATTTCTATAGAGATTCAAGGTCGTAAGGTCCTATCTTTTATAGATTTAGAGCACATCAACAAGCAATCCCCCCAGGTCCTTTCTATCTCTTCAATAGTCGATAAAGAAGGCGTTTGGAGGCAACTGATAATCAAATTCATTCAAAAAAGAAAGTCCCCTTATAACAATTCGCTTGCGAATCAAATCAAGAAACATGCCTTATCATATGTACTAGTTAGCTATACATTATACCATCTAGTTTGATAAGATGTGGCTCAGTTGTTTAAACAAGCAAGAGGCCCTGAGGATCATTAATGAAGTCCATGCCAAACTATGTGGTGCTCATCAATCAGGTCAAAAGATGAAAATCAAAATCAAGACACTTGGATACTACTGGCCTACGATGATTGATGATTGCATGAAAATTACAAAATGTTGTCATCAATGCCAGGTACATGGTGTCATTTTACATCAGCCTCCTAATGTGTTACATCCCATGATAGCTTTGTCGCCCTTCAAAAGTTGGGGTATGGATCCTCCTTCTTCTAAGGGTCATCACTTCATTTTAGCAGCGATTGATTTCTTTTTAAAGTGGGTGGAAGTAGTTCCTTTATGCAATGTAACATCACACCATGCTATGAAATTCTTTTGTGATTAAAATGTATATCATTTCGACGTGCCCCACATAATCATATTCAATAATAGGTCCACTTTCAAGTCTATAGAAATTGATAATTTTGCAAGTCACAATGGTATTAATTAGAAATATTAAATAATCTATTACCCTTGGGCTAATGGATTGGCTGAGGCTTTCAATAAAACCCTAGTTTAAATCATCAAAATGATCTTGGATGATAGCAAACATCAATGGGATGAGAGGTTGATGGAAGCCTTGTGGGCCTATCAGACCACTTAAAGGATCTTGATCCAATCCACACTGTTCGCACTAGTGTATGGGTCCGAGTCCGTACTCCCTCTAGAAGTTCAAATCCCTTCACTAAGAATCACAATCCATAACCATATTATAAAAGAGCAAAATCATAACTCTGGTTATAAGATCTCGAGGGTCTTGAAGAACGTCATCTCCAAGCTCAACAAATCATTGAGTTATATAAAGCCTGAATGGTTCAAGCTCACATGAAGTTAGTACAACCTAGAACCTTCCACGTAGGAGACTTGGTCTTGGTTCTTCGAAGGCCTATCTTAGCTCATTGAAAGATCAATGGAAAGTTTGAACCAACCTGGGAAGGATCCTTCATTGTAGAGATAGTCTACGAAGGAGGCTCGTATCAGCTAATGGATTGTAAGGGAAATAACCGAATGCTTCCTGTAAACGGACGATTCCTTAAGAGATAATATGCTTGATGTAGCTTGATCATTGAATCAATAAAATTTTTAAGTATTTGAATCAAACTAACACAACTATGTTTAAGTTTTCAAACTCTAGAATCTTGTTTTTTCTTTTCTTAAGATTAGATATGAGTCATCGTGCTTTTTTTCCTTAGGATTAGACCCTTTAGTGATGGAGCATGCCCTCTATGGCACCATCCTAAATTTTAAACTCCAGTCCTGATCTTATGTGGATCAAGCTTCCTCCTCATATGATCACTCACTAGTGATGGAGCACTCCCTCTGCTACAACATCCTAATTTCAAACTTCAAAATTTAAGACCCGATCTTCTATGGGAAGTAATGCTTCCTTCCCATAAGATCTTTTAGTTTTCTTCTCCTTAAGGATAGATGTGAGTCATCACACTTTCTTTCCTTAGGATTAGACTTTCTAGTGGTACATAGCACCCTCTGTGGACCCATCCTAGTTTTCAAATTCCAAATTTGATCCTTTATGGAAGTAATACTTCCTTCCCACATGATTATCCAGATTTAATCTTTAGCGTAGAGCAAGTTTCCTCTCTATAAAGATCATCCACTTGTGATGAAGCACACCCTCTGTGGAACCATCTTAGTTTCAAAATTCAAAATCCAAATTTGATCTTCTGTGGGAAGTTACACTTCCTTCCCACAAGATCTTCTAGATTTCCCTTCCTTAATGTTAGATGTGAGTCATCGTACTTTCTTCCCTTAGGAATTAGAACTACTAGTGGTGGAGAATGCCCTTTATGGCACCATCCTAATTTCAATTTCAAACATCAAAATTCAAGTCTTCTTTTCCTTAAGGATAGGCAATTCCTACCCTTAGGACTAGATCTCTTAGTAGTGGAGAACGCCCTTTATGGCATCATCTTAGTTTCAATTTCAAAGTCCAGAATAAAGCCTTCCCTTCCATAAGGTTATGTACCTCCTTCTTTTAGGACTAAACCTACTAGTGGTAGAGTACGTCTTTCCTAGAACAATCCCAGTATCTTTAAACTCAATCCGCTAGGGTTAAGTTTTCCCATCCTTTAGAATCAAAACCCAGACTCGATCCTCAGTAGTTAGGAGTTTTTTCTTCCTATACAATCACCCAGGTTTTCTTTTCCTTTAAGGTTAGGTTTCTCCTTCCCTTAGAATAAATCTATTAGTTATAGAGTACGCCCTATGCGGTACTACCCTAGTATTTATTTAAACCCTAATTCTTTAGGGATAGACTTTTCCTTTCCATAGGATCAAAATTCCAGACATGACCTTTCTATTTGGTCAACACCAATATGTGCAGTATAACTTTATTCTACTAATATATTGGGTGTCCATTTGTTGACCTCATTTTTGTTTGAGGCCACTAGGACCAATCCAGATTCTAGATTAATCCAGACTCTAGATCAACCAGACCCTAGGATCAATCTAGTCCCTAGGATCAATCTAGATCCTAGGATCAATCCAGACCCTAGGAACAATCCAGATGCTAGGATCAATCTAGACCATAAGACTAATCTAGACCCCAGATAAATCTATATTCAATTTAATCTAGACCTCAAATTAATACAAAGTTCAAACTTATCCAAACTTCAAACCTATCCAAATCTCAACTCTAGTTTAATCTTTGATCTAGCCTCCAATCTAGCTAGAATCCTATATAACCATTTATGATCATTCAAATGTTTTTAAATGATTTGGATAATCCAAATTCAAGTAATTAAATCCAAAAATTAGCTCAAATCCAGATTTTCAAACCAAATCTCAAAGTTTGAAGGCTATGCCCTTAAAGCTTTTTTTTAGTTATATTTAAAACACTTCAAACCCTAGTCAAATGACCCCCAATTCATGATCTATAAATTACATATTGATTAGGCATGTCCTTAGGGTAAACCCTCCAAATCTGAGCTCATTCAAGGCCTCTAACCCTAGAAACTGAATTGGTTTCTAAAGGCTATAAAACCTTCAAATATTTATGGTCTCTGCCACTCGACCAATCACCTAGTAGAATTTAACCTTGGAGCCTCGTCTGAACCCTTTGATCATATCCAAACCTTTGATTATTACATTTTGAGCTATAATCTATATTTTGATGTACCCACTTTGACCCTCAGTTGGCCAGGGGTAAAACGACCAAAATGCCCCTTCAGGACAATTTTGAAGTTTTCTCCACTTCAATAAGGCCCAGTCAAATCAAATTATGGAACCTCCTCCAATGCATCCTAAACATCATTAGGAGTGTATAGGACTAAACCCCAAACCATAGTTTAGTCTGGTTGACGAGGTCAACTCCTTTTGACCAAATTACCCCTTAGGGGTTTGAACACTCATTTTAATCCAAATGGCTCCATCTTAGCATGAGACCAATTCCATTCAACTCAAAACCTTAAACCGAACATATTGAACCCAATACTAAACCTTGGGTCAGCCTAGTTGACTAAGTTAACCAGGGTTGACCCAAATGCCCTTTAAGGATCTAAATAGTCAATTTGATTAAAATGGCCTCCCCAAATCTTGCGACCACCTCCAATAGTTTTAGAACATCATTTCAAACTTGTTAAGCCCAAATTAAGCCCTTGGGTCAAACTAGTTGACCAAGTAACCTAGGTTGACCCAATAACCCACTAAGGGCCCAAATAAGTGATTTGCCAAGATGATCATTCTGATCCCTGAAACCACTATCATTAGACACTAAATATTATTCTAGATCTTTATAACCCAGTCCTAACCCTTGGGTCAACCTGATTGACCAAATCAACCTAGGTTGACCCAATCAATCTTTAAGCATATTTATATCTAATTAATGCCCAGATAAATCTCAAACTTGATCATACTTCTTTGGTCATATTCTCTAATAATTTGGACTTGATTGGGCTCTTAACCCAATCAGTTATCAACTTGATCAACTGGGTCCATGAATGATCCAAATTGCCCTATGTGACCCTTCCCATTGCACCTAGTTTACTCAACCCATATCAAGCTCTAAACTAATTCCAAATCATAGCTCAAACAAGTCCTAGTCCTTGGACATTCAAATCCAAACAAAATTGACCAAGTCAACCTAAGCCATATAGTTAAACTTCCATCTACACATCCAAACTCTAACTCTTGAACTCCAAACTATTGTTAAATCAACCCAACCAGCAATTCACATCCTCCTCACTTCCACCTCAACACTTGTTGGACTATTTAACTAGTTAAACAATTAACATAAGTCATTATATTGGTTAAAAAGGGTCAAACCACTCCCTAGAGCTAATATATTCTTGTTCAAACCATTCCAGCACCCTAGGCAGTCTCTAGAACCTCCTTCAGATGAGTTTAAGACTTAGATTAAACCCTTAAGCATCTAACATGGACTAGAGGCCAAAACACCCTTTCTGCATAGGATGTCCTTATGTCCTTTATACCCTCTGCTCCTAACTACCCTAGGATAGATGGCAAACATCCTAGAGTCCAGCCAAATAGATCCTAGCTGTCTAAAGAACCCTCATACGTTCTAATGGGGAAAAAAGACCAAAACCTAAACTATTCTCTTCACTACTCTCCCTCACTACTCTAGCTCTCCCAGACCAAGCTCTCATTTTCCTTTTTAGTACTGTAGAGCCTCCTGAAGCTTTACCAATTAAAACTCAGCAGTTAGAAGCTTGCCAGTGATGATCCTCCGGCTATCCTAGTCTCTAATCCGTCCCAAGTCATGATCATTAGATCCAAGGTATTTTAAGCCTCGACTTCAACTAAGAACCTATGTGAGGATAGTTCGCAAGCTCAACTAAATCATAATTTCTAAAGTCCAACAATAAAATCTCCTAAAACTCTTAGTCTTAGGTCATAACAACTAGATCAAAATAACTTTTCATCAAGTGATTTTCAGGCTGTCAAATAAAGCCCCCATGATTTCTGTTCATAAACTCTAGTTTGGTTTAAAATTTCAGCAATTTAGTCCATTCAATTGAGAGGATGTGCCAAAATTTTGTTCATAGGGTTCGCTTTACACAGGTTGTTCGCTAGGGGAGATCGGGATCATTGATCTTAAGATCAACAATCATAATCTAACCTTTCTACGGTCCATCCAACCGTGTATTTGCGTTTGATCAGGTTTTCACGCGTCCACCTCGATCAAAGCCATTGATTTCAGACAGTGCGAAATCTACAGTGCTTATGTACGCTAATGTGGTTAAGTTAATCCCATCCATTGCGAGTTAATTAGGGTCTAATGATTATACGGCTATGTAATGATTTGTCATTAAGGCGTTGCCGCGTAATCATTAACAATGATTATCGTGGTTATACTGGATGAATCCCGAGCCAATGCATAGCCTTCTCGCCACCACCAGCGCCGTCAGAGATATTAAATTAGTTTTAAATTAATTTTAATTTATTTTAATTAGTAGAAACTTAATTAAATCATATAAAATAAATATTAATCACAAAAATAATCATAATATATCAAAATTTTTAGTTTTTCAAACCATTTAATTTAAAATTAATATTAAGTTAAAATATTAAATATATTTTGAATTATTTTAAATATTTAATATTAAGCCTTTTTAATTAACATTTAATTAAAAATAATTAAAAATGCTTTCAAAGTTTAATAAATTTATTTTAAATCATTCTCTCACATTTATAAAATATTTAAAATATATATTAATTTAATTTTAAAACTTTATTTAATATTAATTACATTTAATTATATTAAATAGAAATTTAATTATTTAAGAAAATAATTTAAAATTCTGAATTTAATTTAAAATTGATAATACTTTATACTAAAATATTCAAAATATAGAACATTTTAAGTTAAAATTAAAAATGATTTCCAAATATTAAATAACTATTAAATATTAAATATTTGATTATTTAATTAATACTTAATTTAATTTCAAATTAAATACTTTTAAAATATTATGTAATCTTGAATTAATAAAAATTTCAAAAAATTATCAAAATTAGTTTAATATTAAATTATTTTAAATTCATTTTAATTATTAATTACTTTCAAATGACAAATATTTTAATATATTAATTATTACTAATTTTAAATACATCAAATAAAATTCAAATATTTTGAAATAAATAAATAAATTCTTATTTAATATTTTAATATCAAATTATTTGAAATTTAAAGCATTTTAATTTAAAATTAAAATTGACTTAAAATATTTTGAATAACTTTTAATTATTTAAACATTATAATATTTCAATATTATTTAATTAAGATAAATTCAAATCATTTTGAAAATTTAAGGAAGGATTATTTTATGTAAGTTTAAAAATTCAAAAAATATTTAAGAATTAATTTAAAAATTCTTTTCGATATTAATTAATTTTAAATTATTTTAAACACATTTAATTAACATAAAACTTCAAAAATAATTCAAAAGAAATTTAAGTTAAATAGAAAAAATTTAACTCAATATATCAAATTTTTTGGATTTGAAGTATTTAAATTTAAAATTAATTTTAAAAATAAAAACTTAATTTATTTTAATTAAGTCTAATTATTTAATTATTTTAATATTTAATTAATTCTTAATTAAATATTAAATTGAATATTTTGAAAATTAAATATTTTTTAAAAATATTTTAAATAATCAGATAATTATTTTATGATATTTTAATTTAAAATTCAAATTAATTTAAAATAATTCATATAATTTAAATCATTTTAAATTTTTTTTATCTGAATATTTAATAAATTTTTGACTTAAATAATTTTCAAAAATCAGAAACTTTTATTTTAAAATATTTCATATTATTAAGGTATTTCAAAAAATTATTTTGAAATTATTTTAAAATTAACTTTATTTTTTCTATAATTTCTAAAATTAAGCTATTTTTAATACAAAAACTATTTTTAAAATTGTGTGTGTGTGTGTGCGTGTATATATATATATATATATATATATATATATATATATATATATATATATATAATCCTTTGGGAGCTTTGAGTGTATCCTTGAAATCTTAAACATAGCTTGAGAATGATTGAATAGGATTTATGGGGAGTGGTGATTAATCAATGAGCAAATATTTTATTAATTGTTAATTGATTAATCTTCCAATTAGTTAAGTTTTATCTTGATTGCATGCTTAAGATGCAAACACTTGCACTTAGCCTAAGCGCTCCTAGATCTAGGATTTGAATGGTGTGATTGCATGTTTTTATATGTTAAGGGTTAGTGACGTTGATTTAAACCTAGCTAACCTACTGACATCTTAAGGACAAAAATTAAGGACTCATTTAGAGAACTTAAAAAAATTTTAGAAATTAAAGTATATGTCCATTAGGGATGAAACTTAAACCATTTAAACATAGTTACATCCTTTGCCTTAGAATATTTTCCACAAACTTAAAAATCATTAAACAACTTGATTAATTAATTTAAGATTAAACCCTCAATTAAGCTACAAAATTTCTAAAAATTCTAATACATCAAATTTAAATCTAAAAATTACATACAATACATCAAATCAACTAAAATTTAATCCTTAATCAGAGAAAAATAAAAACCCTTTGACTGGACTTTAATTTCAAGCTTAATTTAATTTTAAGTGAAAAATAATATTTAATTAATTTAATTAATTGATTCCAACAAATTCTCAAATACTTGAAAACATCTCCATATATCATTTTTGATCTTTCGAGGTGATTTCAAGAATTTGGAGTTTATTTTGATTCAAATCATTAAAATCTCTGAATTAAATCAATTAAATAATTCAAATAAATAGTCAAACTTTGAAAAATCACAATTGATTCCAGAAAATTCTAAATTGAGTAAACTCAAAGGCATGGGACTCCATTTAGGGTCTAATATTTGTTAAAAAATATCAAACTTATAGAAATAATTCAAAATCAAGAAGTTAACTAATTGGTCAACCCTAAGTCGAAATTCAAGTCAAACTTCAAGCATACATAACTAATTATAGAAAATTCCAATTCCAGCAAAATCAAAGCCTATTTACTAACATTTTGGCCTAGTATTTTCTTAAAATATTAAAATTTTAGAAATCAACTTTAATCAAAATATCAACTTTTGACCCCTTAATTTAAAGATTAAAATAATCAAATATTTTTAAATGTTAATAATCATTTAAAATTCTAGAAAACATCAAACTCAACCTTTTAAAACTAGTGACCAATCATTTTAATTAAAATTTATCAACAATCAAACCCCTAATCAAATATGTTTACTTTTTTGCTACTTATGTGTGCCAGGTTTTTTGAGCTTTCTCTGCATGCCGGTTGCTAGAGTAGATTGATGGGTGTATTTGTATATCTAACTTTTGTAATCTATGTATTGATTTTATGGGCATTAAATCACCCTTATGTTAGGGGAAAATTATGTGCTAACATAATCTCATGCAGGTGGTCATGCTCATACAGGGCATAAAAATTAAAGGGGATAAAATAAAAAAAATTAAGCATTAAATTGATAATATTTTCTATAGGTGCTGCACCTGCTAAGTCCCTCTTTAAAGTTAAAAGAGCATGGCCAAGTGTAGCTAGTTTGAGCATTTTAATTCCGTTATATATATGCTTGGGATTTTAATTTAAATATTGATTATTTAGGATAACCCTGCATTTCGTACTTGAGTCAAAACTTTTTTTTTTAATTTCATGTATATGTAATTTGATTATAATTGAGTTATAATGTTAAAGTGGTCTTTTGAGATGGGATGTTGACATCCAATTTGGAATCCAAAGGGGAAGGGACATCCCTTAGGGGAGAGTTCCTCTCCCTTTGGAAATCCAAATTAGCATGGCTTTCAAATATCTAAAGAGAAAAGAAAACATGCCTTTGGGGATGAGTTTCATTTCATTTGGATGTCCAGACCCGATGAAGCCCGTAGAAGTACGAAGAAGTGGAGATCGAGAAGAATCCCAATTCTTAAAGTCACTTGAGTCTTAGGAGTATAATTTGGGTTATTGTTAGTGGTACCTTGGCCACTTTTAAATTTTATAGACCGTGGGTTGTACTATTAAATGACACATACCACATGGACTGTTGAATTTATTTAATTAATTTGATTTGGCTGGAGTGTTTCAGAATCCTAATACACTCCCTACCCTTCCTCCTTTCTCCAAAAATAAGTGTTCCACTTTGATTCAATCCCTATTAAATATTCTAATCCTCACCTCCTTTGATATCAATCCTTAAAAATTCTAAATGAAATTTCCACCTTTATTTTAATCAAGAGTATTCATAAAAAACTTAGATTTCTTACGATGTAATTAACTATGAAGGGTTGCGCTCATCGGAGATTTAGAACCCAAATCAAATTTTAAAATTAAGATTTCAAAATTTAAATTAGTTATCTTTGGAAAAATTAGTCATTGATCATTATCGTCATATTCAAATGATTGATAATAAATGATATCTTATTTCTCCAAGAAGACATGTATTTCTATTATCACTACTTTGATTATGAAATTAATGATCCCTTATCTGGATTATTATAGTTAAACACTCAATCAAATATCATTTTGACCCTCCGAGGTCATATGTGATTCTTCCCTGAGTTTGACTATGATTCTCAGGATGAACTTGCAGTTTTATAATATGAACTTATTAGGGAATGATGTCTTCGCCTCCCGAGGTGATATATCATTTATAATGATGTGTTCAATTTTAAAACTATAATTTTAAAAAATTAAACTTTCCTAAAGAAAATTAACTTTTCAAACTCAACTTTTTCAATCAAACAAAAAATGATATTTTTGCCTTTTAGGGCTATATATTGTCCATAACGACGTGTTCAATTTTAAAATTGAAATTCCAAAAATTAATCTTTTTCAAAGAAAATTAACTTTTCCAACTCAACTCTTTTTCAATCAAATAATAAGGGGAGTGAGAAAATTTTAAAGTTAAATTTTTTTATTCTAATCGTAATGTACGACTTACAACCTTGTTGTATGATCAGTTACTCAAAAAATATTTTTAACTACTAATTGAACATTTAATTTCTGGAAGCCGATCATACTATACGATCCAGATCATATTGTACGATTCATTTTGATTTATAAACCCTAGCCGCAAGATAAATTAAGTAAGATATTTGAAAATCTATTTTTGAATGAATCGTACTGTGTGATCTAATTCATACTATATAGTATTTTAAAATATTACTTAAATTAACCCTATAGATAGTCAATAAAATTATGGTTTAATTAATGATAGCAGGTTATATTGTAATCAACTAACCATACTATATGATGAGAGCAATATGGGATAACTTTCAATCATCTTAGAGATCATCTTGTATGAATGCAGAGAAATTAAATAGACCGTAATAGATGACCTCACAATTGTATTGTATGATATGTTTACAAAATTAAATAGTATGTTTGAATGAATGTTTGTATCGTACTATATGAGTCTAATTTTTGAACTGATCGTACTGTATGAATACTAATCATACTGTATAAAAGAGATGACTAACTTAAATTTTTAGGATTTCTTGAAGCTTATATTTAAGCAATATTTTAAGAATTACTTGGTAATGGAGAGAGGAGTTATTTACTGTTGAAGGTACTATGAGATAGAAGATTTCTTGAGAGCACTTGGGTGAGAGAGGAAGAAGATGGTGAGGTTGAGTATGAGGAAAAAGTAGTGTGTGGGGATCACACTTTTGCTCCAGTCTTGCTTGCATCTGATTCTACCTGTGGCCTTGTGAGTCCTTGGGAGAGAGGCTTGAAAGTCAAATCCTCTAGGTTCTCTAACTTCTCGATGAAGGAGAAAAAGGAGCTGTGGTTCTCTGCCTTCTTCAGGAGGGAGAAAAAGGAGTTGGGTTCTCTTCCTTCGCTAGGAGGGTGAAAAAAGAGCTGAGGTTCGCTGCCTTCATCAGAAGGATAAAAAAAGAGCTGAGGTACTCTGCTTTCTCCAAGAGGAAGAAAAAGATTGGAGGTCCACTTCAATCACTAGAAAGGTGACATAGCTTCTAGCACTCCACTGCATCAGGTTTGGTGGAAGGGATTGCATAAGGGCTTCTCCGCCTTGCTGTGGAAGCCAAAGGAGAGTAACTTTACAATAGTCCAAAACTTAGAGCGGATGACTCCGGTGAGTGGACATAAGTCATGGTTGACCAAACCACTATAAATTCTTCTAGTAAGCTTTTCCTTTTTACATTTATTTTCTTTCTATAATTTTAATTATTTTTTATGAGTTGAAATTATTGATTTGAATATTTACGATTAACTGCACTTAGGATAGACTGTGGCTTGCAATGAGAAAATTTGCATATATAAAAAGAACAAAAAAATATAATATCTCTTTTAAAGTTATTAATTACTTCCACATAATTTTTAAGTTATCTATCTAAATTTAGTTTACAAATTATTTTTATAGCAAAAAACCAAAAATTAATATTTTTGTTTAGCACTTGGCTTTTAAATTACCAATTCACCCCCCCCCCCCCCTTAATGCGCCTCGGGCTAGTTCATTGAGGTCTCGCAACCTCCTCGAACTTTCAAGTGGTATTAGAGCGGGTCTCAAAATTAGGTTTTAGAAAACCTTGAGAAAAAATGATCAATGATGCAATTTTGAAATTGGAATACTGTATAGGGTTAATCAATAACCCGTCCACCACTAATTGAAAACATTCATTTGAATTTCTAAACAATTTGCATGTCGACAATTTTACAATCCATCGATTAGAAAATTTGGCATATGATTCAAATTGGATATTCTCTTCCATCTAGAGTAGTTCATGGAGTTAAAACTAACATCCCCTTTACTGAACGGAGTTATGAGGATAGGGAACTCACACAATTAAATGTTAAATATTTGAATTGTTTCTTTTGTGCTTTAAAATTTGAAGATTATATGAGAGTTTCTATATAGACTACGGGGTAGAAAATTTGCGATATATTATACATCACTTATGAGGGAACTAGTAAAGTTATACAGTATAGGAAAAATATTATACTACATGATTATGAACTTTTTTGCAGGAAACCTTGTGAGACTATATCTGAAATGTACACTAGGTTTACCCAGATAGTTACATCCTTTCATGCACTAAGTAGAGAACTATCAAATTTTAAAAAAGTTAATAAGATTTTATGATGCCTACCTAATTCTAATGATACTAAGATAATTATAATTACTAAATCAAAAGATTTTAACATTTACTCTATTGATAATTTATTCGGGTCACTCATTACCTACGAGAAAGGAGTGAGTTAAAGGCAAAATGATGCAGGTGAAAAGAAGGAGAGAACTATGGCCATAAAGGCAAATGATTCAAATAGTGACAGTTCTATAGTGGAGGCAGATGACGACATCATGTTGATTAAACTAAAATTAAAAATTTTTCTTAAAAGAAAGCAGAGGTGTCATCAGCAACATTGGAGTAAAAGTAAAAGCAATAAAAATTTTAAAGTGACATCTAACACAATCTATTTTGAATGTAGGAAACCAGGTCATCTTTGAATAGAGTGCCCAAACTTGATCACTCATCTAGAGAAGGAGAAGGGTGAAGAAAAGGAAAAATTCAAGAATGGGAAAAACAAGACACAGAAAGCATTTTGAGCGGACTTTACATCAAAATCATCAGAACAAGAAGCAGAGGATGAGGCAACAAACCTGTGTCTTATGGCTAATGGTAATCTTGATCAATAGGATCAAGATAAGGTATGTCAACTCTCCTATAAATAATTATTTAGTATATAAAAAAATTCATGATTCGTATAAGAAATTAAAAAAATGTATGCAAATCTGAATACTGATTTTCTTACTTGTCAAAAAGAGCATACAGTTTGGTGAGAGAGCTTTCTATATTAGATAGCGATCATATGACATTACATTATGAATATGATGCATTAAATAAGAAGCATAATGATCTATCTAATGCATATTATTCTTTGAAAACCTCACATATTGAACTAGAAAAAACATTCAAAGAATTAGAAACATGTGCATAAGGAAAAGATGAAAGTGAGTATGCATTGAAAATAGAAGTATTTATTTTAGAACGTGCAAAAAAATTCTGCAAGAAAAAATAAAAGTACTTCAAAATAATAAACCATCACCTACCTTGACATAATTTCATAACCCTTCATCATTGTACGGATCATATAACCCCAGAAAGAGGCACCATAACCCGCTTAGATTAGTAAATCTATTTCCTGGTATTAGGTGTTATTTTTGTGGCATGTTATGACATATAGCCCACACTTGCACTATCTAACATAGGACACATTTAGTGTAGAGGCCAAAATTATATGCATCACACCATAACATGCATTCATATCATTCATTCAAGCATAAGGTGGAACCCAAACTCTCTTAGGTTCCCAAATCTAATATTTAAGTGACTTTGTAGGGGTGCTCTCACAAATGACCTAATGAAAGCATGTGGTACCTGGATAGTGAAGCTCAAGGCATATGATTGGTGAATTGAAGTAGTTCATCACACTGGAGGCCAAGTCTGGAGGCAAGGTAATAGTGGGAGACAACACCATTAGACAAGTGGTTGGCTCTGGTATAATTGGAAACTTAAGCAATTTTATAATTGAAAATAATTTATTAGTTAATGGTCTAAAGCATAACTTATTGAGCATTAGTCAATTATGTGATAAGGGTTTTAACATTAAATTTCTTTCTACAAAATGCATGATTAATTTAAATGAAAAACTAGTTTTAGAAGAAAAATGAATAAATAATGTTTACATGCTTAACTTGAACTGCATTGAATATTCTAGCTCCTTGTGTTTGAAAACCATAATTGATGAATTTTGTCTATGACATAGTAGACTATGTCATGCAAGCTTGAAGACCCTTAAGAATATTATCTAGAAAAACCTAGTTAGAGGTATTCCTAAGCTATATTTCACTAAGGATCACCTATGTGATGCCTGCCAACTAGGAATATAAGTTAGGTCTTAATTTCACTCAATCAAAGACATCAACACCACTGGGACAATAGAAATCCTTCATACGGACCTATTTGGACTAGTTAGTACAGCCAAGCAAGGAGGAAAGATTTATAGATTTGTAATAGTATATGACTTATCAAGATTAACTTAGGTTAGATTCCTAGAACATAAGACTGAGTCATTTGAGAAATTTAGAACTTTCTCCACTTGGATTTAAAGGAAATTATGATGTAAAATTTTAAAATTCATAGTGATCATGGTGGAGAGTTTAAAAATTGTATGTTTGAATCCTTCTGTCATGAGATAGGAATATAACATAAATATTCTGCCCCTCAGACCCCTCAGAAGAATAGAATATCAAAAATAAAGATATAACATTGGCAGAAGCGTCTAAGGCCATGTTAGCTGAATATTCACTCCCTAGATACTTTTCGGCAGAAGTAGTGAATACTACTTATTATATTTTAAATAGGGTAAATGTTAGATTTAAAATAAATAAAATCCTATAGAGCTCCTTAAGCTTAGGACACCAAATATTTCTCTTTTACATGTCTTTGGGTGTAGATTCTTTATCTTAATCAATGGAAAATCACCCTTAGGAAAATTTGATCCCAAGTCTAATTAAGGTGTATTCTTAGGTTTCTTATATATAGGTAAGGCCTATAGAATGTTCAATAAGAGAACCCTTGTAGTAGAAGAGTCTACCCATGTGGTATTTAATGAATCAGATAGGACTTTTAAATCTAAACCAGAAGAAGAAGAAGTAGTAGAGATCATTCAAGGGTTAGAAGCTATTGACCAAGGAGATAGAGAAGAACCACGGGAACCACTACCTAGAGAATGGAGATATTCTTCTAGTCATCCTAAAGAACTTAACTTAGGAGACCCATCTGAAAGTCTTAGAACTAAGCATGGACATTGGAAGGAAGTTAGTCATTCTGCATTTTTCTCTATAATAGAACCCACCAACATAGATCAAGCCCTAGCTAATGAATTTAGGATCCTAGTAATGCAAGAAGAACTAAATTAATTTTTTAGAAATGATGTATGGGAACTAGTCAATAGACTAAAGGATTAAAGTGTGGCTAGAACAAAGTGGCTATACAAAAATAAAATGAATGATTTTGGAATAGTAGTGAGAAATAAGGCTAGATTAGTAGCTAAGGGGTATAACAAAATTAAAGGAATAGATTTTGAGGAAACCTGTACCCCTGTAGCTTAACTAGAAGCCATTAAGGTGCTACTAGCTTTTGTTTCTTTAGGGGATTTAAATTATATTAAATAGATGTTAAGAGTGCCTTCCTAAATGGGGAGATTAAAGGGGATATTTATATTGAGCAACCCCTAGGTTTTGAAAATTTACAATTTCTAAATCATGTGTTCAAGTTAAAGAGGCATTATATGGACTAAAATAAGCACCTAGAGCATGATATGAAAGGCTAAGCACATTCCTACTAGATATGTGTTCAAATTTATATTAATGATACCTTATTTGGATCCTCAGATAAAAACCTATGTAAAGAATTTTCAAATACAATGAGTAAAGAGTTTAAATTGAGCATGATGAGAGAGTTAAACTATTTTCTTAGATTTAGTGTGAAGCAGATGGATAATGAAACTTTTATTAGTCAATCTAAATACATCAAATACATCCTAAAGAAATATGAAATGGAAAGTGCTAAGGCAATAAACACTCCCATGAGCTCTACTATTTAGTTAGTGTTACAATCAGGATCCCGAGCACTTGATTTTGATGGTGATAACTAATACTTAATGAATTTATATGGCCTTCTTTAAAAATTATAAATGTTTATCTTTGTCTGTGAACACAAATATTTCAAGTCAGATACACACCGCTCAAGATTACTGGAGACTCAAATTGGGTAGAATAAGATATTCAAAAACTTTTATTTTTATTTTCTTTATTTTTTATTTTATTGAGTCTACCATAAAAGCATGTATGTAAAAGGAGCAACCATGCACACACACAGAGGGAGATTTTTTTTAAGTCTAAATTTGTTTTTTGAACTGATCGTACTGTACCATTTTTAATCGTACTGTACGATGGGTCATTAATACTCAGGCTAACGGCTAATTCTGAATGATTAGTTCTGGAAACTAATTGTACTGTATGATTTGGTTCAATTCAAAAACCCTAGCCGCCAAAATAAGTTTGGTAAATTTCTAATTTTGATATTATGAACTATTCGTACTGTACGATATATATCATATAGTACGATTAGTTAAAATCTTACCAAAATTATCTCCCGTAATCAGGAAAAAAAATCTTGGTTTCTTAATTAATTGAATTCGCACAGTACGATAGCTATCATACTGTACGATAGACAGAGACGATTTCATTTATCCCATTGATCGTACCAGACGAAACTAAGGTTTTTATTCTATTCGTCCTGGATGATATTCATATCATACCAGACGATGTCCTTAAAATGAACTAATCATACTATACAAATAATATAGTACTGGATGATGGTCAGAGATGAATTTGCTCGTCCCACAGATCGTCCCATAGTTCATCCTGTACGAACAGTTGAAAATAACATGATCGTCTTGTACAATCACTGGATCGTACAGTACGATATTCGTAAAATCCATGAATTGTTCATCTATGCTCGTACTGGATGAAGCTAATTTTGAACTGATCATATTGTATGATGTTCGATCGTACTGTACGAATAGAGTCATAAAAGTTGAATTTTTAGGGTTTTTTTAAGCCTAATTTAAAAAAAATTTTTTAGAGAGGGAAGTTAGAACTCTTAAGAGAAGCTTTCTTTAAAGAGATCCAGGGCTTGTGAGAGGGAGGTGAAGGTGAGCTTGAGCGTGAGAGAGAAGGAGTGTAAGGGGATCACACAGTGGCTCCAAGCTAGCTTCATGCTTTGCCCCTCTTGTGACTTTGGGGAGTCTTGAGAAAGTTCTATAGGGAAGAGAGGCTTCAAGGTCAACATCATCTGGGTACTCTGCCTTCTCCATGAGGGAGAAAAAGGAGAAGATTCGCTGCCATCACCGGGAGGGTGACATAGCGTTTGGTATTCCGCCACACTAGGGGAGGTGAAAGGGAGTCTTGTTAAGGCTTCTCCACCTTACTAAGGGAGCAAAAGGAGAGTCAACTTTTAGTAGTGCAATTCTCAGAGTAGAGGACTCTAGGGAGTGGACGTAGGTGAAGTGACCAAACCACTATAAAAATTTTGGTGTGCTTTTTCCATTATTTTACAGCACTTTATTTTTCACATACTTGCTTACTACTATATCTGTGTGGTTAAAAAATTGGTTGTGCTTTCTTTATATTGTGAGATCAGTAATTGTGTTACCAATATCATCGTTGTGATCGTATCATTAGCTTCCGTATTCTACTCGTTGTGTTATTATTTTAAAAATCCAAAAAAAAAATTAGAACTCCTATTTAGGATTAATTTTTAAAATACCAATTCACCCCCCCTCTTGGCGCATCTCATACTTTCAAGTGGTATCAGAGCGGGGGTTCAAAATAGTGTTTTAGAAAATCTAGAAACATAAGATCCATGGCATATTTTGATAATCGTAACACTATGGAGGGTTATTCTATAACTCGTCCACCTTTATTTGACAATATACCATTTGATTTCTAAAAAATTTATATGTCTACATTTTTACAGTCTATAGACTATCACATGTGGATGTTGGTTTAAGAAGGTTACTCTGCACCGTTTCATATTTTGAATGGAGTTAAAACTGAATTAGCTTTTAATAAATGGAGCAATGAGGATAGAGAATTTGCACAATTAAATGCTAAGTACTTGAATTGTTTCTTTTGTGCATTAAAATTAGAAGATTATATGTGAGATCTACTTGTAGTACTGGTAAGGAGATCTGGATAAATTGTGTATCACGTACGAAGGAGCTAATGAGGTTAAACAATCTAGGCTTAATATACTCCTATATGATTATGAACTTTTTCGCATGAAATCTAGTGAGACTATATCTGAAGTATACACTAGGTTTACGCAAATAGTCACATCTTTGCATTCTTTAGGAAGAGAGTTATCAAATTCTGAAAAAGTTAACAAAATATTGAGATGTTTACCTAGCTCCTATGATGCAAAAATTACTATAATAACTGAGTCTAAAGATTTAAATATTTATTTAATTGACAATTTACTTGGGTCACTCATTGCCTATGAGTAAGGAGTGAGTCAAAGGTAAAGTGATGTAGGTGAAAAGAAGGAGCAAACTATGGCTCTAAAAGTGAATAATTTTGAAAGTGACAGCTCTGAAGTAGAGGAAGATGAAGGTTTACAAAAATTAACTTGCTGATATGTTTACAAAACCTCTGGCCTTTGAAACCTTCAGCACCTTAAGAACCATATTAGCTGTGATAGATATTCATGCTTGAAATTGATACTTTCTATTTATATTTTTTTCTTATTTTATTTTATTCGTATGTATGTTTCTTTTAATGGGTTTTTATTTTATGATTTTTATTTTCTGTTATTTTACTTCAGTGTTTTAAGAATCAGGTCACTATTCACTTTTACTATTGAATTTATTTTTCAAATGATATTTTTACCTTATTTACTATTTAAAGCATGCAAGCAGTGACTGACTCCTCTAAAATAGTTAAAGGAAGAAATATTGATGATTGTTTCTCTTCCTCTAGCTCCTTTAGTGGTGTATTTTCTTTTTGAATCAAAATCTCTTTCAAATTAAAAGTTAAACTTTGAAATAGAGATCTATTTTATATTGCAACTCAAGAATCAAGATTGATCTTATGATTTTTTATTACAACAAAACTAATTATTGTGTTGATAAGTTCAGTGTTTCTCTTAGCTATATTGGATACTTTGGTTTGTTTCTGTGTGTACTAATATTTTAGGAAATCATACTCCAAATTGCTGAAGACTATAAGACAGAGTAGAATAGGATTTCATGTAATAGAGTCTGTATATCTATATTTTTATTTCTTTAGTCTGAGCATATTGTGATTGTAATTAGGTAACCGTGTACACATATAAGAGGAGAAATAAACTTTAAATTGATTTTTTTTTACTGATCATATTATAAGATTAGTTATCGTACTGTACGATTTATCATAAGTTTCCTTCTGAATACAGTTAATCAAATCATGGCTTTAAATTTTTAAACTGTTCAGACTGTATGATGCCAAGTCATACATACGACTGATAGTGTATGAAATAGGGTTCGTACAAAATTAAACCAAATGAACACATTTAATTTTGAACTTTTCGTATAATATGTGTCTGTTCATACAGATGATTGATAGTGTATGAAATAGGGTTCATACCAGATTGTACTAAATGAACACATTCAATTTTGAATTATTCATATTGTATAGTGTTTATTCATACAGAAGATTGATAGATATGAAACTAAGTTCGTCCCAGCTTGCGCCAAATGAAGCCTTAATTTTTTTACGTGTTCGTACCATATGATCTATGATTATACCATATGATTGTAGGATGGATCTCTTATAAATTTTAGTTTTGGATAGTTTTTTTTTGGATTTCCTATAAATTAAGTCCTAAAAAGTGACTGAGTGAGCCTTTTACTATAAGCTTCTTTTGAGAGTGTGTTTGGGAGAACTTGTGTGAGTGAAGGGTGAGAAATCTAGTGAAAGGAAATTATTAGGGATTCACAAGGTTGCATAATGTGAGGATCTCTTTGTCTTCTTCTTCAAGTTTCTACTCGACTTATTTGGAGGCTCTTGGGAGAAGATCTTCAACATAGGATCAATGTTCTCTGGCATCACCAAGAGGGTGAAAAAGGACGTCAAGGTTCTCTTCCTTCCCCAGGATGGTGAAAATGGATGTCTAGGTTCTCTACCTTCACAAGGACGGTGAAAAAGGATGACGGTTCTCTGCTACCCTGGGTTGGTGAAAGAGAGTTTGTAAAGGATTCTCTACCTTACTATGGGGGCAATGGATAGTCACTTTTATTTAGTGCAATAAATAGAGAAGGAGTCTCCAAGGAGTGGACGTAGGTCAAGTATGGACCGAACCACTATAAAATTTGGTGTTCTCCTATTCTCTTTTAATTTTCTTTATTTGTATTTTTAATTTCTACGCTTTAAAGTTTTGTGGTTAAAAAATTCTGTGATAATTATTTTATCAAGCAACCACATATTTGAGGATCATTGATTTAAATTTCTAAAAAATGGTTTTCAAGATTCCAATATATTTTTTAAATAACGAATTCATGCCCCTTCTTGGTTAGCCTTGTGACAGTTATATAAGGTCTATCAACCTACATGAACTTTCAACTGGTATCAGAGGCCATTTCAAAAATTAAGGTTTAGACATCTTTTTAAAAAACAATCATGACTAATTTTGGAAATCAGAATACTGTTGAAGGATATTCAATCACTAAACCACCTTTATTCGATAAGATTCTTTTGATTTTTGGATAACTGGTATGTCTACTTTTTTGCAATCACTTGACTATCTCATGTGGATGTTAATACAAGAAAGATATACTACACATACTAGAATTGTTGGTGGCATTAAAGTTGATACAACATTTACTAATTGGACATTAGAAAAAAGAGAATTAGCACAGTAAATGCAAAATGTTTAAATAGTTTCTTTTGTGCCTTAAGATCTGAGGTTTATATGCATATTTTTTACTTATAAAACTGGAAAAGAGACCTGGGATAGACTTTGCATAACTTATGAACGAATAAATGAGGTAAAATAATCTAGGTTGAACATTTTACTACATGACTATGAACTATTTCACATGAAACTAAATGAGTCAATTTCTGATATGTACACAAGGTTTACTCAAATTGTTACCTCATTGTATGCTTTAGGTAGAGAACTTACTAATTCAAAAAAAGTTAGTAAAATCTTATATTATTTACCTACTACTTATGATATAAAGATAACTATCATAATTGAGTCTAAAGATTTGAATGTATATTCTATTGGTAATCTGCTTGGATCACTAATTGCTTACAAGGAAGGAGTGAATCAAAGACAGATTGATGCAGGTGACAAACGTCGAGAAAAGAATATAGCTTTGAAAGTTAATGATTCAGAGAGTAATCAATCAATTCCTAAGGATGAAGAATTAAGATATTGTACTTATGACTAGGCAGTTCAAAATTTTCCTTAGGAGAAAGCAATGAAGACGATAGTATTGAAATAAAGGTAAGTTCAATAAGAATGCAAAAGTTTCTAATGAAGTTATTTGTTATGAATGTAGAAAGCCTGGACATATAAAAGCTTATTTCCCAAATCTCAAAGCTAATCCTAGCAAGGAGAAAGCTGAGGAGAAAACTAATGCTAGGAAGAAAAGATAAGAATGCGAAAAGCCAGTTTTCAGACTCCTCAGAAACTGAAGTAGAAGAGGAGGTTATAAACTTGTGCTTAATGGTAGATAAACTTGATCATTCAGTTCAAGAGGAGGTATGTGACCTATCATATGATGAATTATTTGAAGTTTCTCAGAAAATTCATAATGCATATAGGAAACTTAAAAAATTGCATGCTAATCTTAACTTTGAGTATTTTAATTTAGAAAAGAGTATGAAAATCTTAAGAATGATCATGCATCCATAGATAGCAATCACAGGGCTTTGTTCGATGAATATGATGATTTGAACAAGAAGCATGAACTATTGAAAATATCCTATACTGAACTTGGAAATGATTTTAAAATATTCATGGAAGAACTTGATCGAAGGGAACATGATTTTAAGATTGAAAATTTGATTTTGGAAAGCTCAAACTCATATCTTAAAGTACTAGTGAAAGCTTTTGAGGAAACTAAGAATCCACCCACACTTGAACAAATTCATAATCCTAACCAAAAGCGTATAAGTTTAAAACCTATGAAAAGATATTATAACTCACGTAGATTAGCAAATCCTTTTTCTAGTGTTAAATATTTTTCATGTGGAATGTTGTGGCAGATTTTCCATACTTGTGCTATCCATAATAGAACACATTTAGTGTTGAGACTCAAGATGCATCAATTACAGCATATCAAACAAACATTTAGATCATTTTTGTCAAGAGATGAACCCAAAAATTTATTTAGGTTCCCAAGTCTAACATTTGATTATTTGATAGAAACACTCTCATATAAGCCCTCATGAGAGCATTTGGTACATGGACATCAGATGTTAAAAATATATGACTGGAGATGCAAATCACTTTATATCGCTGGAAGCCAGGACTAGAGGAAAAGTGACACTGGGAGATAACCCCATAAGAAGAGTGATTGGTTCAGGTATGATTGGTAACCCAAAGAAATTTTTGATTAAAAATATTTTATTGATAGAAGGCTTAAAACATAACTTGCTAAGTATTAGTCAACTTTGTGATAAAGGTTTTTGCATAAAATTTTTACCTACAAGTTATATTATAAGCCAAAATGGAGTTGATGTGTGGCATGAATTTAGGGTAAATAGTATTTACATCTTTTAAAAATGGAGATAACTTGATTTAAACTGTGTTAAATCTTTTAATGCATTTTTCCTAAAAACTATTGCTAATGAAACTTGGTTATGGCATAGAGCACTTTATCATGCAAGCATGAAAAATCTTAAGAAGATTACCCAAAAAGAATTGGTTAGAGGCATACCCAAATTAGACTTCAATAAAGATTACCTATGTGATGCATGTCAATTAGAAAAATAAGTCAAGTCCTCCTTTCATTCAATGAAAGATCTTAGAACTAGCAAACCCTTAGAAGTTCTTTACGTAGATCTCATTGGACCTGTTAGAACTATAAGTCTAGAAGGGAAAGTTTATGGGTATGTAATTGTAGATGATTATTCAAGGTTCACTTGGATTAGATTCTTATCTCACAAGAGTGAATCATTTGGTGAGTTTATAAATTTTTATACTTTGATCTAGAGAAAGCTAGGCTGTGAATTCTTACAATTCATAATAATCACGAAGTAGAATTTGAAAATTAAATATTTGAAGTTTTCTGTAAAGAGCAAGGAATATATCAATTTTTTTCAGCTCTTAGGACCCCTCAACAGAATGGGGTTGTTGAAAGAAAGAACAAAACTTTAGTAGAAGCCGCTAGAGCCATGTTGGCTGAATTTTTACTTCCTAAATATTTCTTGGCTAAAGTGGTTAATATAATGTGTTATATTCTGAATAGGGTGAATATTAGATATAAGTTAAATAAGACACCAATAAACTTCTTAAGGGAAGAACACCCAACCTCTCACATCTACATGTCTTTGGATGTAGTTGTTCCTTTGTAACAATGGTAAAACTCCTTTAGAAAAATTTGATCCTAAATCTGACGAGAGAATTTTTCTAGGATATTCAAGTTTTAGGAAATCCTATAGAGTTTTTAACAAAAGGACATTGGTAGTAGAGGAGACCACTCATGTAGTTTTTGATGAATGTAATATTTTTGGAGCATCTAGGATAGAAGAAGAACATATTAAAGAAATTGTCCAAGGAATTGAGAATGCAAATCTGGAAGAAAGGGTTGGAATATAAAATATATTTCCTAGAGAATGAAACTATTCTAAAAGTTATCCTAAAGAATTGATTTTAGGAGAACCAAGTGAAGGTGTTAGAATAGGCATGAACAAAGAAGTAAACCACTCAACATTTATTTCAATGATTAAACCCACTAATGTAAATCAAGCACTTTCTAATGAATTTTAAATTTTTTTTCCATACATGAAGAATTGAATCAATTTGTTAGAATTGTTGTTTGGGAGTTGGTAGAATGTCCTAAAGATCAAAGTGTTATTGGAACCAAGTGGGTCTTCTATTACAATCCAGGATCCCTAGTCTCTAATTTGGGTGATGACAAAATATATTAACTGGATTGTCATGTTCTTTCTTGAAAAAAATAGATGTTTATTTTTGTTTGTAAGCATTAACATTTCAGGTAAGCCAGACACTACTCAAGACTGGTGGAGACTCAAGACTGGGTAGAATACGATGTAAAAGAATTCGTATTTTATACTTTCTTTAATCTTTATTTTTTTGAGTCTGCCACAACAAGAGTGTATGCAAATGGGGTGACAATGCACACACACATAGGGGGAGAGTTTTTTTTAAGTCAAAATTTTTTGTAAGAAAATTATATTGTATGATTTTTAATCGTACTGTACGATCTATCATTAAAACTCAGGCTTAACGACTAATTCTGAATGATTAGTTTTGTGAACTAATCATACTGTACGATCATTATCATATTGTACGATTTGTTTCCATCCAAAAATACTAACTGCTAGCATAGTTTAGGTAAGATTTTAAATTTGATTTTTTGAATTAATTATACTGTAGGACTATAATCGTACTGTATGATTATTTAAAATATTGCCAAAATTATCCCCCATAATCAGGCAACTAAATCATGGTTTCTTAATTACTTTTATTCATATAGTATGATATGAATCACACTGTATAAATGATAGAGATAATTTTGGTCGTCCTAGAGATCGTAACAGACGAAACCACATTTTTTAACTATTTGTCCCGGACGATATTTATATCATATAGGATAATGATCTGATTTGAACTATTCATATGGTTCGAAGGTTATAGTACGGGATGATTTATAGAGATTAATCTTAATCATCCCATAAGCCATCCTGTACAAACAGTTGAAAATAACACGATCGTCCCGTATGATTATCGAATCGTACTGTACAATGTGAGTAAAATTTGTGAACTATTCATCTGCATTCGTACTAGATGAAACTGATTTTAAACTGATCGTACTGTATAATTTTATGTTGTACCATACGAAAAACATCATCTGAATTGAATCATTGAGGTTTTTAGAAGCTGAATTTAGAAATAATAAAATTTTTGTTCAAAGAGTAGAAATAGTTATTGTTGTTGTTCTGATTTTTGTGTGTGAAAAGAGAGGAGCTTGATAAAGGAACTCTTGAGGGGGAACTTTTGAAGAGATCCAGAGTTTATGAGAGGAAGGAGAAGGTGAGCTTGAGCATGACTTTAAGCTAGCTGCACGGTTGCTCCTCCTATGGCCTTGGTAAGTCTTTTGGAAGCTCTCTAGGGAGAGAGGCTTCAAGGTCAATGTACTAGAGGTACTCTGCCTTCTCTAAGAGGGAGAAAAAGGAGAAGGTCTGCTGCTATCACCAGGAGGGTGACAAAGCGTATGGAACTCCAACACACCGAGGAAGGCGAAAGTGAGTTTTGTAAAAGTTTCTCTTCCTTGTTGTAGGAGCAGAAGGAGAGTCAACTTTTAATAGTGCAACTCAGAGTAGAGGACTCTGGGGAGTGGATGTAGGTCAAGTGACCAAACTACTATAAAAATTTCTAGTGTGCTTTTTCCATTTTTTTTGCATCTTATTTTTCATGCATTTATTTACTGTGTTGACTGCTTGGTGAAAAATCTAATTTTAGCTTTTTATTGTAAGATTTGAAATTATATCACCACTATCATAATTATGAACAAATCATTAGCTTTCGTATTTGACTAGATAAGCTTTTGTCTTTAAAAATCTGAAAATTAAGATAAAAAGTAAAACTCTTGTTTAGGATTTATTTTTTAAAATACCAATTCACCCCCTCCCCCCCCCCCCCCCTCTTGGCACACATCAAACTTTCAAGTGGTATGAGATAGGGGTTTCAAAATAGTATTTTATAAAACCTAGAAACATACGATCCATGGCACAGTTTGGTAACCGTAACACTGCGGAGGGTTATTCAATAACCTGTCCACCCTTATTTGACAATATACCATTTGACTTTTTGATAATTCGAATGTCTATATTTTTACAATCTATAGACTATCGCATGTGGAAGTTGGTTCTAGAAGGTTACTCTGCACCTTTTCGTCTCACGAATGGCATTAGAACAAATTTATCATTTAATGAATGGAGTAATGAGGAAAAGGAACTCTCATAATTAAATACAAAATGCTTGAATTATTTCTTTTGTGCATTGAAATAAGAATATTATATGCGAGTGTCTACTTGTAGTACTAGTATGGAAATTTGGGATAGATTGTGTATCACGTATGAAGGAACCAGTGAGGTTAAACAGTCTAGGCTAAACATACTACTACATGATTATGAACTCTTTCGTATAAAACCTAGCGAGATTGTATCTGAAATGTATACTAGATTCACCCAGATAGTGACATCCTTACATTCTTTAGGAGGAGAGTTATCTAATTCTAAAAATGTTAATAAAATATTGAGATGTTTACCTAGCTCTTACGATGCAAAAATAACTCCAATAACTGAGTCCAAAGATTTAAATATTTATTCAATTGACAATTTTATTGGGGCACTCATTACCTAGGAGCAAAGAGTGTGTCAAAGGCAAAGTGATGCAGGAGAAAAAAAGGAGCAAACTGTGGCTCTAAAAGTGAATAACTCAGAAAGTGATAGTTCTACACTTGAGGAAGATGATGACATAGCCTTGATGACTCATTAGTTCAAGAATTTTCTACAAAGAAAGCAATGGTATCATCAAAACAACTGGAATAAAGGAAAATGCTCAAAAAATACTAAAGTTACATCTGACATAATTTGCTTTGAGTGCAGGAAACCAGGTCATCTCTGAGCTGATTGCCCCAACATAAAGACTCACCAAACCAAGGAGAAGGGAGAGGAAAAGTCAAAATACAAGAAGGGAAAACTAAAGACATAGAAAGCTTTTTGGGCCAACTGTACTTTAAAATCGTCAGAAGAAGAAGCAGAGGATGAGGTAAAAAATTTGTGTCTTATTACTAATGATAACCTTGATCAATCAGATTAAGATGAGTTATGTTAACTCTCTTATGATGAACTGTTAGTTATTTCTAAAAAAATTCATGACTTGCATAGAAAGTTGAAGAAAATGCATGCTAGTCTTAACACTGATTTTAATACTTTACAAAAAGAACATGCTAGTTTAGTTAAAAACATTCTGACTTGGATAGAGATCATCTACCCCTGCTTGATGAATTTGATACATTAAACAAGAAGCATGTTGAATTAACTGTTGCCTATGATTCTTGAAATCATTACATGTTGAACTAGAAAATGCATTTAAGGAATTAGAAGAACTTGCATGTCAACTAGATATCAATGAGCATGCATTGAAACTAGAAGTATTAAGCTATAAAAGTGCAAATAAATACTTAAGAGCAAAGGTAATAGCATTAGAAAATAATAAAACAATACCCTGACTTGTTCAATGGTACAACCCCTCAACATTGCATGCATCACAAAAACCTAGGAAGAGGCACCATCACTCACATAGGTTAGTGAACCCATTTCCCTATGTTAGGTGTTACTCTTATGGCATGCTAGGTCACATATCCCATACTTGCATAATTTACCATAGGACACATCTAGTATGGAGTCCTAAGCTGCATTCATGACAAGAAAATATGTATACATCTCATTCATTTAAGCATAAAGATGAACCCAAACTCACTTGGGTTCCCAAAACTAATCTTTGATTGAAATTATAAGTTTGCTCTCACAGAAGACCTAGTGAGAGCATGTGGTACCTGGACACTAGCTGCTCAAGACATATCACTGGAGACGTGAAGCAGTTCATGACATTGGAGGCTGGGTCAGGAGGCAAGGAGACAACACCACCAGGAAAGTGGTGGGCCTAGGTATCATTAAAAATTCTAAAAAACTTTTAATTGAAAATATTCTTTTAGTTAATAGTTTAAAGCATAATTTGTTAAGTATTAGTTAACTATGTGACAAGGGTTTTGACATAATTTTTTTTTCTAACAAATGCATGAATAGCTTAAACAATAAACCTGTGTTGGAAGGAAAATGGATAAACAATGTCTATATATTAGACCTAAATTGCATTGAAAACTTAAACCCTTTATGATTGAAAATAATAGCTGATGACTCTTGGCTATGGCTATCAACACCACTAGGCCACTAGAAATTCTTCACATGGACCTATTTGGACCTGTTAGTATAGCTAGCCTAGGAGGGAAATCTTACGGATTTGTAATAGTGGATGACTACTCTAGGTTTACTTGGGTAAAATTTTTGGCACACAAGACTGAGTCATTAGAAGAGTTTATAATCTTCTCTACTTAGATTCAAAGGAAATTAGGATGTGAAATCTCAATAATCCATAGTGATCACGGTGAAGAATTTGAGAATGATAAGTTTGAATTGTTCAGTCAAAAGATAGGAATAGAACATAACTTCTCTACCCCTAGGATCCCTCAGCAAAATGGAATAGCTGAGATAAAGAATAGAACCTTGGTTGAAGCTGCTTGGGCAATGTTAGCTGAATACACTCTTCTTAGATATTTTAGGGCCGAAGCAGTGAATACTGCTTGTTATGTTTTATATAGGGTGAATGTTAGACCCAAACTTAATAAGACACCCTATGAACTGCTTAAGGGTAGGACACTTAATCTTTCTCACTTAAAATGCTTTATCTTATTCAATGGTAAGTCACCCTTAGGAAAATTTGATCCTAAATCTGATGAAGGAGTCTTCTTAGGCTATTCATCTGTATGTAAAGCCTATAGAATCTTCAATAAGAGGACCCTTGTAGTAGAAAAATCTACCCATGTGGTAGTTGATGAATCAGATAAGACCTCTGGACCTAGTCCTAAAGAAGAAAAAGAAGTCGAGGTCATTCAGGGGGTAGAAACCATTGCAATAAAAAATAGAATAGAACCTCAAGAGCGATTTCCTAGAGATTGGAGATATTCTTTTAGTCATCCTAGAGAATTGATCCTAGGAGACCCATCATAAGGTGTAAAAACTAGGCATGGAATTAGTAAGGAAGTTAGTCATTATGCATTTATCTCCACGATTGAACCCACCAATATAGATCAAGCCTTAGGAGATGAATTCAGGATCCTAATAATGCAAGAAGAGCTAAACAAATTTGTTAAGCTGATCCAAAAGAATTGCCCATGACTATTGTCAAATGAATCCTTAGATATTTACTAGGCACCCCAAACATAGGAATTTGGTATCCTAGAAACAACACGACATTTAAACTCTTAGGGTATTTCGATTTTGATTTTGTAGGATGTAGGGTAGATAGAAAAAGTACATATAGTACTTGTCAATTCAAAAGACAATCCTTAGTTTCATGGTCCACTAGAAAATAAAATTTGGTAGCCTTTTAATTGGTTGAAGCAGAATATATAGCGGTAGGAAGCTGTGTTGCTCAAGTTTTATGGCTAAAATAATAGCTTTTAGATCTTGGACTACCTATTGGAACCATCCCAATAATGTGCAACAACACTAGTGCAATTTGCTTATCTAAAAATCTAATTCAGTACTCATGAACAAAGCATATCGATATTAGGCACACTTCATAAGAGATCATGTAGCCAAGGGAGATATTGAACTACACCATATTGCTAGTAGAGATCAACAGGCTGACATATTCACAAAACCACTAGCTCATGACACCTTTAGCATCTTGAGGACAATACTGGGTGTCATAGACTTTCATGCATAATTAAAAAAAAAATCATATGTTTGTACTTCCTTTTGTGTGTTTTTTAAAATTAAAAAAAAAGTGTTTCATGATCCTCTCACACTTATCTTAGTGACACCAAAACCTTAAATTTCTGTGAATATTGTACTGTATGATACACGATTATGCTATACGATCCTTACTAATACACAAATCATAGCCTTTAATTCCATCAACGGTTCAGATATGCTTGTTGGTTTATACATTGTACTGTATGAAACCACCACTCGTACTGTACGATGCACATTATTGAACATCATACTATATGAACCACCACTCGTATTATTTGATCCATGTGTCAAACTGTATTTAGACTAATTTAAACTCGATCGATATGATCATTATTATTATTTGTACTTTACGAACACCTATTCGTACTGTAAGATAACTTTTGTCAAATGTCGAACCAACGACTCCTCGGGATGAACGACTTCTCTCAGAATCATATAGTATGATCTCTTGATCGTGCTATATGATTTGACTACTTTTTTCGATAAGCTGTCTAGATGAGTTAATTTGCCTGATTGTACTGTACGAATCACTATCATATTGTATGATTAGCCAAAAAATCTATAAATTGAAGAGTTTCTTTGGCTCAACTCATTCTCAACTTCTCTAACTCCCTTATTCTGTCAACTTTCTATTCAATGGCCAATGGAAGAAAACATGGTAGATTGATCTAGGGGAGCTCTTCCTCCTCTCGGCGATTCGATGACCATTTTCTCTCCACCGTTGATGAAAAATCCTACACCAAGTTCAAAGCGGCAAAGATCACTCCAAACTCTAACCAAGCCGCATTAAAATTTAAGGTTATGAATCTTTTTACCTCCACCACTCTCCAATTTCTTCTTACCCTGGCTTTGCCTTTTCACTCTGAACTCTTCTATGAATTCTTAGTAAATCTTAGGATAAATGTCGAATGCACAAGCTCAACTTCCTTTGTTTGCAAATGAAATGTGGAAATCACTAAAGCTGTTCTGGCTGAACATATTGGATTCTCTATCGACGGACCTTGTCCCACATCTCTACTCACTAATGACTTATTAGACTTCAATTAATATTTGCATAGGAATGTCCCCACAAACCAACACCTACCACTTGTCAAAACTCTAACTCAAAATTCCTGCATTATCGAACACGTTCTTTGAATATCCATTATTCAAAAAGTTAGAGATTGCATACACATTATCCCACTTCTATTTGTAGTCACCTACTTAATCATGTCAGCCACCAAATTTGATGAAGCCCAAATGATCTTGGACTACATTCATAACATGTCTACTATTCGATATCCCAGTGCCAAACAAAAATAAAATATTACTTTAGGACATATCATATGATACATCCTCGATGCCAAATATTAACTCAGCTATCCTATTCCACCAGATAATCTTCCTATCTTTTACACAGATGCCTCATTCTATAATCTTTTCCATCAGGGGCACGCACATGTTGATCCCAATTTTGATGAAGAAGAGCAAGCTGCTCCTGTAGAATGACCTCCACCACCACCCATACCCCCACCTGGACTTGCCTACCCTGCCTACCCTTAGGATGATATTATTCAATGGCTTGATCGACTGGAAACCGGTTGGATCACCACATTGACCAACAACACTGCCATTATGAAGATGTTATGCGATGGTTTGGCGAACGATTCACCTCGATAGATCAATATTTCACATCCATCCACCAGCACTTTCAGCCACCTCCACCACAACCACCACCTGATCAAGATCCAGACTACTAGTTGCTTTTGCTTGTTTTTTGTTATGTAGTTCTTTCTCTTGTACTATTTTTTTGTACTTGTTGTATTATTTTTGCTTGTTTAAGTGTACTCTTTTGGTGCTTTCAAAAGGGGGAGAAGTTCTATGTTATGTTCTTAAGTTCTATGTTATATGTTATTTTTATTATGTTTTTTTAATCTCATTATGTTCTATTTTTGTTTAAAATTTCAAAAAAATTCTCCCATCTTTTAAAATCCATCATCTAGTGATGGGGAGCTATGGAAGAAATAATATTTATCTTGCCTATCAGATAATATTATTTGACATCATCAAAAAGGTGGAGATTATTATAGTCTAGGATCCCTAGTCTCTTATTTTGATGATGACATAATATTAACTAGATTACCACATTCTTTAGTGAAAAATATAGATGTTTATTTTTGTCTGTGAGCACTAACATTTCAGGTAAGCCACACACTACTCGAGACTACTGGAGACTCAATACTGGGTATAATAAGATATAAAAGAATTTATATTTTGTACTTTCTATATTCTTTTTTTTTTGAGTTTGCCATAAAAGAGTGTATGCAAATGGGGTGACCATGCACACACACATAGGGGAGAGTTTTTTTTAAGATAAAGTTTTTTAAGAAATCGTACTATATAATTTTTAATCGTACTGTATGATCTGTCATTAAAACTCAGGCTTAACGACTAATTCTGAATGATTAGTTTTGTGAACTAATGAAATTATACAATTTGTTTCCATCTAAAAACCCTAGACACCATCATAGTTTAGGTAAGATTTTAAATTTGATTTTTTGAACAAATCATATTGTATGATTATAATCATACTATACGATCATTTGAAATCTTACCAAAATTATCACCTATAATCAGCTAATTAAATCATGGTTTCTAAATTACTGTCATTTGTACAGTATGATATGAATAATATTGTATGAATGATAGAGATGATTTTGGTCATCTCATAGATCGTACCAAACGAAACCACATTTTTTTAACTATTCATCCTGGATGATATTTATAATATACAAGATGATGATCTGAATTGAACTATTTGTACAGTACGAAGGGAACAGTGCGGGATGATTTACATAGACAAATCTCAGTTGTCCCATAAGTCATCCCGTACGAACAGTTGAAAATAACATGATCATCCGATATGATCTCTGATTCATACTATACGATGTGAGTAAAATTTATGAACTGTTCGTCTGCATTCGTACTAAATGGAATTGATTTTGAACTGATCGTACTTTATGATTTTATATTGTATTATATGAACAACATCATCTGAATTGAATCATTAGGGTTTTCAGAAGCCTAATTTAAAAATAATAAAAATTTTATTCAATTGGTAGTTGTTGTTATTATTGTTCTAATTTTTATGTGTGAAAAGAGAGGAGCGTGATAGAGGAAGGAATGCTTGAGAGGGAACTTTTGAAGAGATCCATAGTTTATAAGAGGAAGGAGAGGGTGAGCTTGAGCATGAGGGAGAAGGAGTGTGAGGGGATCACACGGTTGCTCCAAGCTAGCTGCATGCTTGCTCCTCTTTGGCCTTGGTGAGTCTTTTGGAAGCTCTTTAGGGAGAGAGGCTTCAAGGTCAACATCCTTGAGGTACTCGTCCTTCTCTAGGTGGGAGAAAAAGGAGAAGGTTGGCTGCCATCACCAGGAGGGTGACATAGCATCTGGCACTCTGCCATACCGGGGAAGGTGAAAGTGAGTTTTATAAAGTCTTCTCCGCCTAGTTATGGGAGCAGAAGGAGAGTCAACTTTTAGTAGTGCAACTCTCAGAGTGGAGGACTCCGGAGAGTGGATGTAGGTCAAGTGACCTAACCACTATAAAAATTTTTGGTGTGCTTTTTCCATTTTTTTGCATCTTATTTTTCATGCATTTATTTACTGTGTTAACTGCTTGGTGACAAAGCTAATTTTAGCTTTTTATTGTGAGATTTGAAATTGTATCACCACTATCATAATTATGAATGAATCATTAGCTTTTGCATTTGATTAGATAAGCTTTTATCTTTAAAAACTGAAAATTAAGATAAAAACTAGAACTCTTATGTAGGATTCATTTTTTAAAATACCAATTCTCCCCCCTCTTGGTGCATATCGAACTTTCATCTTCAAGAATAAGATGAATGATTCTGGTGTAGTGGTTAGAAATAAGGCAAGACTGGTGGCCAAGAGGTTTAATCAAATAGAATGAATAAATTTGAGGAGACTTTTTCCCTTATAGCCAGACTTGAAGCAATAATGGTGCTTCTAGCTTTTTCTTGTTTTAAAGACTTTAAATTATAACAAATGTATGTTTATAGTGCCTTTCTTAATGGGGTAATGTAAGAGGATGTTTATATTGAGCAACCTCTAGGTTTTAAAAATTTAGATTCCCAAATCATGTGTTTAAATTGAAGAAGGATTTATAAGGACTAAAATAGACACCTAGCGCAAGGTACGATAGGCTAAACACATTCCTACTAGAAAGATCATTTATTAAAGGGAGTGTGGACACCACTCTCTTCATAAAATGAGTAGGAGATGACAATATCATTATTCAAATTTATGTTGATGATATCTCATTTAGATCCTCTAATAAAAATCTTTGTGATAATTTTTCAAAAATAATGAGCAAGGAATTTGAAATGAGTTTGATGGGAGATTTGAGTTACTTTCTTGGATTTAGCATAAGTAAAAAAGTGGATGGCATTTTTCTTAGTCAGTCAAAATACATTAAGGACATCCTTAAGAAGTATGAATTGGATAAAGCTAAACTAATAAGTACCCCTATGAGTTCCACAGTTTAGTTGGATAAAGACTCTAAAGGCAAATCTTTTGATTAATAGAAATTTAGAGGAATATTTGGATCATTACTTTATTTAATTGCTAGCAGACCTCATATCATATTTAGTATTTATTTTTGTGCTAGATTTTAAGCTAATCTAAAAGAATCTCATCTAACTATTGTTAAAATAATTCTGAGATATCTATTAGGAACTCAAAACTTAGGGATATGGTATCCTAGGCACAACACCTCTTTTAAAATCATTAAATATTTTGATTTAGATTTTATACAAAGTAGGGTTAGTAGAAAAAGTACTTCTCGTACTTACTAATTTATAGGAAACTCCTTAGTTTCTTGGTTTAGCAAGAAATAAAATTCAGTAGCCCTTTCTACTATTGAAGCAGAATACATAGCCTTAAGAAGTTATATGGCATAGGTTGTTTGGTTAAAATAATAACTAACCGATTAAGGTTTTTTAATTGGTAATTGATAATACAAGTGCCATTTGCTTCTCAAAGAATCCAATCCACTCTAGGACCAAGCATATTGACATAAGATATCACTTTATTAGAGACCATGTCACTAAAGGAGAAATTGAGCTACATCATGTAGCTACTGAAAATCAACTTGCAAATATTTTCACAAATTTACTAGCTTTTGAAACATTTAGCACCTTAAGAACCAGATTGGGTGTTATTGATATTCATACTTGATAATTGTAATTCTGCAAATTGTATTTGTAGTGTATTTCTTTTATGTTGATGTTAGTGTCTTGTTCTTTGTTTGTGATTCATTTTTGTTTGATGTTTTTCTCTACTTTGGGTTTGTTTTCTCATTTTTATTTTTTTTGTGGCTCATGGATCTTTTTTTAATTTATTTTTGAAAATGAATCTTTATTATAATGTGCAAATCTAAATTTCATCTTTCAATCGTATTGTACGAACCACTTTCGTACCGTACAAAATCACTAGATTTTACATGATATTTTTTTTCTAAGTTGGTCAGGCAAAAAATATAATTTTGTAAACATATCATATTGTACGATCATGTCATCTTCTTTATGAACCGTTCATTTTTTCATCTGTACAAAAATGGCAGGAATTTTGAGGATAGTTATTTTTCTAAGATCATTTGTACGAACACATATTCGTCTGTTCAATCCAGTTATCGATTTGCATGTGGAGGAACCTAACTAGCAGGTATGATCATTATTAACTGATCATCTCAGACAAAAACCTATAGTCTGCATGATCAGGTTAGTCAAAGATCATATGGAAGGACTCATCATAAAGGTAGCTTTACGTAAAGACATTTCACTGCAATAACTTTTCCTAACCATTTTTGTTCATATATATGAACTCAAGTTTATACCATACGATCAAGCCTAATTTCTATAAATTTGATGGCTTTCTTTGAATTGTCTTCACAATCCATTCCACATTCACCTTTTTTCAATTCCATGTGTTCAGCCTTCTCAAATGGCAAGCAGTAGCAAGCGATCACATCTTTCCAGGGGGAGTTCATGTCATTTTGAACGAGATGATGACTTTCTTTCCAAAGAGAATGAATAAGCCTATGATTGATTTGTTCTTGCAAAAATCACTCCATCCCAACTCCTTGTTCTGGAGGACATTAATTTTTCTATAATGCCTCTATTCAACTTTACTCATTTTTCCTTTATTCTCACTTTAATCTACGCATTCCACTCAAACACTTTCTATTATTTTCTTGCAAACCTGAGAATGAGAGAAAATTCTAGAAGAATGTCCTCATATGTTTTCTATCAACGAGTTAAAATTATTAAGGAAGATTTAACTACATTTCTCCATCTTAGAACTGAAGGAGTTAGGCCTTATTCCATGATTTCTAGAAGTGATTTTGACTGGTCTCAACTAAATCAAAAACATAGGGGAATACCTTCAGTCTTATATTTGCCTCTTATTCATACCCTGAATCAAAATGTCAGGATCATCCAACTTGTCTTAAGAACTTCTATTATTCCTAAAGATTGTGATTGAATCAATGTCACTGCTTTGCTTTCTATTGTCACAAATCTTATAATGTCAAACACTTCTATTGATGAAGCCCTAATGATTCTGGATTATATCAACAATCTAACTAACATTATACTTCCTTCCACCAGAAGAAAGAAGAATGTGGCTTTAGTTCACTTAATTGCTTAGATTACGGAGAAAAAGTACAATCTAGTTCTTCCCGATCCTCTAAATAATCTTCCAATCTATTTTACTGATGCTTCATTTTGTACTCATTTTCATCGGGATCAAGGGGATGAGGGGGATGAAATTGGAGAAGAATAAGGACTTGCTCTAGCACCGGTATCTGCACCTGCTTTTGGACCTGGGCATCATTTCTATCAAGAAATGGTCCAACAATTTGATCAACTTGAGTCTCATTTTGTTCAATGATTTGATCATATTGAAACTCGCTTAGACCAGTTGGATGTTAGATACAATGAAGATATGGGTTGGGTTAGAGGATAGCTTGACTCAATCAATACTCAAGTAGCTACCATCAGTAGCTACTTTACTAAGTTCAATCTTCCACAGCCACCTCCAGATCAAGATGCCCCTGCATATTAGTTTAGTTTTTGTTGATGTATGTTTTGATGCTTTAGTCTTTATGAGATTGTATTTGGATCAGTTGCTTTTATTATTTTTGGATCAGTTAATTCTGATGTTTTTTGATCATTTGTAGTTGCTTCTTATTTGAATCCATAATACGTTTTAATTAAAAAAATGAAATGAATGACATGACTGTCTTGGTCTGTTCTTAATTCTTTGAAATTGTCTATAAGTTACTATCGACTGATTTGCAAATATTGAATCTAAAGAATGAAAATTTTAAATTTTTTGCATTATAATGTTATTTCCTTTATCCAAATTTGGTTTCTCTCAAACTTTAAATCAAATTATTATTAGGCTTAGACAAGGAGATTATCTTTGATGTTATAATAGATATATATCTTATAGTTATTATTGTTGCAAAAATATTTCTTATTGTCTTTTATTTTCTTGTTCACGGTGTTGCTTTTATTTTTATCTATTGGGTTTTCTTTTAATGGTTTAATCTTCCTTTTAAAAGATAATTAACCAAGCGAAGACTTGCTGATGTAGGTTATGGAAAGAATAAAATGTCAAAAGATGCACAAAGTGTGCCAAAATTAAAAAGAGGCACAAAATGAGCCAACCTGAAAAGATGCACAATGATCGCCAATTAAAAATCAAAATCAAAAGATGTGCAATGATCACCAAAATTGGAAAGAGGCATAAAATGAGCCCATACTACATCTCATTCTTTACCCTATATATCTAACTCTCAGAAAAACCCATGCTTTTAACAATAACTTCAAGTCATAAATTTGAAACTATTTGATTTTTAGCTTATTATTTTTGCAATAATTAATCTATTGATATTTATGCTTTCTAAAACGAACATTGATCATGATCAACTATTCTTATCTTAATTATTATTTGATTTAAACTGAGTTTTCACATAGGAATTTAATATTTTTATTTGCAAATGTTTAAAATTCTCTTCTTTATCGACTGTCAGATTATTTTATAGCATCTTACTTTTTCAAGGAATTCTCCTTTTTTGTTGATGTCAAAAGGGGGAGGTGTCAAGTGATTATTTCAAGTCGTGTGTTGTTTATCTTATTGTCATATGCTGTTTTGTGAAGTTTTGTGTTGTTCGAAAGTCTGGTGTATGTTTTAAATGAAATTTTTTTGTTCATTGGTCTTGAATTCTTTTTTTTTTTTTTTGAGAGAATGCAAGAAGCAGTTTATTCAAGGAAAGAAAAGAACCTAATACATGAAACAATTATCACACTCCTCCTTTAACAATTTTACAAAAAAAGGAGGAATGTTATAATCATTCAAACTATCCCAAACAAAATCAGAAGACTTAGCAATATTAGCACAATAATCAACTAACTTATTACAATCCTTATTCACAACTTGAATGATAACTTGATTGAAATTTCGAAGAAAGAAAAAATCTTCTTCGTTGGATCCAGCCTCCAAATGGACCTCCTTATTCAGCACTCTTTGCACAAATTTCATGATATTATTATTATCTCCTTCAATGATGATACCTTTAGCCTTACACATCCAATCTTTAACCACTTTACCTAAGGAAGAAATTGCTTGTAGCTCCAAAACCAAGCTATCCCAATGCAGACTTTACATCCAAAAGCAAAAAGATATGTCCCTTTGCTATCTCTTATAACGCCACCTACACCAGCTTGGTACGTGCCATCAAGGGAAGCATCCACATTATATTTAATCCAATCGGTTGGAAGGGGATTCCAAGAAGAAGAGAACAGCTTACGCTGATTAGAATCCCAGTTGACTGAAATAGGATTAAAGGAAAAAGAAGAAGCAGCCAAACTATTTGCATTTGCTGCTATTGCGTTTATGCCCTCCTCTTTATCTCCATGTACCATTTTGTTTCTACTCTTTCAAGCCATGAATACCACTGAGCACTAAAGATTTCCCATAAATTGATTAGACTTGGACAAATAAGCCAACTCTTTATAACAATCTTCCTGATTACCAAAAACCGGAATGCTATACCCCCATCTATTAAGCTGAAGCATCACCTTATGAAGATAGTTGTAATTAACTACAATGTGTTCAGCATTTTCCACTTCCCTATAGCCTCTTGGACAGCCATTGTAGCTAATCATCCTCCTATACATCAAGAACTCAAAAGAAGGGATAGCATTATGATCCAACCTCCACCAAAACAGCTCCACCCGTGGCCTTAGTTTTAAGTCCCTTAGCCACTTCCAGTTTTTATCCTCTTGAGCCGGAGTCCTGATATAATCCGAGATAATTGTAGCCAAAGACTTCCCTGTATGCTTAAACATCAATTCCCTTTCATCAGTAAGAAGATTGCTAAGAATTGGAACTGATTTAATCAGATCCATGAGTTCCCTTCCGAAAACCTGCTGCAATTTCAGTTCATTCCATCTACCTTGATGAATAAAATACTTCAAGCATTCTTGATCTTCATCCAACCCACCCACGAAGGTAGGCCACCTATCGATGCTCTTATCTAAAATCCAGATGTCTTTAGTAGTGCTAACACAACTCCAATCAGCAATCTTCCATCTCAAAACCTGATGCAATACTTTAGCTCCCTTCAGAATTACCTTCCAGGTGATAGAGTTTCCGCCTTTGATTTCTGCATTCCATAGGTCATTTTCGTATTTGGAAATTAGACTCCTATTTAGCAAAGAACCAGGATTGGTAATCAAGCTCCAAGCAAACTTGACTCTCCAAGAATCTGATTGGTGAACTGCTGAAACAACTCCTTAGCCACCTAATCTTTTGTGTTTGCACAACGTCTCCCAATCAATATAATGAAGCCCTTACTTTTATCTTGTTTCCTCAAAAAAAAATTCATACTCAATTTGTCTAATTCCTTCAACACCCCCATTGGAACCAAAGAATGTGTTGCAAGGAAGATAGGCAAATTTAAGATAGAAGATTTTATAAGAACAAGCTTTCCTGATAATGTGAGCAACCTATTTCCCCATAAATTAAATTTATCACAAGCCTTCTCAACCAAGTGTTGGAAATCAGCAGAAGTTAATCTTTTTAAAGCCATGCAAACTCCCAAATAAACCATCTCTTTTACTACTTTAATGCTCAGAGTTTTAGAAATAGCTTTGGAGGTCCTTATTCCAACCGAACTTCCAAAAATTAACGACGATTTCTACGCATTCACCTTTTGCCCCGTCCAATGACTATAATCTTTCAAAATTTTCAATATTTTCTTAGCATTTCTTTGCCTTGCCTTAGAGAAAATAATGACATCATCTGCATACAGTAAGTGAGAGATTTTCTCCACTGAAGGAGCAATTCTGATAACAATCCTATTGGCCCTTTGGTTAAAAGCTTCTGTCAATAGTTGAGAACACAAAATGAATAAAAAGGTGATAGAGGGTAGCCTTGCCTAAATCCACACTTAGCCAGAATCCATCTAGAATTGACACCATTGATTAAAATAGAATATTTAGTATCCATCACACATTGCAACAAAAGATTAGAGAACTTCTTAGGAAACCCAGCCTGCTCTAATACTTTCTTCAAAGTCATCCAGCCCATACTGTCATAAGCCTGCTCCACATCTACTTTGATAGCCATTAAACCCTTTTTTGCTTTGGAGAACCTAAACTTGCTGAAAATTTCTTGAGTTAGCAAGATGTTCTGTGACATTGATCTTCCCTTGACAAAAGCTACCTGATTTTCTGAGACCAGCTTAGGGATAAATCCAACCAATCTATTCAAAAGCATCTTTGCTACAACCTTGTAAATAGATTAACAAAGGCTAATAGGCCTATATTTAGAAGGCAACAAGGGATTCTTCAATTTCGGAATAAGAACTACAGCAGTTTCCCTCCATTCTTCACACATGACTCCAGTTTTAAGAAATAAATTAATGGCCCTCCAAACATCATCTTTTATAATAGACTAATAATTTTAATAAAAGAGTATGAAATGCCATCCATACTAGGTGAAATGTTACCTCCAAGTTGGCGAACTACAGTCTCCAGCTCCTCTTTGGCAAAATAAGCTTGAAGCAATCTAATATCACCATCTTCAAGAACTTTAGGTATTGCTGGCCACCCATTAAGAATACATTTTTAAAGTCTTCATTTGTTACTGAAATATTTCAATATAGTTTCTTCAATTTGGCCTTGCTCTTCAATCAAATCTCCATTGCAATCTTTAATTTGATGAATGAAGTTGCTGTTTCTCCTAGCTGTTACCACCGAATGGAAATAGTTGGAGTTAGAATTACACTCCCTCATCCACTTGACTTTTGCTCTTTGCCTCCACTAGGAATTTAGCCGGCCCAAGGTAGAATTTAGTTCCAATATCTTCGCTTTCAGCAAACTGATTTGGAAATCAGACAATGTCCTAACATTAGCTTCTTCTTCCTGCAATTCCATTATTTCCTACTTCAACCTATCTTTTAAACTGATAAGATTTGAGTGTTTTTCTTTGCTCCAAAAAAAAAGAGCCTACAACAGTCTCTTGAATTTCAAATTCAACACCTTAACCTCGTCGCCCCCAACCGATTTACACCAAGACTTTGCCACAATGGAATTAGAAGCTGGAAAAGAGACCCAAATTCCTCAAATTTCTGCTTTTTAGAAACCTTAAACCCTGAGTTAAAAAGCTTTAAAATAATTGAACAATGATCTGAGGCGATCCTTCCAAGATGACACACAACTACAGGATTAATATTTGACAAGGCCACTGAATTGAGTAGGCAACGGTCCAATCATTCCAAAATCCAGGCTCCCCCCTTTTTATTGTTACACCAAGTAAATTTAGGGCCAATCACCCTGATATCCTTTAAATCACATTTATTCATGAACTCTTTCATGTCTGGAGGTCCTTGAGTGAAAACAAACCTCTTACCACCTCTTTTTTCTTCTTGGGAAATAACACAATTGAAATCACCTCCCACTATTAAAGGAAGATGAGTATCCGAGAAGGCCTCCAAGGCTTCCCACAATTCCTTCCTTTTGTAAATATCTCTACTCCCATAAACTGGGGCCACCAACCATTCCCCTTTACTTGGAGCTTTGAACTGACCAATAACCACTTGAGACGAGGCATGAATAACTGAAAAAAGCACCATAATTCATCTTCCAACAAATGAGAATGCCACCTGAAAGACCTTCAGCTGGGACATTAAAGAAATCCCAATCTTTCCCAATCAACTTATTAACATCCTCTCTATTAACAGTAGAAATTTTAGTCTCTACTAATCCAATAAGAAAAAAGTCAAATTCTTTCACAAACTCCCTGAGATATCGGGAGGCCTCTTTCTTCCTAGCCCCCCTATTGTTCCAAAAAGCAATAGCTGCCATTAATGATAAGAATTAGGATTGCTCCCTTTCCTATTCTTACCATTACTTCCAACCTTCCTTCCATGATTAATAACATTATTCTTTCCCAAAGACTGCAATTCCTTATGGAGCCTAACCTCAGACTTTTGATAGGGAGTACAAGAGTTCGCAGGTAATCTAAACGGAGTTACCTGAGTTCGCAAGCATCCCTTCCCTACCTTATCTTGTTTAGTAGATAAGTTAACAGGCTCCTCATCACAAACCATGCCACTAGCATTCTCAACACCATCTGGCTGAAGCAGAGGTTCACTACCTCTTTCCGTGACTTCTTCCCCTTTTCCAGATTCTGTAAAAGAATCTATCACAACTGCCTGAACAACCAAATCAACTCCTTCATTCTTAGATGGAATATCCAAGACAAGTTCCCCTTCCTCAACATCCAGCTCACCACCTTGATTTGTGTATTTGTCAATGCCTCCACTAAAATTCCTGGATGTGCTGATGCCTTGGACCTCCTTCTCTTAATCACAAAGAATTTGGAATTTGTTTTCCAAACTCAAATTAGTTTGCCCATGAGTAGACTTAATACCTTTGGAATCACAGACTTCTTCAACTTCTTTATTCAGCAAATTTTTTTCCTTTTCCAGCTCCCCAACAGACTTAACCTGACCTTTATCTATCAATCCATCCGGAGCACTAGCAGCTGCTACAAACTTATTCGTAGCCCACCTCTTCACGTTCATTGGATTGAACTTCCCCTTGTTCCTACCTTGATTCACATGAATCCATGGTCCATAGGAACCAAAAGTCGCATTATCTCGAGCTCCTACAGCAATATCCACTTCAACTTATTTAGTAGAGTCAATACCTGACTTCACCTCTTCCACCTTCTTGCTCCCACACCCACCAGCCTTATGGCCAATCAAGCCACAGTCGTAACAAAATGAAGAAATTCTTTCATACTCAATTTTTTGAAGAACCTTCCAGCCAACCCGTCCACCCAAACTCCAACAGGAAGAGGTTTGTCCAAATCCACTCGAACACAAAACCCTTGCAAATTCCCTCCTTCCCCAGCTAAACATATTCCCATCCATCATTAAAGGAGCTCCTACCATTGAAGCTATCAAAGCCACATTGTTTTCATCCCAACACTGCAAAGGAAAGTGTGGCATTCTAATCCAAATAGGAGACGACAAACCTTTTAGAATGCTTGGAGAAAAATCAGTAGACAACCTTTCCATCCCAACAATGTGATTATTGACAAACAATGGACCACCTGTAAGAACACCTTCCATTGCTTCCATAGACTTGAAGGAGCACAGATACCAACCCTTACCAAGAGTTGTAAAGTGAAACTGACCAAAAGTAGCCCATTGGCATCTTAAGTTCCAAGCAACCACATGAGAGGGTAAAACACTTCCAAACACCTTAGCAACTATAAAAAATTCAAGTTTCTTAGAGTTCTCAATTTCAGAAGCTTCATTCAATTTTACTACTTTTCCATCCTCTGAAAGAACAACATTACTCTTTTCAAAGTTAATCTTGATGGAAGCTAGTTTCTTCCAAGGATTTACCCCACTGTTAACTGCCAACTTGTTAGCAGGCTTAACCTTAGGCACTTGAAGTGCATTGCCATCATAATTCTCAACAGCTGTTCTATTCGAACCAAAAGATTTCCCAATTAGATTATCAGTATTTTTGTCAATCACATTCAGGCCATTCACATTTATCTTACTGTCTTGGACAGGGATTGCATTTGAATGTCTGAATCGATTAACAAAAATATTCATACTCGAAGAAGAAGCATCGGGATCCATAAATTTTGCCCGAGAAAAACTAGAATTTTTCAATAACCGTGGGGTTTTACAATCTAAATCCAAAGCAAGACCTTTTCCCTTACCTTCCACATATTTAATTGGGCTAATGTGAGAATCAACAAACTCAAAAATAATAATACCACAATTCGATTTGCATTGACAGACTGCACCTGAAGTTCGAACATTATCAGACAGAACACCTTTCAAATTACCATTAACATCTATATTTGAACATTGGACGGAGGTGCCACCCAAGTCTAAAGCCCAAGATGGCCAGTGGCTTCCTGCCGCCATGCCCGTAGCCTCAGCCGAAAAAAATGAACAAACCCGGGAAGAAGGAAATTTGAAAAAAAAAAGCTACTTTCTCTCTCTAGAATCGTGGAGCTTCTCTCTCAAGAATGAAATTAATTCTCATTTGGGTTAAAAAGATTTCAAAGTCTTCTAAAAGCATAGAAATTCTTCAGTTAAATTACAAGTCATTGGTCTTGTATTCATATTTTGATTTATAAGGAAAACATTCTTGTAAAATAAAATTCTTTTTCCCCATGATTTTTATTTTGTTACTTGTTGAGGGGGAGCTTAGGAGAAAAGGATGTTAATTAGTAGTTTAAACAATAATTTGTTTCCATGGTAAAAAAGAGGGAGATTGTTGTAACTCAAGAATCAAGATTGAGGTTGTGATGTTTGATGGCAACAAAATTAATTATTGTGTTGATAATTTTAGTGTTTCTCTTAGCATATCTTGGATACTTTTATTTGTTTCTATGTGTACTAATATTTCAAGGAAATCATACTCCGTATTGCTGAAGACTACAAAACAGTGAAGAATAGGATTTTATGTAATAGTGTCTATATATCTCTATTTTTATTTCTTGAGTCTAAGCATAGTATGATTGTAATTAGGTATTCATACACACACACAGGGGAGAGATAAACTTTAAATTAATTATTCTTTACTGATTGTACTGTAAGATTGATTATTGTACTATATGATTTATCATATGTTTCCTCCTGAATATAGTTAGTAAAATCATGGCTTTAAAATTTTAAATTGTTCATACTATATGATGCCAAGTCGTATAGACGACTAATAATGTACGAAATAGGGTTTGTACGAGATTGTACCAAACAAACACATTCAGTTTTGAACTATTCGTATAGTATGATTTCCATTCATATAGAAGACTGAGAGTATATAAAATAGGGTTCATACTAGATCATACCGAATGAACACATTCAATTTTGAACTATTTATATTATACGATGTCTGTTCGTACAAAAGACTGACAGTGTATGGAACTACATTCATCCCAGCTCGTACCAGATGAAGCCCTAATTTTTTGAACTATTGTACTATATGATCTATGATCGAACAATACGATATATAATTGTACCACACTATTGTAGGATGGATCTCTTGTAAATTTTAGTTTTTGGATAGTTTTTCTTGGAATTCTTATAAATTAAGTCCTAAAAACTGACTGAGTAAGTCCTTCACTAAAAACTTCTTTTGAGAGTGACCATTGAAAGGGTGTTGGGAGAACTTGTCTCAATGAAGAGTGAGAGATCTAGTGAAAGAAAATTGTGAGGGATTCACAAGGTTGCCTAAAGTGAGGATCTCTTTTGTCTTTTTCTTTAAGTGTTTGCCTAACTTCTTTGGAGGCTCTTGGGAGAAGATCTTCAACATAGGATCAAGGTTCTCTGTCGTCACCTGGAGGGTGAAAAAGGACATCAAGTTTCTCTCCCTTTACCAGGAGGGTAAAAAAGGACGTCAAGGTTCTCTGCCTTCACTAGGATGGTGAAAAAGGATGTCTAGGTTCTCTTCCTTCACCAGGAGGATGAAAAAGGATGATGGTTCTCTACCGCACCGTATGGGTGGAAGAGATTTTGTAATGGCTTCTCCGCGTTACTATGGGGACAAAAGGAGAGTCACTTTTGTTTAGTGCAATTCCTGGAGAAGGAATCTCCAAGAGTTGACGTAGGCAAAGTTTGGACCGAACCACTATAAAATTTGGTGTTCTTATGTTCTCTTTTAATTTTTTTTGTAGGTCAAGTTTTATGGTTGAAAAATTCTGTGATAATTATTTCATGAAGCAACCGCATATTTGAGGATCATTGATTTAAATTTCTATAAAAAGGTTTTCAAGATTCCAAGATATTTTTTAATTAACCAATTCACCCCCCTTGGTTAGCTTTGGGTTAGTTCTATAAAGTCTAACAAGCTACACGAACTTTCGTTTTATCTTCCTATAATAATCTATCTCATATGAATAATATTTCACGTCAATGAATCACTTTCAAGTTTTCTTAATCAGTTTGGTTCATTTATTATATGTATATGATTCTATTTTGTAATTTACTCATTCTTATATTATAGAGTGAGTTTTCTTCTCTTATATTTGGAAGATAATCTTACAACTGAGAGTCATTAAAGGTTTTGAATAGAAGCAAGCTCATAAAAATGATAAGAGGCACAAAATGAGCGCAAAACTGAAAAGATGCACAATAACTGTCAAAGAATTGCAAGATACATAAAGTGTATAAAATATTAAAAAAAGTGCAAAGTGCACCAAATAAAGAATAAATAGGCACAAAATGAGCCCACAAAGAAATAAGCTTCCTTTCTCTTTCAAAATTTTAAATTTTAGAAAAATTCATTTGCCACTTGATATCTTAAAACACTTGAAATTAAAAAATTATGATTCCTAATTCATTACTTTGCAATATTCTATTAGATATTTTTCTAAAATAAAGTTTGAAAAGAATACTTTCTGTATCTAATTTCTTTTCTGAATTAGATTTTTGTTTTAAAATGAATTTTAACATATAAGGAGTTTGAGCTATGGCTTACAAAATTGAATTTTTACCTTCCTGGATTTTAACATTGACAATTCTTTTCTTATAGGTTTTTAAATCTAATAATGAGATAAATTTGTCATTTACTGGAGTTAATTGATTGAAAATAGTTTTTGATTTCCATTTATGTCTGTTTTTTGGCTTTTTTTATTTTGTTTTATGTTTTTTATATTTTCATTTTTATTTTGGAACCCTCTTGATCATCACATTCCATGCACTAAATTCTTTAATTTTTGTTCACATCATCCAAGGTGATACACATCATCGTGTATGATATTTACAAAAAATTCAATTCTAGATCTAGCACATCCAAAGGCTTAAATTGATCAATTATTGGTGTTTGTACTATACGATTACACCATCATACTATAATATCCATGAGGCATGAACTGTTGGATGATTTGAATGCAGTCGGTATGATCCTTTATGGCACATAATCCAGTATGATCCACATGTTTGTACTGTATGATCTTTTTAGTCAACGATCGTACAGGATGACTCCTCTGGATGATCGCTCTATGTCAAATCATCCAGTATGATGTCTAATCATATTATATGATATGACCAACTTTCTTGATCGATCTTCTAGATGAATTGATTTCACCTGATTATCCATAATCTGGCGATTTCTTTATAAATGGCTTATTTTCTTCACACCCTTAAAATCCTTTCTTCTTCCCACTTGAACTCATACTCTTGTAATGACTAGTGGCAAGAGGTCACAAGAACTTTTAAGAAGATCTTCCAGGCATTCTATTGATCCCTGATTCACTGAGAATGCTGATGATGCGGCCTACAACCGCTATAAAATTGCTGGCATTAACCCCTTTAAAATTGTCAATCAAACTGCTCTGAACTTTCAGGTACTAGACCTATTCACTCAAATAACTTTTAGCTTTATTCTTACCCTTGCCTTTCCTTTCAACTCTGAAATGTTGTTCAAATTCTTCACATGCCTTCGCCTTAATGAAGAATTTACCGCTCTCCAACCATTGAAGGCTTGTTGAGATAACCTACTAAGATTTTAATGACTTCCTTCACTTATCCACCACAAGAGAAAAAATCCTAATTATAATTGAACTCCTGCAAACAACAATCATAGGGAAACTAATATTCGCTATTATGATTCCACAGAAAATACCTTTGTTAAGGATGTCTGAACCATGCAGCACATCCTTCACAACTCCATTATTCCTAATGCTAGGGATTGAATTCATGTTAATCTTATTTTATCACTCAGTGCTTACTATATCATTTCCAACATTGATTTTAATGCAGTTGATCTTATCATTCGCTGTATTGAACATCTAACCTGCATTAGGGATCCAAACCACAAAAGAAAGCCCAATCTAGCCTTAGGAGTTGTCATTGCCTATCTCCTTGGGTCAAAATACAATATTCAATTCCCTTCTCCACCTAATCACCTCCCTATTTTCTATTCTAATAGCTCCTTCCACATCCTTCATAGTACTCATCATCACCCTATGCACAAAGAGCTTGTGGCTTAAGAGGAAGGACCTATTCTTGTACTTATCCCTATCCGCCAACAATCTTAGATTGATCAGCAGGATCAGAGGTTTGATCAGTGGGAAGCTAGATTTAAAAACTACGTAACTAAGCAACAACAACAATATGCAAATAATCTTGATCATTTTGAAAGCTACGCAGCATAGCAGTAGTAGCATGACTTGGATATGGCCTAGATTAGAGAGCAGTTTACCTCCATTACCCCCTTCTTTCAACACCTCCACCAGATCGGGATTCTTCCTTTTTTTAGTTTACTCAATACTTTTGTTCATGTGTTTGTTCAGTTCTTTACTTCTATTTTTGTGATTTACATACTTTTAGTCTGTCAAGTGTTTTTCTTTTTCCTCCTTTTTATGATATCAAAAGGTGGAGCAGTGCGTTGTTTGTACCTTATGATTCAGTGAAATCAGTTCTCTATTTTCATGTTTACTTATTTTTTATTTTTAATTATCTAGCATTTTTCTTAAAAAAATAAAAAAAGTTAAATTTTTTTTTTAACTCCCCTTACTTTCCGAATTTCATCTTCAAAGGAGGAGTTTCAAAGAATGTCAAAGGGCTTTGAAAATTTTTAACAACAATGTTTGTCATCATAAAAAAGGGGGAGATCGTTATGAATATGGGCCGAACTACTATGATTTTGATGATAATAAATATTATTATTTCATTATTACTTTTATCATTTGATATATATTTTGTTTTCCCTGCTCACTAACCTTTTAGGTCTATAAGTTCACTTATAACACCAATCAACTCAAGATCGGGTATAATAGGGTTGAGTCTATCTGTAATTTCAATTTCAATGTATTTTTACCTTTTTTGAGTCAAGTCATATATATGGTAGACCCCAAGCTAAGTAACCTTGCATATACACACTCATAGGGGTGAGTAAATAAGTTAGGAGAAAAATAGATTTTTGAACTAATTATATAATATGCTATGAATCATACTAGGCGATAGTTATACAGAAAACCCTAATTAGGGCACCCTTTGTGAAGTGAGATTGATTAACTAATTATAATGGATGATTCTAATTGTACAAAATGATCAATTATAGACATGAATAATTGCCGCCAATCATAATTTTGGCAATATTTTTATCTTCAAATTTTGTCCTAATTAATAGGATGATATATATTGTCATGGATGATTTATGAAAATCATGAAATTAATTTAGTGATTAGGGGAATAATTATGGTTAGATTACTAAATTAGATCATATAGGATGATCTATGGTGATCTTACTGGATAATCTTTGATATTTTATGGGATAATCCCCTATTATCCAAGACAAAAACTATAATTTTCTTCTAATTATATAGGAATATCATATTGGATGTCCCGAATGATTTGCAGGATGATATTTAAATTACTTTCCATCATCCCATATCATACTGGACGGTCAATACAATACCTTAAACTAATTATCCAGGATGATCGCTGAGTCATGCTGGTTGATATATAAAAATACTTGAACTAATCGTATAGGTAATGCTAACTATACTGGTTGAAAGGGCTATTTTGTACTAATCATACAGGAAGATTGCAGGATAGTACTGGATAATCTTTGACAGCTAATTGAATAATTACGGCTTCTTTGAAGGCTCCCTATTTAAGCTCTTGTAATATCTTGAGAAAATGTTTTTTGCTATTGAGTTATCTTAAGAGAAAGCTTAGAGAGGGAAGAAAAGGAGAGCTTTGAGAGAGAGATTCTTATGATGGGGAGTTGTGAGGGATACACAAAGGTTGCTCTAAGTAAGGTGTCCATTATCTTCTTCAAGCTTCATCCTTGATTCCTTTGTGGCTCTGGAGATACTTTCTTTAACATCAAGATTCAGGGTTTGTACTTTCTCCAAGAGGGAGTAAAAGGATTTTCAGGTTCTCTACCTACTCCAGGAGGGAGTAAAAGAATTTTTAAGTTATCTGCCAACTATAGGAGGGAGTAAAAGGATTTCGGGTTCTCTTCCTTCACTACGAGGGTGAAAAAGAATTCAAGATACTCAGCCTCATCGGGTCAGTGAAAAGATTTCGTAAGGGCTTTTTTGCCTTGCTATAGGGGAAAAAGAAAAGACACTAAAAGGTTTTAGTGCAATACTAGGAGCAGAGGCCTCCAAGGAGTGGATGTAGGTCAGGTTTGATTGAACCAATATAAAATCTAGTGTGTTTGTTCTTTTTACTATTTTTGTATTTTAATTTTTGCTTTTTTTGTGATTAATTGTGTGGTTGAAATCTCCAATTTATTTTGTTGTTGTGAAATTATTTTGCTTCTGCATGGTGAGATAAATTTGTATTTTAAAATATAAAAAGAGATTTTCTTTTTTCTTAAGTAATTTAAAAATCACCAATTCACCCCCCCCCCCTCCTCTTAGTTAGCCTCGGGTTAGTTCCTTTGGCAATAACAACCTTCACAAACTTTAAAGGGGCAGGTTAAGACATGCTTAAGAAAACTTTATAGTAGTTTAATAGGGTTGAAATTAGTAAATATGGATTTGAAAGGACAATTCATGATAGGTTACTCATTTAATGGTTTTTGGCAATTTTTACTGTATTGACTGATCAACAGGTCAAAGCAAACTAGGATGGACTCCATGGGGTACTTACTAGCTATTTGGGTTTGATGTATAAGGTTTAATGAATTGGGTTTATGGTTTAAATTTGGAAATTTTTTTTGAATAGATTTACAACATTTTAAATGAGTTGTTGAAGTCAAGAAAGTTCATGTGACCCACCCAAACTTTGGACTAATCAAAAGCATCAAGGGGCATATGTTTGTGAATTTGAAGGAGTTAATTTGATTAAATTAAAGAGTTTGACCCAAACTGGCCAGGTTTAACAAGTTTTAGGTAGAGTTGACCAAGTCAACATTTGATGGGGTCAGGTTGACCAAACATGTTCACTCCTTAAGGAGTTGAGTTTAAGTGAATTTTTGTAGTTGTGATATAAATTGGAGTTTGAATTGAATTAATTAGGGGTTTGATCAATTAGGCTAGATTGAACTAGTTCAATTGAATCAAATGGGTCAATCATTGGCACAAGGAGCCAGTCCTGATAGATTTGATATTTGAAGCTCCAAATGATGAGATATGAATAATGATTAAGGTTAATTAGTCAGTGTATTATATAGATTACTACATTAAGCATGTTCATTTTAGTATAGGGTTTTAATGTTTAGATGACCTCAGAAAAGAAAGAGGTAAGTAATTATTTTGAAGAATAGATGTGATATTCTATAATGGTGTTTGAAACAAAAAATGGGGATTTGAAAAAATGTTTACTTTTCTAAAGATATTTCCCTATCTTATAAATACAAGATAGGACTTATTTAATTATATGGTATAGGTTTTGCATAAAGGCAATCTCCTATGATTAATTATATCGCAAGAGAGGTGCGTCCTTTAGAATAAACTCAATTAAATTAGTTGCTAAATATTTCTTGATTTTAAAGTTTAAGTTAATAATTAGTGATTTCAAATTCTCAAAGATGATTGGTTCAAATTTGAGCAGTTCTTTTGTATTCAAAGAAAGATCAATCCTAGGGTGCATTGGATTTTGAAAAACTTAGATGTAGCTCCAATAATTCTACGATATGCTTTAAAAAAAATTACAATTTCGTTATTTAAGTTACAATTTTATTAAAAAGATGAGACTTATATTCCAAGTCATAAGATTAGAACAATGATGAGGAAATGATGACTTTTGATATAAAAATAAGCCTTTGATCTCAAATTATTGTGAGTACTATAGGGTAGTAGCTTGAACTTAGCTTAAAGAAAATGCAATGTGGTGGAACTTACTTATTTTACTATGAGAGGAATTTAGGAAAGTCTGACACTATTTTAATTACATTTTGATTGGAGTGAAATCCCACTTAAACAATTATTTGACTTTAGTTTTATGAATTTTAAGATAGGGTACTCTATTTAACTCAAAATTTGAGGCCAAAATCTGAAGATCATAAAATTGGATCTGATTTATGAATGGTGTTATTCTTTAAATCTAATAGCATAATAAAAATTTTATTCTTAAGTTTGTTGTTAATGCAATAATTGCTTATTAAACACAAAATAAAATGATTTTAAAATTTTAGAAAGGCTTAGAACAGAATTATGTTAAAGAGTATGTGTCCCCTGAGATAGAGTAGGCAACCTAACAATCTAGTTGGATATGCCCACAGGTAGGGAAGCGCCTAAATAAGAAGTAAAAGCAAAATGTTATGTGCTTGGGTTGAACCACCTTTACCTTTTCTAAATTGATAATCTATTTATGTTATTAAATGTGAGTTTATGGGCTACAAGCAGAAAAATTTTATTTCTTAAAAGTTTCTAGCTAAAATTATTCAGGAAAATCATATGCACAAAATAAATAAAGAAGAAATAAGTATTTCCAGTGTGCAACCAAAATAAACCTATCATTCACGTAATCACTATAGCATAAATAAACCTGAAAGTAAAATAACATTTGAATGTTTAAATATGGTAATTACCACTTAATTACAACACATTTATAAATATAAGAGCATGGGCAATGCTTTTAAATTACAACTTGTATTTTAGTTCTAGAATAATGGAAGTCATCAAAATGAGATTTTTTAAATTCTTTAGTGACAATCATGCCCCGGAAAATCTCTAAACAAAATCATATTTGGAAGGTTCTTTCTTTTCGCCCCTTTCCCTTAAGATAAAAAATCTCAGACTTTCACATTTTTATACATTTGAATATGCATTTGAAAATATACTCCTTGCAAAGTTAGTATAGAAAATTTTTATTTAACTTTGAAACACATCATCACAAAAGGCGCTTTGCTGAACAATTAAGCATCCTATTATGTTGTCCATGATTTTTTTTAGTGGGTTAAGGAACTTTATTTTTAAGCACCTATAAAAAATTAATTGGCTTAAAAATGAATATTAGTATGCTCTTTAAAATGAAAATTAATGAGACCACTTACTGGAGTTGAAAATAACCTCAATATGATCTCATTAACTTTTAAGATTTTGTGATAAATTATCATTTCACTCATTTTTTATTTAAGAAAGTTATACTTAACCAAGTCAAACTTTAGCGAGCTAATTGATTTTAAATCTCCTAGGAACCTTTCTTAAGCTCAAAGATGATTGAAAGAAAACTCATTAAAATTTCTTAAATGATTTGAAAAAATTTAATTATTTTTAAATGAATCATTTAAATAAAATTTAGCTTAATTTCTTCTTAATCTTGTTTAAAAATTACAAGTCTTTAAATGGGATCAATAGCTCTCTATGCACATATGAGCTACATTAAAAAGAAAATAAAAGCCAAAGAACCAAAGATCCCTACTAAGTACAAGTACAAGAAAGAATGAAACAATTAGGATTTTCCTTAAATGTTGAACTATGTTTATGATTTGACCTACTAAATGAGTTCTAAATTTAGTGAGATTTAGATCATCACTAACCTAATGTCTAATCTCTAAAAATTTGAGATAATTTGGAGAAATATTCTATTTCTAATGATTTATTAATTTTATTAACAATTTTCAGTCATGAATTTATAAAAGGGTTGTTTAGTCATTAATCGAGGTGTCAAAAAACGTTTCTCAATTCTATATTGTATTCATGTTCCACTAAATTTTACTTTATATTTCAAGTATTTTTCTAAAATTATTAATTAATTTTTTAAAGTTTTAATGATAACTAGTTAATCTTTAAAGCTTGAAATTAGGGTGGTCCACTTTATAATCAAATGAATTCAAACCTTTATAAAAATAAGTCAATAATGACCTCTAGATCATCCCATAGAAGTTTCAAAGCATTTGGATCAAGGGTATATCTCCTGTAAATTTAATAATTTCTCTTGACCTATTGTTCAAACATTTTATAAAAGAGGAATCTTGGTCAATCATGGGCTCAAATCAAATTTCATCTAAACCAAACATCATCACACACATACCACAAAAATATTAAATCAAAATAACCCCTGGATTTAGAGAAATGAAAATTTAAAATTATTGCCAAATCCATGACCTAAAAGATTAAAAATTCAATGAAGGGGAGAGAACACTTCAAACCCTGTTAAAAATTAGGCATGTAAATAGCATCCCAAGTATCCCCCAAGACCTACTTGAAAGCCATCAAGGATTATTGAGCATGTTTATTACTTGATTAAACTTATGACTAAGTGATCGTCAAAGTAATTTTAATAAATTCTACATGTTTCATGAATGTTCAACACTTTATTTGTCTAATTTAGAGTTTAGGTGTACTTTTTATGAATTTTAAAAGTTTTATGGACTTAAATAATTTATGTAAATATAAAATTGGATTAATTAGATTAGCTCATGCAAGTAAATGAATTTACAAGCACTTATATTTGATTCACTACTATTTAAGTGGTAGGATCCACTAAAAACTAGAATTTATAATATCCATCTGATCTAAGATTGAATGGCTCTTATTAATAGAGCTTCAAATAGTAAAGAAAATGGATTAATAATATGACAAAATCGGAGGCTTTTAATTAAATAACATAAAGTGGATGGCTATAATTTCATCATTAACCCCTGCACTAAATATAGACCAGTGACAGAAAATTCTTTGATCTCAAAGATCCATGAGATGATGTTGACCTCATTTTTTAAATTTCTTCCCTAGTCCACTTAGGGCTTATGTGTCCTTTCCTTTTTTGTGAACCTAACCTATAGGGACTATAGAAAGAAACCTAGGAATTTTAACCTTGACTAAATACAAGTGACTTAGGAAACTTCTAAGCCATTCTCATTAATGTTAAGGAGTATCCAAGGCCGTTATATGTCTTAGTTCAAGGCTAAACCTAGGTTAAACTAATCCTTTCATATTTATAACATATGCCACTCAAGGTGGCATTTCACTCCAAATCTAAACCTAAATGATTGGGAGTGATCAAAGGCAAGCTAAAATTATCTCGTAAGTGGTTTTAGCCATTTTCACCCATGGTTATGCCTTGGCTAACCAAGTTTGACCATGAATCCCCTTTACAAACCTAAATGTGCAAGAATTGTCTTTCCCTAAAGGCAATTACCAAGGATTTAAACACTCCCAAATATAATTACCATGGCAAGATAAAATGCTAAACCCTAGGGTTGTATTACCAAGGCCTTTTAACACTTCTATAATGTGTCCAAACACAATGGAGCCCATGGTGGAACATTTTTACGATAGTTAACTAAGTCAATCAGATGAGCTTCATTTAACCTATTATCAATTTAAATGATCAAACAAATTTTATGCTTTGGCATTAAGCCTTAAAACTCCTAAAGTCTTCCATAAACTCACGTAATTTCATTGAAACCATTGGTTCACCATGGTTATCCATAAGAGGCTTAATTGACACGTACATAAAATCTCATGTTATTAAACAAAAATGTTGTTGAGTAATCATCTCATATCGATTCAATTGCATACATATGTCCTAAACTACCCTCTATACCAAGCCCAAGCTTCGGGATAGCTTGGGTAACCAATTGGGATAACCAAAGCTAGCACAAATGGGTAAAATCCTATTTTAAAATGAATTGGACTTCCCCTAGACTAAGCATGACATGAGGAATGCAATAAACTTATTGAACCCAACCCAACCCTATTGGATGCAAGGCTGGCCTTTGATTAGCCAAAGGAAGCCCCAACCTAAGCCCATATGTTAGTGATCTATGCCCTTTGATTAAAACTTATTGAATCAAACCCTTATCTCCCTTTAGCCATTTGCATGCACCCTAGTGATTAGTTGGAATCAAACTAAACCACCTAGTATGATGGCTCCTAGCCAAATTTTCATCCAACTTCACTCACCTTCATTCTATAAATTTTCAATTTTCTTCTTGAAGAGGGGTTCTATAATTCTATTTCTCAGGCTTACCAAAGTGAGAGAGACCAAATCTTTTCATTCTCCAACCTACCCACAACCTCCTAGCATAAGTTTGAGCAAGCTTTGACAAACCCAAAATGGTCTGAATGCCACTTCTAATCAAACCCCTTTATGATCTTAATCGCTAAAAGAATGTTGATCCTACTGCCCAGATGAATTTAGCAAAGTTGAACTTCTAATCAACTAAATAATATTATATGGTAATATTCAAACTCATAGGTAATTCATTAGAGGTCTAAGACATTTTGAAGAAGTTCAATCCATGATGATCTAGCCATTAGATTGGACACTTCCCTCATAGATCCTACTAGATTGATTTGATAGGGATTAGTTGAGCAAAATTCATTAATCAAATGAATTTGTAGTAATAACCTCTATTTTATATGAGTTGTTGAAGATAAAATAAAAACTATTCATTCCTTTAGATTTCATCGAATTACTCTATTTTTTCTCGTATGTAAACTTGTATGATATCTTATGATTTTAAATCTATTAATCCTAGTTATTATATCTTGGACAAAATATTTAAGATTAATGCCTATTTGGAATTGTGTCCCACACTCATTTAAAGATGGAATCAGAGGCCACCATATGGAAAGCATTGCTACTTGAATATCTGATTATATAATTCCATTAAATAATTAATCCATTCATTAATTATTGATTATATATTCCTTTAGACTAAAAGGTTGACTTCCATAATTCATGTTTACCATCAACTCCCTCTCTAGTCTTATCAACAAGAAGAATATCATCAACAAAAAGTGTAAACTAGCGTACAAACTTTTGTAAATGTCTAGTGAGAACATCTATGACTAAAGATAAATGATATGGGCTTAAGGATGTTCCTTGATATAATCCAACTAAAATAGGAAAATACTGAAAGTTCGATGTGCACCAAGAGGGGGGAGGGGTGAATTGGTGTTTTAAAAATGAATCCTAAACAAGTGTTCTAGTTCATATGGATTTTTTTTTTCAGATCTTAAAATAATAATTTGCCAAGTCAAATGCTGAAGCTAATGATTCGTTCACAATTACGATAGGGATGATACAATTTCAAATCGCATAATAAAAAGCTAACATCAAATTTTTCACCAAGCAGTTAGCGTAGTAAATAAATGCATGAAAAATAAGATGCGAATACATGGAAAAAGCACACCATAAATTTTTATAGTGGTTCGGTCACTTGACCGACTTCCACTCCCTGGAGTCCTCCACTCTGAGAGTTGCACTACTAAAAGTTAACTCTCATTCTGCTCCAACGGCAAGGTGGAGAAGCCTTTATAAAACTCACTTTCACCTTCCCTAGTGTGGCGGAGTGCCAGATGCTATGTCACCCTCCTGGCGATGGCAGTGGACCTTCTCCTTTTTCTCCCTCCTAGAGAAGGCAGAGTACCTCGAGGATGTTGACTTTGAAGCCTCTCTACCTAGAGATCTTCTACAAGACTCACCAAGTCCACAGGAGGAGCAAGTGTTCAACTAGCTTGGAGCAACTGTGTGATCCCCTCACACTCCTTCTCCCTCACGCTCAAACTCACCTTCTCCTTATTCTCACAAACCCTGGATCTCTTCAAAAGGTCCCTCTCAAGAGTTCCTTCCTCTATCACGCTCCTCTTTCTTACACAAGAAAAATTCATAACATCAATAACTATTCAAAAAGAAGTTTTTATTATTTAAATAAGGCTTCTAAAAACCCTAATTATTCAATTTAGGTGATGTTGTTTATACAGTATGATTTAATATCATACTGTATGATCAGTTCAAAATCAGTTCCATCCAGTATGAAAGCAAATGAACAGTTCACACTTTTTAGTAACATCATACAGTACGATCCTAAGCTCGTATGGGATGATTGTGATATTTTTAACTATTCATACAGGATGACCTCCTAGACGATTGAAATTCTTCTCTGTAAATCATCCCACATTGTGCCCTTCATACAGTATGATCAGTTCAATTCAGGTCATTTTGCAATATGATAAATATCATCCGGGATAAATAGTTTAAAAAATTATGGTTTCATCTATTATGATTTATGGGATGAGTGAAATATCTTTGTAGTTCACACAATATGATCTAGATCGTATAGTACAAAGGAAGGTGATTAAGAAACCAAGATTTGATTGCCTGATTACGGGAGATAATTTTGGCAAGATTTAAAATGATCATACAGTACGATTAAAGTCATATAGTACGATTAGTTCAAACCATCAAATTTAAAATCTTACCTAAATTATGCTGGCGGTTGGGGTTTTTTGGATAGAAGCAAATCATATAGTACGATTAGATCACAAAACTAATCATTCAAAAATAGTCGTTAAGCCTGAGTATTAACGATAGATCGTAAAGTATGATTAAAAATCATACAGAACAATTTCTTTTAAAAAAAATTTCTTTTAAAAAGAAACTTTCTCCTTGTGTGTGTGTGCATAGTCACCCCATTTACATACACTCTTTTGTGGTAGTCTTAATAAAAAGAAAGAATAAAGAAAGTATAAAAGTATAACTTCATTTACATCCTATTCTACCCAGTCTTGAGTCTCCAATATTCTTGAGCAATGTGTGGCTTTCCTGAAATGTTAGTGTTCATAGATAAAAAAATAAACATCTATATTTTCCAAGAAAGAATGTGGTAATTCAGTTAAAATTATTTGTCATCATCAAAATTAGAGACTAGGGATCCTGGATTGCAATAATCTCCCCCTTTTCGATGATGTCAAATAATGTTATCTAATAGGAAAGATAAGTGTTACTTCTTCCTTAGCTCACCCTCATTAGATGATGGATTTTAGAAGATGGGAGAATTTTTAAAAAACCTTTTTATATTTTTTTTAATTTTAAATATAACAGAACATAACGAGATAAAAAAAATAGCATATGACATAGAACTTAAGAACATAACATGGATCATAACATAAGAATTGCTCCCCCTTTTGATAGCACCAAAAAGAGGGGTGCACCTAAACAAGTAAAACATGAACAACCAGCACGAGAGAAAAAAATAGTATAAGAGAAATAAGTACACAATAAAAATAAGCTAAAGCAACTAATAGTCAGGATCCTGATCATGTGGTGGTTGTGGTGGAGGTGGCTGAAAGTGCTGATGGATGGACATGAAATGTTGATCAATCAAGGAGAATTGTTCGCCAAACCATCTCATAACATCCTCATGCTGGCGTTGTTGTTGGTTAATGTGTTGACCTAGTTGAGTTTTTGGTCGATCAAGCCACTGAGTAATGTCATCCTGAGGGTAGGCAGGGTAGGCAGGCCCAGGTGGTGGTGGAGGTGCTCCCGCAGGAGCAGCTTCCTCTTATTCATTTAAATCGGGATCAATGTGTGCATTCCCCCGATGGAAAAGAATACAAAACGAGGCATTTGCATAAAAAATAGGAAGTTTATCCGGTGGAATAGGATACCTGAGTTCATATTTAGCATTGAGGATGTATCCTATGATATGTCCTAAGGTAAAATTTTGTTTTCGTCGGGCACTGGGATAACAAATAGTAGACAAGTTATGGATGTAGTCCAGAATCAATTGAGCATCATCAAATTTGGTGGCTGACATGATTAAGTAGGTGACTATAGATAAAAGTGGGGCAATGTGTATGTGATCTCTAACTTTTGGTATAATGGAGGTTCGAAGAATATATTGGATAATGTGGGCATTTTGAGTTAAAGATTGGACAAGTGGTAGGTGTTAGTTTGTTGGGACATTCCTAAGTAGCATATTAACTGAAGTCCAATCAAAGTCATTTATGATTAAAGATGTGGGATGAGGTCCATCAGTAGAAAGTCCAATATGTGCCGCCAAATCAGCCTTGGTGATTTCCACATTCCATAAGCAAACATAGGAAGTCAAGGATGTACATTCCAAATTTATCCTAAGATTTGCTAAGAATTCGTAGAGGAGCTCAGAATTAAACGGGAAAGCTAGGGTAAGAAGGAATTGGAGAGTGGTAGAGGCAAAAAGATTCATAACCTCAAAGCTTAGTACAACGTGGTTAAGTATGCATGAGGGAGTGATCTTTGCCACTTTAAATTTGGTGTAAGCTTTTTCATCAGCAGTAGAAAGGAAATGGTCGTTGAACTGCCCAGAGGAGGAAGCGCTCCCCTCGATCAGTCTACCTCGCTTGCTTCCACCAGCCATTGGATAGAAAATGGAGGGAATGAGGGAGTTAGAAAAGTTGAGAGTGAGTTGAACTAATGAACCCCTTTAATTTATAGAGTTTCTGTTTGATCGTACAGTACAATAATGGTGCATATAGTACGATCAGGTGAATTATTTTATCTGGATGACTTGTCAGAAAAGTAGTCAAATCATACAATATGATCAGGATCATACTGGATGATTCAGTAAGAGAGGTCATTCATCCCGAGCAGTCGTTGGTACGACTATTAACAAAAGTGATCGTACAGTACTAACATGTGTTCGTACAATATGAATAATAATTATGATCATACCGATTGATTTTAAATTCATCCCTATCTAGTTTGACACATGGATTATATTGTACGAGTGGTGGTTCGTACAGTATGATGTGTATATCAGGAAGCATATCTGAACCGTTGATGGGATTGGAGGTTGTGATTTGTATATTAGTAATAATCATATAATACGATATTCTCAGAAATTTAGGGTTTGGGTATCAGCATGATGAGTGTGAGAAGATCAGGAAACCTCCTTTTTTATTTTATATATATATTTTTTATTTTTATAAAACAAAATAACACACACAAAAAATACAAACACACACAAACACACACACACACGCACACAAACACACACACACACGCACACGCACACAAACACACAAACACACACACACACACACACACACATACACACACACACACACACACACACACACACACACACACACACACACACACATATATATATATATATATATATATATATATATATATATATATATATATTAAGCATGAATGTCTATGACACCCAATTTTGTCCTCAAGGTGCTAAAGGTGTCATGAGCTAGTGGTTTTATGAATATATCAGCCAGTTGATCTCCAGTAGTAATATGGTGCAGTTCAATATCTCCCTTGGCTTCATGTTCTCTTATGAAGTGATGCCTAATATCTATATGCTTTGTTCGTGAGTGCTGAATTGATTTTTAGATATACAAATTGCACTAGTGTTGTCGCACATTATTGGGATGGTTCCTATAGGTAGGCCAAGATCTAAAAGCTGTTGTTTTAACCATAAAACTTGAGCAACACAGCTTTTGATCGCTATATATTCTGCTTCACTTATTGAAAGGCCTACTAATTTTTATTTTCTACAGAACCATGAAACTAAATATTATCCTATGAATTGATAGGTACCAGATGTGCTTTTTCTATCTACCCAATATCCTACAAAATCAGAATCTGAGTACCTAGTAGATATCTAAGGATTCTCTTGACAAAAATCATATGAGATTCTTTTGGGTCATCTTGAAATCGAGCACAGAGACATACACTAAACATTACATCTGGTCTGCTGGCAGTTAAATAGAGAAGTGATCCAATTATTTCCCTATACTTCTTCTGGTCTACTGACTTTTCATTTGAATCTTTATCAAATTAAATGTTAGAACTAATGGGAGTATTCATGGCCTTAGCATTATCCATTTCATACCTTTTTAGGATATCCTTGATGTACTTAGATTGGCTAAGAAATGTTCCATCTTCCATCTATTTTACACTAAATCTAAGAAAGTAATTAAGTTCTCTCATTATAACCATTTTGAACTTATCACTCATTATTTTTGAGAATTCATCACATATGATTTTCTCTGAAGATCCAAATAAGATGTCATCTATGTAAATCTGAACAATGAGTATCTCATCTCCTACCTTCTTTAAACACATGATTTGGAAATTATGAGTTTTCAAAACTGGGGGGTTACTCAACATAAACATCTTCTTTGATTACCCCATTTAGGAAAGCACTCTTTACATCCATTTGATATAATTTTAAGCCCTTGTAGCAAGCAAAGGCTAAGAGTACCCTTATGGCTTCTAGTATGGTTAAAGGGGAAAGGTTTTCTCAAAATCTATTCCCTTAGTTTGGTTATACCACTTAGCTACTAATCTGACCTTATTTCTTACTACTATTCCAGAGTCATTCATCTTATTTTTAAAGACCCACTTTGTTCTAACCACACTTTATTCCTTAGGTCTCTTGACTAATTCCCACACATCATTCCTAACAAATTGGTTTAGCTCTTCTTATATTGCAAGAATCTAGAATTCATCTCCTAAGGCATGATCTATGTTGGTGGGTTCAATAATGGAGATAAATATATAATGACTAACTTCTTTTCTTAGTCCATGCCTAGTTTTTACACCTTCTGATAGGTCTCCTAGGATCAACTCTCTAGGTCGACTAGAAGAATATCACCAATTTTTAGGCAAATTCTCCTGAGGTTCCACTTTATTTTCTATGGCATTGGTTTCTACCCCTTGAATGACCTCAGCTTCTTCTTCTTCAAGATTAGGTTCAGAGGTCTTATCTGATTCATCAAATACCACATGGGTAGATTCTTCTACTACAAGGGTCCACATATTGAAGATTCTATAGGCTTTACCTATGGATGAATAGCCTAAGAAGACGCCTTCCTTAGATTTAGGATGAAATTTTCCTAAGGGTGACTTACCATTAATTAAGATAAAGCATTTGCATCCAAAAACATATAAGTGAGAAAGATTAGGTGTCCTACCCTTAAGCAATTCATAGGGTGTCATATTAAGTTTGGGTCTAACATTCACTCTATTTAGAACTTAACAAGAAGTATTCACTGCTTCTGCCCAAAAATATTTAGGAAGAGTGTATTCAACTAACATTGCCCTAGCAGCTTCAACCAAGGTTCTATTTTTTCTCTCAGTTATTCCCTTTTGCTGAGGGGTCCGAGGGGAAAAGAAATTATGTTCTATTCCTATCTCTTGACAGAACAATTCAAACTTATCATTTTCAAATTCTCCACCATGATCACTATAGATTGTTGAGATCTCACATCCTAATTTCCTTTGAATCCAAGTGGAGAAAATTCTAAACTCTTCAAATGACTCATTCTTGTGTGCTAAAAATTTTACCCAAGTAAACCTTGAGTAGTCATCTACTATTACAAATCCATAAGATTTCCCTCCTAGGCTAGCTGTATTAACATGTCTAAATAGGTCCATGTGAAGAATTTATTGTGGCCTAGTGGTGTTGATATTCTTGATTGAATTAAATGATGATTTCACTTATTTTCCTTGTTGGCAGGCATTACATAGATGGTCCTTAGTGAAGTCTAATTTAGGTATTTCTCTAACTAGGTCTTTCAGAGTGATATTCCTAAGTGTTTTCATGCTAGCATGGCGTACCCTCTTCTGTCATAGCCAAGAGTCATCAGCTATTATTTTCAAACATAAAGGGTTTAAGTTTTCAATGCAGTTTAAATCTAACATATAGACATTATTTATATATTTTCCTTATAACACAAGTTTATCATTTTGGCTAATCATGCATTTCTTAGAAAGAAACTTTATGTCAGAACTCTTGTCACATAGTTGACTGATACTTAATAGATTATACTTTAAACCATCCACTTAAAGAACATTTTCAATTACAAAATTTTTAGAATTTCCAATGATATGTAAGCCCACCGCTTTCCTGGTGGTCGTGTCTCCTAAAGTCACCTTTCCTCCAGTGTCATGAACTGCTTCACATCTCCAGTCATATGTCTCGAGTAGTCACGATTTAGGTACCACATGCTCTGACTAGGTCTTTTGTGAGAGAAACCCTATAATGTCAATCAAAGATTAGTCTTGGGAACTCATGTGAGTTTGGGTTCCTCTTTGTGCTTGAATGAATGAGATGTATGCATGTTATACTGTGATGAATGTAGCTTAGGTCTCCACACAAGATGTGTCTTATGGTGAATTGTGCAAGTGCGGGCTATATGACCTAGCATGCCACAAGAGTAACACCTAACACCGAGAAATGGGTTCACTAACCTTTGTGAGTGATGGTGCCTCTTCCTAGGTTGTTATGATGTATGCAATAATGATGGGTTGTGCCATTGAACAAGTGATGGTATTGGTTTATTATTTTCTAATGTTATTACATTTGCTCTTAAGTATTAATTTGCACTTTCATTGATTAATACTTCTAGTTTCAATGCATGCTCATTGCTATCTAGTTGACGTGCAAGTTCTTCTACTTCCTTAAATGCATTCTCTAGTTCAACATGTGATGATTTCAAGGAATTATGTGCAACAGTTAATTCAACATGCTTCATATTTAATGTATTAAATTCATCAAGCAGGGATATTTGATCTCTATCCAATTCTGAATGTTCTTTAACTAAACTAGCATCCTCTTTTTATAAAGTAATAAAATTAGTTTTCAGTCTAGCATGCATTTTCTTCAACTTTTTATACGAGTCATAAATCTTTTTAGAAATAACTAACAGTTCATCATAAGAGAGTTGACATACCTCATCTTGATCTGATTGATCAAGGTTATCATTAGTCATAAGACACGAATTCGTTACCTCCTCCTCTTCTTCTCCTTCTGACGATTCTGAAGCAGAGTCGGCCCAAAAAGCTTTTTAGGTCTTTAGTTTTCCCTTCTTGTATTTTGACTTCTCCTCACCCTTCTCTTGGTTTGATGAATCTTTACATTGGGGCAATCAGCTCGGAGATGACCTGGTTTCCTGCACTCAAAGCAAATTGTGTCAGATGCAACTTTAGTATTCTTGGAGCTTTTACCTTTATTCCAGTTAGTTTAATGACGTCGTTGCTTTCTTTTCCAAAATTTCTTGAAATGACATGTCATCAAAGCTATATCGTGATCTTCCTATGCTGTAGAACTGCCACTTTCTGAATTATTCACTTTTAGAGCCACCATTCGCTCTTTCTTCTTTTCTCCTGCATCACTTTGCCTTTGACTCACTCCTTGCTCATAGGCAGTGAGTGACCCATGCAAATTGTCAATTGAATAAACATTTAAATCTTTAAAATCGGTTATTACAGTTATTTTTGCATCGTAAGAGCTAGGAAAACATCTCAATATTTTATTAACTTTTTCAAAATTTGATAACTCTCTTCCTAAAGCATACAACGATGTCACTATTTCGGTGAACCTAGTGTACATTTCAGATACAGTCTCACTAGATTTCATGCGAAAAGGTTTGTAATCATGTAGTAGTATTTTTAGCCTAGAATATTTAACCTCACTGGTTCCTTCGTATGTGATACACAATCTATTCCAGATCTCCTTACCAGTACTACAAGTAGATAGTTGCATATAATCTTCTGATTTTAATGCGCAAAAGAAACAATTCAAACATTTTGCATTTAACTGTACGAATTCCCTATCCTCATTACTGCATTCATTAAATGATAAATTAGTTTTAACGGCCATTCATGAGACAAAAAGGTGTAGAGTAACCTTCTTAAACCAACATCCACATGCGATAGTCTATAGATTGTAAAAATGTAGACATGCAAATTTTTCAAAAGTTAAATGGTATATTATCAAATAAGGGAGGACGGGTTATTGAATAACCCTTCGCAGTGTTGTGATTACCAAACTATGTTTTGGATCGTATGTTTCTAGGTTTTCTAAAACACTATTTTAAAAACCCGCTCTAATACCACTTGAAAGTTTGATGTACGCCAAGAGGGGGGGTGAATTTGTATTTTAAAAATGAATCCTAAACAAGAGTTCTAGTTCTTATCGATTTTGTTTTTTATATTTTAAATTAATAACTTGACAAGTAAATTGTAGAAACTAATTATTTTTTCATAATTATGATAGTGATGATATAATTTCAAATCGTACAATAAAAAGCTAACATCAGATTTTTCACCAAGTAGTTAATGCAGTAAATAAATGCATAAAAAATAAGATGCAAAAAACTGGAAAAAGCACACCAGAAATTTTTATAGTGGTTCAATCACTTGACCTACGTCCACTCCCTAGAGTTGTCCACTCCGAGAGTTGCACTACTAAAAGTTGACTCTCCTTCTGCTCCCACAGCAAGGTGGAGAAGCCTTTACGAAACTCACTTTCACCTTCCCCGGTGTAGCAAAGTGCCAGGCGCTATGTCACCCTCCTGGCGATGGCAGCTAACCTTCTCCTTTTTCTCCCTCCTAGAGAAGGCAAAGTACCTTGAGGACGTTGACCTTGAAGCCTCTCTCCCTAGAGAGCTTCTATAAGACTCACCAAGGTTACAGGACGAGCAATCGTGCAACTAGTATGGAGCAACTGTGTGATCCCCACACACTTCTTCTCCCTCACGCTCAAGCACACCTTCTCCTTCCTCTCACAAACCCTATTTCTCTTCAAAGCTCCCTTTCAAGAGTTCCTTCCTCTATCACGCTCCTCTTTCTTACACAAGAAAAATTTGAAATAGTAACAACTATTTAAAAAGAAATTTTTGTTATTTAAATCAAGCTTTTGAAAACCCTAATTGTTTAATTTAGGTGATGTTGTTCATGCAGTATCATGTAATATCGTACAGTATGATCAGTTCAAAATCAGTTCCATCTAGTACAAAAGCAGATAAATAGTTCACTCTTTTTAGTAACATCGTACATTACGATCTTGTGATCATATGGGACGATCGTGATATTTTCAACTGTTCATACGGGACGACCTTTGGGACGATTGAAATTCATCTCTATAAATCATCCCATGCTGTACCCTTCGTACAATACGATCAGTTCAACTCAGGTCATCGTCTAGTACGATATAAATATCGTTCAGGATGAATAGTTCAAAAAATTATGGTTTCATCTGGTATGATTTATGGGACGACTGAAATCATCTCTGTAGTTCATAAATTATGATCTAGATTATACAATATGAATGAAGGTGATTAAGAAACCAAGATTTAATTATTTCATTATGGGAGATAATTTTTGGAAAATTTTAAATGATCGTATAGTACAAAGTCGTACAATATGATTAGTTCAAATGATCAAATTTAAATCTTACCTAAACTATGCTGGCGGCTAGGGTTTTTTGGATAGAAACAAATTATATAGTATGATAAGGATCATACAGTATGATTAGCTCACAAAACTAATCATTCAAAATTAGCCGTTAAGCCTGAGTATTAATGACAGATCGTACAGTATGATTAAAAATCATACTGTACAATTTCTTTTAAAAGAATTTTCTTTTAAAAAGAAACTCTTCCTCTGTGTGTGTGTGCATGGTTACCCCATTTGCATACATTCTTTTATGGCAGACTCAATAAAAAGAAAGAATAAAGGAAGTATAAAAGTACAACTTTGTTTACATCTTATTCTACCCAGTCTTGAGTCTCCAGTAGTCTTAAGCAATGTGTGGCTTTCCTGAAATGTTAGTGCTCACAGACAAAAAAATAAACATCTATATTTTTGAAGAGAGATTGTGGTAATTCAGTTAATATTATTTGTCATCATCAAAATTAGAGACTAGGGATCCTAGATTGCGACAAATACTTGGTCAAACCACCATGTGTTTGAACCTGAGTAATAGTTCCTACATACTTATCCTTAATGACTTGAATATAAGCATTATTAACACCTTTCGTATATAAAACTCTCCATAGCACTTCTCTTGGAACATTATGATATCTTTCTCTAAATCAATAAAAATCATATGTAGATCCTCCTTATTCTCTCTATATTTCTCCAACAAACCTCACAATAAATGAATAGTTTCCAAAGTAGACCTACCTAGCATGAATCCAAATTATATATTATTAGTAGAATTCAAGTTGGATGGTTGAAGTGGTGGAATGCATCGGGCTTGTTGTGTGATAGAAAAGTCCTCTAAATCTTAAGGGTAAATTCTAGAAGATGGTAATGAGATCTATAATGCTTTATGGTGTAGAAGTTGGCCATAAAAAGAAAAGAGTAATATTAAGTTAAGTGTTGCAGATATGAGGATGCTTAGGTGGATGTGTTGCTTTACTCTTAGAGAAAGGCTATGAAATGAGCATATATGTGAAAAGGTTGGAGTAGCTCCAGTGGAAGAAAATATTAGAGAGAGTCATCTTAGATGGTTTGGTCACAAAAAATGGCAGCCTTCCAAAAACCTGGTTAGGAAAGTAGATATATAAGATTTGACTTATGTTAAGAAAGGAAGAGGTAGATCTCAAAAGTCTTAGTTAGAAAATATTAGAAATAACCTTTCTTTATTTGATTTAGATGAGAATTTGACTCTTAACAGGACACAATGGAGAAATAGGATTCATGTAGCTGACCCCACATAGTGGGAAATAGGCTTGTTGTTGTTGTAGTTATTAATCCATACATTTTAATAACTAAAATAAGCAATAATTATAAAAATTGTAACTATTGATCCATTTGACTAAATTAGTCAATTAAACACCTACGAATTTATATTAATGAGCCATATCCATTAAAAATAATTTCTAGGCCATTTATAGAATTAATTTTAATGTATTATTAATCAGTATCATTTTCTATTTAGTATAATTGCATGTCTTATGATCATTAGAATGGGCTCAAAATTAATATGTAGGGAATTCAAGGAACGTTTAACTTCTTTAAATTTTCTTTGAAAAAATTAGAATCCGCCACCATCCATAATTGAATTTTGAAATTTTTGGGTCATGTTAAGACTTTCAAATTAAAATTTTATTTAATCTAAATACATTGAGGATTAGGTTGAGAAATTTTTATTGTAGATGTAAATATAAGGTTAATTAACCAGCAATTTAACTTCAAATAAAATACTATATTAGCTTGAGCAAATTTCATAAGTTTTAGGTCACTTAAAATTTTAAAAATTTTCATTAATCAAAAGGCTCTGAATTTTTATGGGAACCTCCTAAGGTCCTTATGGAACCATTTATTTAATCACATAGAGATTTGAGTTTATGTTGATCACTATTTAGCAAACCCTAAAATTCAACCCCTAAAATGGCCTATGAAGGTCAAAATTAATTATCAATTTCTTCTCAATGTTCATATTCTCTCTCATGTGCGTGCTCTAACTCTAGCGATCGAGTTTCCTCTATAGCACTTCATGGTTTCTTCTGTAGACTTTTGAGTTTTTTTGTTATTTGTTCTTGATTTCTTACTTCGTATTAGTGTTTCATCTTGCCAAAGGCCTTTTGTCCTTTGGTTTTTCCTATTTTATCGTGATGGCGGCTGGGCCATCCTTATCCGCTCCATCCTCTTGGGGTATTCCCCTTGTGGGCTTCGTTGGGGTTAATAAAAGCATTTTTGATGTTTATAGTCATGATTCTACTTCTAAAGCTCACTCTTTTTGTAATGTTCTGGCGGGCAATGCTTCCTCGAAAGAGTCATGTTTCACATTTACTTGTTCTTCTTTCAAAAGAGTTCCTACTTTGTTGGTTTCTAAAGAAGATATTATGAAACTTGCATCCCCTTATGAATTTATGTTGGTAGGTAAGTTCTCCTTGAGACGCCCTAACCTTGATTGTATTAGGTCATTTTTTGGTAATCTTAATCTTTCTGGGGTTTTTTTCTATTGGACGGTTGGACGATGGGCATGTGGCAATTCAAATTTCCAATGACTTGGACTATAGTTGGATTTTTTCTAGGAGATCATATAACATAAATAATTATCAAATGAGATTATTGATGTGGACTCCTTACTTTGACATTAAAGAGGAATCTTCTATAGTTCCTGTTTGGCAATCTTTTTTGAATTTTAGGTTACATTTCTTTAACTCATATGTGTTACAAGCTTTGGGATCCATATTTGGTTTTCCCCTTCAATCCGACCAAGCAACTGCTTCTAGATCCAGACCATCTATAGCCCAGATTCGAGTGGAATTAGACATTACCAAAAAAAATACAAGAAAGGTGTGGATTGGATCTGAAGCTACTGGTTATCCAAAAAAGGATGAATTTGAAAATATACATGATTTTTGTTCTCATTGCAAAGTTCATGATCATTCGTTTAATGAATGCTTTATAGCTCAACCCAATCTTACGAAACAAAATCAGGGAGAGAAGGCTATCGATATTTCTACTATGAAGGATCATAATAATAATGAGGCTCACATTCCCTTAGAGGTGAACAAGGTTCCTATGGCAGTTCTAGACAACTTGGAAACTATACCTTTGGATATACCTATTAGTGATCAGGTAGAAAATTTAGATAATCCTCTTATATTGGAATATCAAAATATGCAAATAATGGATGGTTTAGTTTTACAAAATACTATAGCTGACTCCAAGGTTTTTACTAGCTTGCCTATGAATGAAGTGATACAAATTGAAAGCATGGAAAAAGTTTTACACAATGAAGGAGAGGGTGGTGATTTGATACAAAAATAATGTGCATTAAATCATACTAATGGACACCATTCTGAGAATGAGGAGGATGGAGATGAAGAACACATCAATGAAGGAGAATTTTTACCTAACAAGGATAGGTCTCTAATTGGGAAATCTAAAAGTATAAATGATGGTTCCTTGTTGTCTCCTCCTTCGAATCAACTTGCCAATAATAACGAGAATGGTTATACCAAAGTTGGAAAGAAGAAAAATAAAAATAATAAAATCTCAGATGGTCAATCATCTAGAGTTACTCAAGCTTCTAATCTTTCTTCTTCCAATGGTTAAAGCCCTCATTTGGAATATTAGAGGTGTGGGTAATCTCCCTTTTAAGGATACGCTGAAGAATTTATATAGAATTCATAATATTAACATTTTGGTTTTACTCGAGCCTTTAATTTCTTCTTCGAAGATTGATTCGATTCATATTAATTTTGATTTTAATTGGTCCTTTAGTAATTGCTCTAGTAAAATTTGGATTTTTTGAAAACAATTGATTACCTTAAACATTCTTCATGATTATCGTCAAATTGTGCATACTAGTGTTAATTTCTTTCAATTTTCTTGTTATGTTTCCTTTGTTTATGCATCTAGCTCTAGGATTGATAGGAGAATTTTATGGACTCAAATTACTGATTTCTCTAATAATATTTCTGAGCCTTGGATGCTTTGTGGTGACTTTAATACTATTACAGATGTTTCTGAGAGAGTTGGTGGGAATCCTCCCAACTTTCAAGCTATAGAAGACTTGGTGTCCTAGGCATAGAGGAACCACACCAATCCATCCCGAACTTGGTGGTTATGATTTTAAAGTCTAATTTACTTGATATTGGATTTACTGGCCATTCGTTTATGCAGAATCAAACTACTATGTGGCAACGTTTAGATCGTATTATTTTTAATCACTTATGGATTTTTAAATTTCTTTGTACTCACACTGAGTATTTTTCTAGAACATTACTTGACCACTCTCCCCTTATATTGAATATTTCTATGCTACATAATAGTAATAATTCTCCTTTTAATTTTGTAAACATGTGGTTTCTTCATGATTCTTTTCTCAATAATATTGAGAGCCAATGGCATGCCCCTTTATTTCCTTCTGATAATATTTTTGATATGACTAGCTTTTGGTTTAAGCTTAAAAGGCTCAAACAGAAGTTGAATTGGTGAAATAAATATATTTTAAAAAACTTATTTTTGAATATTATGCAAGCTGAGAATCAAGTTATTTTGGATGATAATAATTACAAGCTTGATCCTTCCGTGGTGAACCTTTCCTTACTGAATGAGACAAAAGATGTTTTATTTAAACTTCAAATGCAAGGAGATGCTTTTTGGAAACAAAAAGCTGCTTCTAAATTTGTTGTCGAGGGGGATAGGAAAAAAAATTTCATAATATTGCCATTCATAAAAAGTTGCTAGTTATATTCATAAAATTATTAATCCTGATGGTTCTCACATTGGTTCTCTTGGTTTGATTTATGAGTCGGGTATTGATTATTTTAAGAATGTGTTTAACTAAAACTTCAATTAGCCTTTGGATGTGGATTTCTCTTTCATTCCTTCTACTGCTTTTTAAGAGGATAACAATATGCTTACTAAAATTCCTACTGCTAAGGAAATCTGGTTAATCATCAAAGAGATGAATACTGATATGGTTAATGGGCCTAATGATTTTACTACTAAATTTTTTTAGAAAACTTGGCATATTATTAAAGGAGGAGGAACCTTATGGATGTCATCCCAAATAAAATTACCTATAGTAGTAGAGTTAGCACACAGATATGCTAACTTATTACATTCCTGATCTATACACTTGAAAATAACATGAATAAAAGCCTTTAAAAAATTGAAATCATCCATCCACTATCAACCCTTCTTTATCAGAAAGTTGATGATATTATTGTTATCACCTTCAATAATCATCCCCTTATATTCCAACATCCAACATTAATTACATCCTTCAGCATTTGAATTGCTAAAAGTTCTAGGCGAGGAATATCCTAGTGAACATATTTCATCCCAAAAGAGTAGAAACGTTCCTTTACGATCACAGAAAATGTCGCCAATGCTAGCTTTATACAATGGAAAAAGAGAGGCATCCACATTAACTTTGATCCAGTAGGGTGGAGGAAGGTGCCATTGATTCAATAACTGTTTATTCGACTGATTAACACCCTAGAGGCCCGAATTAAAACCATAAATAGAGAAAGATACTGAAGTGAAGATTATAGAATGAGCATCAATACTGACAGAGCTTTCTTCCGTGCCTTCATGAATATATTTATTCCTATATTTCCAAGTAAGAAAAATCGAACTATAATACAATTTGACTAAGAACATATTCTTTGAAGAGTTCTGGATCATCCACTAACAGTAGTCATCAAAGAAGACCAAAGATGGGATACCTAATCCTCATTTATTCAAGCAATGAAAAACATCCCTCAGCTTTAAGCATTTGGTTGTCACATTCTCAATATCTTCATTAACATTGCAACCTCTAGGACACAAAGAACCATCTTGCAATCTCTTGTAAGATAAGAACAGAAATGTTGGAATAGCATTACTAGAAACACGCCACCAAAAAACCTCAACTCTTCGAATGAGCTTTGAATTCAAGATCCACTTCTAGTAGGGGACATCAGTACATTCAAGCATTGAAGCTTCAAAAGCCATTACCGAAATAGATTTCCCAGATTTTTGAAACCTCAGTTCCCATATATCCTTAATCAAATCTGGCACGATTCAAACTTGACGTATTTTCTCAGGAAGTTCTATACCAAAGAATTTACAGAGCTCTTCTATAACTCACATTCCATCTTTAATGAACATATCAATAGTCAATCCTTCTATTTCTAGAGTTGCTACAAATCTTGGCCATTCATCAATGCATTTGTCCCATATCCACATGCCCTTGTATACATTTATGGATCTACCATCCAAAATTCTCCACCTGATTATTGATTTCAGAAAACTACTACCTTATGCAATAATCTTCCATGTAGATGAGCTTCCTTCCTTGCTCCAATCTCATCTATATGAAACCATATTTCATTACAAGAGCTTTATATAATAGGGAATCTTTATTTCGAACTAAATTCCATGCCAACCTAGCTCTAAAAGGCCATACTTTTCTCACACGAGAGTGTAATCCATGACCTCCCCACTTAACAGGTTTGCAAAGTAAATTCCAACTAACATAATGAAGGCCTGGATTCCCATCTCTCTTATTCCATATAAAACTTCTACACAACTTATCTAGCTCATCAAGAACACCTTTGGGAACTAGAGAGTGTCCAATGAAAAGCAGGATAGGATAGCATAACTGATTTCACAAGTACAAACTTCCCAGCCAAAGAGATGAATTTACTTCCCCACACATTGAGCATTTGCACAGCTTTATCATTAATGAATTGAAAACCAGCCCAAACTAGCCTTCTCAAAGCTATCTTCACTCCAAGATCCTTAAACTCTTTAACTAGCTTAAATCCCATAACATGAGTTATGGACTTCCTATTTCTACTATTAACAAACTTTCCAAAAATAATGGAAGACTTATCATTGTTACTTCTTTGACCCGTCCAACCCCAAAATTCTTGTAAAACAGCCTTGATTTCCTTCACAATTTTTATGTAAGCTTCAGAGAAAATAATAGTATCATTTGCATAAAGCAGATGAAAAATCCTTGGACTATTTGGGTAGATCCTCACACTAATAGAATCACCTTTCTGACAAAGTACATTTGATAAAAGTTGAGAGCAAAAAATAAAAAGAAAACATGATAAGGGATAACCTTGATAGAAACCGCTTCTAGCATTGATCCAATAAGAATAATTGGCATTAATCATCAATGAGAACCTTGGCTTTTCCACATATTCCATAATGAGACTGGAGAACTTCATAGAGGAACCGAAATACTCCAATAGTTTCCTCAAGGTGTCCTAAAATATGCAATCATATGCTTGCTCCATATCAATCTTGAATGATACTAAACCTTTAGAAGATTTAGAAAATCTGAATTTGTGGAAGACCTCCTGAGCTAGAAGAACATGATCTGATAATGACCTTCCCTTAATAAAAGCCACTTGTGCAGATGAAATCAATTTTGGCATAATGGTTCTCATTCTATTCAAAAGAACCTTTGCTACCACCTTGTAGACTATTTTACAAAGGCTGATTGGTCTATAATTAGAAGGAGACATAGGATTACTCACTTTCGGTATAAGCACAACTAAGGTGTCTTTCCATTCAGCATTCATATTCACATACTTGAAAAAAAACGTTTATAGCATTCCAGAAATCTTCCTTAATGATCCCCAAATAAGCTTTAATAAAGGAATAAGAAACTCTATCATTTCTTGGAGCTACATTAGCATTGCCTTGCTTCACAATCCATAACACTTCCTCCAAAGATACATCCCTACTCAGCCATATTCTATCCTCATCATTAAGAGAAGATCTTGAATAAGGCCAACCTTCATGAACAAAATCCCTTTCTTTCCATTTTTTGTTAAATAAGGCTATTGCTTTAATTCCCAAAAGTAATGTCACTATTTTTCGGAGTGATTTTTGATCAATTACTCTTTGCTCTTTTTTCAACAAGCTTAATGACAAGTTTTTCATGAGTAGATTATCTTTAATTCTTCCTAATATCATCTCTTTAGAGTAAATGGGTTTTGTTAAAGATTATTCTATTTTTGAAATATTTTATTGGCTCAAAAATTTGTCTATGACTTGGAGGCTAAAATTGCTGGTGGTAATGCTATCTTCAAAATTGATATTACCAAAGCTTATGATAATCTCAATTGAGAATTTCCTTATAACATGCTTAATATTTTTGGTTTTAGTAATGATTTTATTAGAATCATTAGGAACAATATTGCACATTATTTCTTTTTGATTATTATCAATGGCAAGAGTCATGGTACTTTTAAATCTACTCAAGGGCTCAAGCAAGGGGATCCTTTATCCCCTGCATTATTATTTTGGCGATGAAGTTTCTTTCAAGAGGTTTTAATGATCTTTTTATAAAATACCCTACTTTATAGCACTGGACTATGGGTGGTTTCCCTATGTCTCATTTGAGTTTTAATGATGATTTTATTATTTTTACTAATAGTTCAAAAAAATGCTTAATATTCTTTTTTTATTTCATCATCAATTCCAAAAAACTAGAGATTTAATTTTTATTCTCCTTAAAAGTTTCTTTATTACTACTAAGTCTATCTCCAATCAAAAGATTAATTTGATTCAAAATAATATTGGTTTTATGCCCAAGCATCTTCCCCTTAAGTTCTTAGGCACTCCCCTTTACAAGGGTAAGAAGAGATTGCACTTATTTTGGGACATTTTTTCCACTATTCATAAAAAGCTCTCTACTTGGGCCTTTAATTTTTTTTTCTTTTGGGGATAGATTTGTGTTAATCTAGAGTTGATTAATGAGACAACCAACTCTAATCTTTGACTAAAATTGGTGTTTTTATTTTTAATCACTTCCTTCTTACACCTGTGTTTCTGGTATGTGATATTTAATGAGTAATATTGTTGGATGTATAATTTGATATGATTGATTGATGCATGTGATTGTGATGTGATGATTCTATGATGAGTGATAGATATCAAAGGTTTGGACCACCATTTTGCTTATTACTAATCCAATCTTTTACAGGTGATCATGCTTATATATGGCTTTTAAAAGTGGTTTAATAAGATTAAAATTCACGCATGTAGATAATTGATTTACACATGCTTTTGCTACTTAACCCCATAATTAAATAAAAACATGCCATTTCTTACAAATTTCTAAAAAATGAGTAATTATTGTATGATATCATTGTGATATTGTCATGTTTATAAATTACTTTTTATACTAACCTTGTTGGTGTATGAAGTTTTTTATCACACACACACACACACACACACTTACATACACACACACAAATATATATATATATATATATATATATATATATATATATAATGTAAGATTGCTTATCCTAAGAAAAAGGAATCAAAAGAATGAGTCATCTTTTGAAGGTGAATTTCTTTTGGATGCCTTTCAAGAGAATGATTGTAACTAGTGGGCATGAAAACTGGAAGATAATAAATAATCTCATTTTGTGTATGCCTTACCTCAAGTTTAGGTAAAGAAATATAACCTTGTTTGTGGTGGAGTAATCCAAGCTTTTTTATGGTGGAGCCTGGCCACCATTTTATTTCCTACAACCCTTGGGTTGTATATAGAAGTGGAACTTTCCATATGGACTCTTTTACACACTTTGATTTGATGATGATTAAAGTATTAATTTTTTTAATTTTGACCATTTCATTGGTTTCCTCACTTGTATGTGTTTTTTCTTGAGTACACATTAGGCTCCTAAGATATGTGGAATTTTTCAATAAATACAACCACAGTTGACTTTTCTATTGTTGTGGCATGCATTTTGCATTTTATAATGCACACAAAATTCACACACACTAGTGGAAAGCAAGGGGAGGCCTAAGCAATGGGTTGATCCTTTTTTATTATTATTATAGGGTCATTATGTTGCTCATCTTTTTCAGAAAATTAAATTTTTTTTCTTTCATATATATTTACACACACTAGTGGTAACATTTTCACTATTAGGTCCCAAGTCCTGGTTGAGATAAGTTTATGCTTGCATTAGGTAGTCAACAACTAGCAAAGAACTTATCAAATAATCATAACATGAATCCTTTAATTAATGTATTAATTTTAGGGCATTTCCTAGAAGTGATGCATTGTATGGCCTGAATATAGTGACAAGTGTGCAAAGGCTGCTACATTGGCACCCGGGTGTAATGTTAAATGGGCAAGGGTTCCCACATTATGGATGGATGTGGGAAAAAAGCTATTCTATGAAACTAAAATTAAGATAAAAACATGGAATATAGATTCTTACAAGTAAATTAATGGAATTAATATATATTATGATTCATAGGAAGATAAATATTCTATGCTTTAAGAAACTAAATGGGTTTGTGAGAAGGCTAAAGAGATTGATAGTTTAGGATTTAAACTATGGTATTCTGGTAGGAGTCATACTAGAAATGGTGTTGGTGTGATTATAGATAAGATTTTGAAGGATAATATTATAAAAATTAAGAGAATTATAGATAAAATTATAGCTTTAAAATTTTTTGTTGATGCTAAGATTATTAATATTATAAGCGCTTATGCTCCAAAGTACTTTTGGATATGTGTTCAAAATTAAAATTTTTGAATGACCTGGAAGAATTAATGCAAAAGATATCTCACGTAGAAAGAGTTTTTATTCGAGGAGATTTAAATGGACATGTTGGTAGAGAGGTAGATGATTCTAAAAGAATTCATGGTGGCTATGGCTTTGGAGAAACTAATGAAGGTGGTAAGACCATATTAGATTTTTCTTTAGCTTATAATTTTAGAATTGCTAATACCTTATTTAAGAAAAGAGATGAGTATCTTATAACTTATAAGAATGGAAATAGTAATACTCAATTTGATTATTTTCTTATAAGAAAAATAGATCATTTAGATTGTTAAGTTATTTTGAGTGAAAGTTTATGTACCCAACATTACTATTAGTTTTGTCTTTAAGATGAATGAGAAAAAAATAAAAACTAAAGTAAATCATTGTTTGAGATTAGATGGGGGAATTTAAATAATATTAACAAAAATAATGTTGAGAGTAAGATTCCAGATCTTATGTTTTTTATTTATGCATGAGGAAGCAAATGTTATGTGGGAAAAAGTTACTAGTGATATTAAGAATATTGCAAAAGATGAGCTTGGAATATAAAAGGAAAAAGCTATTAATTGTAAAACTAGTTGGCGGTAGAATTATAATGTGCTAGAAAAAAAAAAAAAAAGAAGATTTGTTATAAAAATTAGTTTAGTTGTAAAATATTTGAGAATTGGGAAAGATATAGAGAGGCCCATAAGGAGTCTAATAAAGCAATATTCAAGGTAAAGATTTTATCTTTTAATGATTTATATAATAGATTAGATACTAAGAAGGGTGAAAGATATATGTATAAGTTATCAAAACAAAGATATATGGGTAGTAAGGATTTAGTTTAAGTAAAGTGTATTAAGGATGAATACAAAAAAGTGCTTTTACTAGAATAGGATATTCAACAACAGTGGATGAGATGTTTTGCTAAAATTTTCAATGAAGATTAAGATAATGCAATTGGCTTTAGCGACCATAGCACCCTAAATGAAAATAAAGATTTTTGTTTCTATCAGCATATTAGTTAAACCAAATTTAAAGAGGCATTAAAGAAAATGCAGTGTGAAGAAACCATTGGACCTGATGATATTCAAATAGAGGTATGGTAATGCTTACGAGATGAAGGAATTTTTGTCTTAATAAGCTTTCTAATATTATTTTGAAGACTAAAAAGATGCCAAATGAGTGGAGAATGAGTGTGTAGATTCCTATTTTTAAGAAAAAATGTGATGCACAAGATTGTACAAATTATAGAGGAATTTAGTTAATGTGTCATATTAAAAACTATGGTAGAGAGTTGTGGAGCATAGGTTGTAGCATGACACTAATGTTTCTCAATTTCAATTTGGATTCATGCCAGATAGGTCTACTATGGAAGCTATACATTTATTGAGAGGTTTGATGGAGACTTATAGATAGAATAAGAAGGATATACATATGATTTTTATTGATTTAGAGAAAGCATATGATAAAGTTCAAAGAGAAGTGATATTGAGAGTTCTACATAAGAAATGTGTTAATAATTCTTATATTAAAGTCATTAAGGACATGTATGCATGACCTATTACTTGTGTTCAAACATAATGTGGTTTGACCAAGTATTTTCCTATTTCAATTGAATTACATCAACCATCATCCTTAAGCCCATATCTTTTTTCTTTAGTCATGGATGTTCTCACTAGACATTTGTAAGAGGTTGTACCTTGGTGTATGCTTTTGCTGATGATGTTCTCACTAGACATTTGTAAGAGGTTGTACCAAGTATTTTCCTATTTCAATAATACATATAGTGGGGGGATTGTGACTTTGGGCAATCAAGTCATTAATAAGAGTACTCATTTTAGATATCTTGGGTCTATTATAAAGAGTTATGGTGAAATAGATGGGGATATTATTAGTAGAATTTTTAGTTGGATGGTTGAAGTGGAGGAATGCATCAGGATTCTTGTGTCATTGAAAAGTCCCTCTTAAATATAAGTGAAAATTCAATAAGATTGTATTGAGACCTGTAAGGCTTTATGGTGCAGAATGTTGGCCTTTAAAAGAGAAGCATCATATTACGTGTTGCAAAAATGAGGATGCTTAGTTGGATAAGTAGCTTGACACTTAGAGACAGGCTACGAAATGAGCATATATATGAAAATGTTGAGGTAGCTACAATGGAAGATAGGATTAGAGAGAGTCGCCTTCCAATGATCTTATTAGGAAATTAGATGTATTAGATTTGACTTATATTAAGAAAGGTAGAGGTACACCTGAAAGGACTTGGTTAGAAAATATTAGAAATGAACCTTCTTTTTTAGATTTAAATGAGAATTTGAGTCTTAACATGACACAATGAAGAAATAGGATTCACGTAGTAGACCCCATGTAGTGGGATAAAGGTTTGTTGTTGTTGTTGTATAGATTTGCATTAGCATATTTAAAAGATTTAAAAGTTAGGGAAAATGTCATAACTGTATTACTTAGGTGCTTTTAAACCACTTCTTATATTTCAAAATTCTTGATTTAAATTTTTAGACTATTAACTCATATTTCATAAAAAAAAATAACATGCCCATCCTACAATACAATAAATATAAGGAATTTGAGTCAAACTCAAATTAATAAGTACTTACACTTAAAAATATAATCCCAAATTTTAAATAAATTAGCAAACTTAAACATAAAATAACACTGTACCCTAGAATATTAAAGCTTAGTTGTTAAATTGGTGAGAACACTTTTTAGCATATCAAAATCATAGTGTTTCCCAACTTTAAGCATGTTATTTCTTGGAAGAACTCATTTTCTTTATTCAAATCCCTACTGAAAATACATGATTTTTATTCCTTCCTTAAATTGTTGAAAATACAAAAATATTTCATCAGCATTTTAATTGAGAGTTTTCTCAAGAGCTCTACCTATGATGTAGTTAATCATAAGCACTTGTCTTTTTGGCGAACTTAAATTCCTATATTAATATAAATTCTAGTTTAGTTCTCTAAGATAGGGAGATTTTTTTTGGGAACATAGATAGTATTTTAAAATTATATTTTATTTTTAAATTAATTATAGAACATCATTTCTATCCTTTAAGGTAGTATGTTATTCTTTATGCTATATTATATTATAAAAATAGAGAATTCTATTTCTATTTTTTGAATAGATAGTAACTTAATTTATATCTTTTGAGATAGTATGTTATTTACTATGTAGTACTTTATTTTAGAAATATAAATTTTAAATCATGAGGCAGCTTATTTTTATATAATGGATCCTGATGAATTTAATCCAGAATGATTATGGTATCATGAACCAACAATTTAAGGGTTGGATTGCTATGAATTGCATACTTGTTTTCACATTATCCTATACATATAAAAATAGGGGCTTTAGAATAGGAATTACCTCAATTTATTGGGGATTGATTAAGATTTAAATTCCTTCACACTTGAATGAATTCAAGGAACACTTCTGTTTAATTATATGATAGTTGTGAATCACTAGATCAGAATTTGGATTTTAGCTATAAGAGAATAACTGCAACTTGCTGGAAGTCCCATAGGATTGGTTGTAGAGGGGTTAAAAATAGGTTCACTTGATTACTCTTATTACGACAAAGCTAGATAATTCAAATGTTAAACCTAAATTAAGCTAAAATGGATGTTATTTATTAGAATTTTGAAATGCACTTCGATGAACCCACAAATATTCATTAAAAATCTCTAAAGGATTTTACTTTGACTAAGTGAGTGAAATGATATTTTTATTCTTTCTAAGATGGATTTCCAAAATGAGAACTCAAAGAAAAAATGTTATAGTAAAGAAAAGAGTAGAAAAATGAAAACCCTACTCCCCAAAGTAAAGGTTCAAGATGATTACCCATTCTTATTGAGTAGGCTATCCATGATGCCTCCAAGCCACTTAGAAATTATTTCCAAAATCTATAAGAAAACAAAATAAATCAATTCATTTTAGTCTTGGAATAGATTTTAAGGCTAAATCCAAAATAAGAGATATATCCCTTCATCTAAATTTAGAACAAAAAGGGGAAAAAAGGAGGGAGGAGTTGACCCTTTGTTTGGTCCCACTAGCATCCACTTACAGCCACCTCTTTTGTATACACTAGAATGGCTAGCCCTTGCATATATCCATGACTTAGAGTTAACCTATTACCCACTAACAAAGCAAATTGCACCTATTAATCACTAGCAAAATAAATTACAACACAATTTAGTCAGCATTTAATTTCATCATAAATAATTTTATTCAGTATTCAAATCACATCAATAAGTTTAATCAGCATTTAAATCACAATAATGCTCCTAACCTAAAATAAGGATTCATTATCATATAGGGCAAACTAGCGTGTACCAGGCTGTAAGTGCCAACCTATTAGGCTTTAATTTATATTCTCTAAATTTATATTTTAAAATATTTAGTAATTAATTAATTCAAAATCTTAGGGTGTTAAAGTTTAATTATATTATCTAAGAAGGTGAAATAAGAGCATGAGTAATTGTTATGGTTTTATAATTACAAAGAATTTTATTTAAAGTGTGTTGAGTAGAATCCTATAAATATTATTATATTTATTTTTCTTATCTTTTTTGGGTCGAAAAAATTTATTAAATAATTTTTTATGGTTGATCACAATCCAAAAAGTATTTAAAAAACTTTTAAAATTTTATTTTTTTATTTTTTATGAAAATTTCCAATTTCTAGATTATTAAAGAATATTTATTTATTTAACAAATATAGGTTGAATTTTAATGACCAAATAAATTAAAGATCTCATGAAACTTTTAACTTAAGGATAGTTTAAAACTAGTTATTAAAAAGTTTCAATATTATTTAAAAATTATGGGACTTATAATGATTTATTAGCTATTAGTTTGACCAAATTTTGACTTTTACCTTTCATGGTTTTTCTTAAATCTTATTGATTTTATTTTTCTTACTTTCTGTATTCCATCATGAGTCTAATGAACTTTATTTTATTTTTCATAATTTTAAACATTTAATTTTGAATTCTAAAAGTTTTAAGGTAGAATTAGGGTTTACATAATAGATCAAATTAGAGTTTGGATTTTAAAATTTCAAATGAAACCCAAATATCATGAAATTTAGACCCCAATCCATTATTGACTTGAGGAATGTTTCATGAAATTTTGAGCCATTTGAAGATAATTTAAATTTTAAACAACTTCCTAATAGTTGGTTTGACATAAGTTTGACTTTTATTCGAATTGATTTTAAAAAAATTAGGGATGTACAAGACATCCTAAATAATCTCTCAAATGGTTTTGGGTGAATTTTGAGGTGATTAGAATAATCACCCTTTAACTTGTAACATACTATATCACTATCAAAGTTATTTTTATAATAGGCACATTCTTCTATGAATACTTTTGGTATTATTCACATTTTTGGATGCAATTACTATAACTTTCAAAAGTTTTTATCATTTTCAGGAGTTAAATAAATCTAAAAAAGCGATTTTCTGAATCATAGTTAAGTCTGCTAAGAATTTACACATAGTAGTGGCTCATTAGTTGCCTATTTATGTAGCAATACTTGTAGACACACAAGATTAATCTCAACCATTCGATCAAATATGGGATAACTTTGATCAAAAGGCCATGAATCATAAGGGGTTTGATAAAATTTGCATATAACCAAATCTCTGCCATCCATTTTATTTTAATTTAATAGATGGTGGAAATTTCATCTTTTACCTCCCTCTATCAAATAAGAACCCTCCATTTTAATGTATTTTATTTGACATGATCCATTGAATGATCACCACAAAATAAATCCAAAAGGATTCGTAAGTTATGGGCTTGCCATTCAATGGTTAGAACACATTGGATTGCAATCTTATTTCATAATATCTCAAACCTTAAAACTTTTAAGATAAGGATTGGTTAATACCTAAATCCAAGGAGCTTTTGATGTGGAAAATGCTTGCAAAGGATCTGCTTTGGGCTAATGATGTATTTAAGGCAGGCTCCATAATAAAAACTTGAGATAACATAATTTTTTACATTGAAAGGGTCGTCAGATCTCTCTTATTTCACTCACAGAGAGGCTATGGGAATTATGGGATTATTAGGATAATTCTTAGACACCCTGGGAAAGTCGAAAGAATAGGTTTCTGCACCTAAATTTTAGCTAGAAACTATCAATTTATTTGAGTTTCAATTTTGCAAATGGACAAAATTTTATCACTAATGTGGTCTATTTATTGTGCAAGTACACATATCAATCAAGTAATAAATTGAAGAGTAGAGTGTCAATCCCACGTTAAAAATGATATCCTACGAATGCCCTTAGTACTGTCTACTTTATATTGTAGAGTTTATCCTATTAAGTCATGTTTAAATTTGTTATCTATGAAACTTCTATAATGCTGAAATGATATCTTAATCAAAGAAAAATGTTTTGAATTTATGATGATGAATGATGCAATATTTTCCTAGGTAGACTCCTCTAAAAATTTTTGTGAATCAGAGTATATGCAAACTTAGATCTTTTTCAAGCTTATAAAGATGTAAAGTAAAGTTCTCACATTACTATAGTGATTGCATCTCCATAGACCGCAAAAATATATCCATCATATATCTGGGTTTGAAAGATTTCTATTTCAGTCCTCCTATTTATTCCATCATTCCTTCATCCTGGCAATGAATTGAAAGTTCAAGGGGGTTGTTAAACCCTAAAGAACTAGTCTCGAGACTAACCAAGAGGTGGGTGAATTATTAATTTAAAAAATTCTTTAACAAATTAGTAAAATCTTTTTATATCTTATAATAGAAGCAAATTAATTCAACAACAAAAAGGTTAATCAATGATTTCACCCATGCAATTATCACAAAAATAAATACGAAAAGTAAAGTGCAAAAATAATAAAAGGAATGAACACACCAGATTTATAGTGGTTCGATCTATCCTGACTTACGTCCACTCTCCAGAACCCTCCATTCCAAGTATTTCACTAAACCCTTAATGAATCTCCTTTAGCCCCAACAGCTAGGTGGGGAAGCCCTTACAAAATCTCTTCCACCAACTCAGTGTGGTAGAGAACCGAAACTCCTTTCACAGGTAGAGAACCTTGAATCCTTTTTCTCCCTCCTAGTGATGGTAGAGAACCATGAATCCCTTTCACCTTCCTTGGAGAAGAGGAGGAGTCAAGTCCATTGACACCAAAGAGATCTTCTTCTTCGCAAAACTTCCTTCAAGATGAACCTTGAATCCGATGGTACTAAGGTGCAAGCTTGCCGGAGCAACTGTGTGAAACCCCCTCCATACTTCCTTGAAACCCCCTCCAATGATCTTCTCCCTCTCAAACTCCACCCTTTCCTCTCTCTACTTTTCAAGGCTCTCTCCTCAAGTTTTCTCTAGAAGAACGGAGACTCATTGCTTACCAAAAGACTCATTCAAAGTCTTTGGAGAAAGCTTAAATAGAGAGCTTCAAAAAAATTCTAAATAATTAATTCTATCAATAAAGATCATCTAGGATGATCCTATATGATCATCCTATACGATTAGTACAAAATAGCCCCTTTTTGATAGTATGAACTGCAGTGACCTGTATGATTAGTTTAAGAGTTTGTACATACAGTACAGTACGATCATCCAGGATGATTAGTTGGATCATATAGTATGATCTAGTTTGTATAGTATGATCAGAATGTCAAATTAAGCAGATTTGATTGACTAATCATAGGATAATTTAGGCAAAATTATCATAGATTGTCCAGTATGATGTAGATTGTCCTAGCTGTTAGAACAAAATTTGAATCTTGAAATATTGCCTAAATTATGATTGGCGGCTATTTTAATAATCATAACTGCAGTATGATTAATTATGATGAGCTTTAGATCATCGATGAATATTACAAAAATCTTTACAACATAACCTATTCAACCCAATTTTGAGCCTTGGATCTTCGTTGGATGGTGCATGGTGTTCCTAAAATGTTAGTACACACATAAAGAAATATACATTGCAAGTATTAGGAAACATAATGATCTGAGCCACAATATTTGTTATCATCAAAAGCATAAACTCGTGAGCTCAAGTCGCAACATGAATCACACTAAGTTATAATTTAAGCATGAATATTACATGAATTAAATTATGATCATGAGTAATTGAAAATAATAGTAATGAATTTTCATGAACTAGAGTAAGCATGAACGTAAAAATGTATGAAAAGCCAAATTCTCAATAGTAGAACATTTTAGTAAAGCATAATTTTCACTTATCAAATTCCCTTCATCTTAAGTAATTGCTTGCCCTCAAGCAATGTGATTGAACTAATAATTATTTGATTTTCTTTAAATAAAATTGCATATTAAAATGATTATTGTATAGAAATATTTCACTAATAAATATTAATTACAATAAGTAAAAGGTTAACAATCTTAGTTAAAGTAATCATTAATAAAAACCCAATTTCTAATTTCCATTAATATTAATATTTAAATCATCTCCTTCATGTGTATGCGAAGTTTACTACTTAGGTTTTTTTTTTTTTTTTTTTTTTTTGAAGGGAAGCAAATAGCATTAAAATTAGGAAAAAAAACTATTACAAACTAGAAAGCAAAATGCTAAACATGTCCTGAAACTATCATAATGGATATGTGATCTACTAATTCTCATTTTAAACCCATTGAGGTGATGGGGGCACCAAATATTTAAACAACCTAAAAGGTTGGTTAGTATCCTAGAGTTCCCAAAAGATAAAAAATGACAACTAGTGAGAATCCCATATCTCATTACAATAATTCCAAAAAGGAAATAAAAACCTACAAGAAAAATAAAAAAATAACATACAAATAACAGAAAAATAAAAAGAAAACCAACTGCAATCACAATTTCTCCTAATGAGCCTTCACCAACATCCTTTGTAGCCAAAGATTTTGTGTTTAGCTTCAGATTAGAGATAAATTCCTTCACCTCCGCATCTGGAGCAGCTGAAAATTGAAATTTCCAATAATAATTATGAACCATATCTTCAAATACATGCTTACGAACTTCTTGAATCAAGAAGGTCTGAATAACCAAATCTGAATCATTAGCTTCAGATTCAATTAAACAAATAATGTAGACTTTCTTTCTCATAACTAGTGTTCTGAAATAAATAGAAGCTTCCCTCTTAAAATCTCCTTCCCCACACTGAGCCATAATATTCACCATCCAGAGACAATATTAAAAGTGTTACCCTCAATAGCCTTCAAATCAATTTTCCTTTTCATAGGACAATCCTCAATAGGTCCTAAGAATTTAAGTTGTTTAGTACTTTTTTGTTTAACAGTAAACAAACTTATCTCCTTATTGCTATCAATAAGAAAAGAAGTTGAACTTATCTTAGGAACATCATGCTTGGGAGATGACTCCAATTCTTTCTACTGGGAGCCCATTCCACTAATATTTTCAATTCTTTGCTTATCAATTTCCTTGACTATAGTTTTAGAAATCACAAAACTTCCTTCAGCATCAGGGACTACCTCCCTAGATACCATCTTGAAGCCATCATCCATAGTAGTTTGTGTTCCGCCATCTATCACTTCCAATTCAGATAAACCCATCTCATTTTCTATAGAATTCTTAGAATTAATAATAGAACCAACTCCAACAAATGGAACTTTGAACAATGCTTAATCCAGAATATTCCCTTCAAAAACCATGTATTCAATAAATGTAGCCATATCATGTGATTTTTCTTGAGATAATACATTAGTAGAGGGTAGCTTCTCACCAGCATTTTGCTCTTGAGGTTTCTCAGAATACTTCTGATTCAAAGAATCAACATTCTTGAATCCTTTCCCAAAATTTCTACTATGTTTTTTAAACTTTACATGCATCCAAGGACCATAAAAATTTTTAGAAATTGTAGCACCTACTTTTCCCTCCAATACCTTCACAGTCTTATCAAAAGCCTCAACATTTTCCTGGCAATCATTACTCTTCACTTCTTTAATGCCCTTCACTTGACCTTCAAAATTGACATCAGGAAACATTCCAACAACAAGACCTATCTTACCACATTTGAAACAAAACGAAGAGATCTTTTCATAATTCACTTTCTGAAAGAATTTACCATATATGCCTTCAATCCAAACTCCATGAGATAATTCAGAGTCCAGATTAATACGAACACAAGCGCTAGAAAATTCTCTCCTTCCCCATTTAAACATGTTTCCATCTAAAAACATAAAAACACCTATCTTTGACACAATATTAATAATATTAATCTTATCCCAACAATGTAATGGTAATTGAGGCAACCAAATCCAAATAGGAGAAGATAGACCTTTTAACAAGACAGGGGAAAATTGAGGCGTCCATTTATCCATCCCAATTACATGAACTCCCATATACAACGGTCCTCCACTAAGTACTTCTTCCATAGTTTGAGATGAATGGAAAAAGCACAATATCCAGTCAATGACCAATGAAGTAAGATGAAAGCTTCCAAATTTTCTCCATTGATGCTTCAATTCAATACTACAAAGAGAAAAAGGAACTTTTTCCCCAAAAACTTTTACCACAAGCAACTTCTACAGTAGTTGATAATTTTTGCATTCCTTATGAACATTAAGTTTTACAACATTAGCATCTTCTAAATTATCATCATCTAGCTCCACATTATTTACTTTGATATGCTGAGTTTCAACCCACTCATTCCCTGATTCATTCTTATGGATATCAAAATTATCCCTCATTTTATCAGAAAAATTTATAACTTTAGAATCCAAACCCTCAACCGTAATATATGAATTCAAAATCTCCTAATGTACCGATAAACTTTCCTGATTTCCTGGAATAGAAGAAGGAATCAAGAAATGATTAACTTTTAAATTAAAACCTGTAGATGTTGAAGCTTCAAAATCATTTGCTTGAGCGTCAGATACAATCACCTTCAATGGTGATGAACAAAATTCCTTAGGAGATATAATATTCTCCTTCTCACTTGAGATTTGAGAAACTAAAATTTCTTTACCCTTTCTTTCCATTGGGACTGGATCACGAGTGGATGTAATGCATCCTTCATTAATCACCAAAGGACATTGTTTAAAACTTAAATTACTGTTACTTCTGCCTTTGCATCTCCAATGAAGGTTAGGATTCCTAGAAAAAAGGGGAATGGAGGTATTCCAGTCATCATAAAAAGTCGACTGACAACCCTCCGCCACCATAACGGAACAAGCCGGGAACTAAGAAAAGGAAATTTTTTGAAAAAAATGGAATTTTCTCTCACTAAAATCCAACACACTCTCTCACTAATTTATATATCGTTTAGAAAATTTTGATACTTTAGTTAACTTTTGTAATTTAATCATGAATATTAGTATGCAGTATATGCATACACTTCGGCTTTCAATTAAATATTAGGTCCATTTTGGTAGAATTAAGCTTTTCATGCACCAATTTTAGATATGCTGACACCTACCTTTTTTTCTCAAATTTTCTTCTTTTTTATATTTCATTTACTTTCTATAGTACTTTAGAAATCATTTTAAGTACCTGATTACTTTCTCCTTTTTAGTAACATAGATTTAACTTTAATAAAGGTTATTGCAAGGATTCATAACACCATATATAGCTTATCATGAATTTTAAAGTTAATCTATGTATTGTCTTCACATTAAATTTAGTCAATCAAACCAAAAATTGGTGGTCAAGTGCAAGAGAGTGCCCTTAGAAGTCCAGTGTTGAGGTTGTGTCCCGCGCTCTAGTTTTTGAGGCGATTCCTGGGTGATTTAGGGTTCCTCTCCGACCGCTCAATCTGTGCCCTCCTGGCTCGTTTTCTTCCTATTTTTTGTTCAATTTTTTTTGTTGTGGTTTTCTTGTTGCCTTTGCTTTTCTTGTTTTGAGGTTTCCTTTCTTTTTTTAGTGCTGGGCGATGATGACTCTGTCATCATCGAATCCGTCATCATCATCTCTTTCTGAGGGGAAATCTCGTTCTTTCAAAGATGTGGTTGCTGGTTCTTCATCTTCTTCCCCTAAACTGAACTTCATTCATTCATCTTTGAAGGGTTTCCCTACTCATTTGTTTGAGGATTCGGTTATTGATCAGTTGGCAGCTCCTTATGCTTTGACGTTGGTTGGCAAATTTATTCTAAGGTGGCCGAATCTAGATGTTATACGAAAATTTTTCCTTAACTTAAAGCTATCTAGATCATTTCATATTGGTTTACTTGATCAATGACATGTTGCTATCCAACTTTCTAATGATCTCTATTATAACCACATATTTGCTAGGAGATCTTATTATATACAAGCATGTCAAATGCGTTTGCTTAAATGGACTCCAGATTTTGACGTTAGGGAGCAATCTCCGATTGCTCCGATTTGAATTTCCATTCCTAATTTGAGACTTCATTTTTTTAATCATCAAATCCTTTTTGGTTTAGCTTCTATCTTTGGTCCATCGTTGCAAACGGACCAAGCCACAACATCTGTTTCAAAGCCTTCTGTGGCTAGGGTTTTGGTTGAATTGGATGTTTCTAAGAAACATTCTCATGAGATTTGGATTGGGTTTGATTTGAAGGGTTATTTCCAAACAATTGAGTTTGAAAATTTACATATGTTTTGTTCATTTTCTGAGATGCATGGTCATGGTATTAACGATTGCTTTCAGAAGCACGCCCACCTTCACATAGAAAAGGATTCATTGAAACAATCTAATGGGGAGGTAGTCAATTTGATTCCTCTGGAAGTTACTACTTATAATCCGGTGCCTTTAAAGGGAAATACCTCTATTCTGTCTCAAACTATTGAAGGGGAGCCATTGGTTTCAGCTTTGGATGGTTTCCAACTTACTATTATGAATTCTGTTCTTTTGAATCATGATCAGGGAGTTGGTGATAAAACTTCTTCTATTTCTCTTGTTGAATGTGACAACATTGTGACTCAAACTTTACCTATCATTGTCACTCAAAATCATGCTAATGTTGAATCTACTAGTCTTTGTATGACTAACAAAGAATTAGGTGATTTGAATGGTATTTCTATTTCTATCATTCCTCCTATTGAATAGGAAAAGGTAAATGAAGTTAATGCCGACATTCAAGTGCCGCATATACAATATGAGAGGAATGACAACATGGGGGATGCAGGTGTCGTTATTTCTTTGGAGGTTGCCCACTCTTCGGGACAAGGTTTTGTAGATCTAATTGTTGGGAGTAAAGGTAATATGGAGGATGATGGGATGTTTATGAAGGATGAATGTCCTCAACAGAATATTAATGTTAGTAAATCTCCTGCAACTTCTTATTACAATAGCGATGCTTTTACTGATAGTGAGGAATTGGGCATTGTTGCTAAATGTTTTCCTAAGGATGATATTGATACTAGTTTTCGTAAGGTTTAGAGTAAAAGAGGTAGAAACAAAAAGCAATTTATAGTGCAACCTCCTAGAACTACTCGCTCATACACTTCCCATTAAGTTTGTTCGTTTATGTTTAACTCTATTATTTGGAATGTGAGGGGGATTGGTTGTCCTTCTAGAATTCGTGTGAAGAATTTATGTCGCATGCATAATGTCTCTATTCTTATTTTACATGAGCCCTTTATTTCTTCCGCTAGATTAAATAGTACCTCTCAATTTTTGGGTTTTAATTATGCTATTTCGAATGTGGCTAACAAGATTTGGGTTCATTGGAAAGATCCGATTAAAATTGATGTTATTGGTGATTTTACTCAAGTTATGCATTATCAAATTGAGGTTTCTAATTTTCATTGTTGTGCTTCCTTTGTGTATGCTAGTTCTTCCCGTTACATTAGGAAATTACTTTAGGACCAACACATTAATTTTCATAATATTTGTAATTTCCCTTGGCTTGTGGGTTGTGATTTTAATGCTATTACTAACCCTTCTGAAAGGATTGGAGGTTCCTCTCCATCCTATCAATCTATGGAGGCTTTTAGTAATATGATTTTGGATTGAAATCTCATTGATATTGTTTTTTTTGGTAATCAATTCACTTGGAATTGGGGTCATTTATCGCAACGTTTGGATTATGTTCTTTTCAATGACTTTTGGCTTAGTTCTTTTAGCTCTATTAATGTGCATCATCTTAGTAGAACTCTGTTTGACCATTCTCCTCTGCTATTTAATTTTAATATTAGACAATTTAATGCTTCTTCTCAATTTAGATTTCAAAACATGTGGTTACGTCATGATTCATTTTTTGGTGTTGTTGAAAAAAATTGGCAAGCTCCTCTGCATCCGGATAACTCCTGTTTTAGCATGAGGAGACTTTGGTTCAAGCTAAAAAAGCTTAAGAAGGTTCTTAATTGGTGGAACTGTAATGTTTTTAGAAACCTCTTTTCTAATATTTTTGAGGCTGAGCAATTGGCTGAGTGTATTGATTCTAATTATCAAGTTGATCCTTCTAATGCTAATTTTTCTCTTTTTAAAAAAGCTAAAGAGGATCTTTACAAATTCCAAGCTCAGGAAGAGGCTTTTTGGAAAGAAAAAACTACTGCTAAGCACTTGGTTGATGGTGATAATAATACTAAGGACTTTATGCGTTGGTTAAGAGGAAATCCATTAAAAATGGAATTAATGAAATCCAACATGATGATGGTTCTGTTACTAAGGATGATGTAGAAATTGCCAATTTAGCTGTGCTTCACTTTAATAATCTCCTTAATAAGAATTTTAACCTAGTTTAGATTAATGATCACTCCTTTATTCCTAACATTATTACCCAAGAAGATAATGTGAATCTTTCTAAACCTCCTTCTTTTGAGGAGGTCAAAGAGACCTTATTTGGTATGAAAAGTGACTATGTGGCTGGTCCTGAAGGGTTTACTACTCAGTTTATTCAAAAATCTTGGCATATGATTAATAATAATATTTTTGCTGCTACTTTGGATTTTTTGCTGGTAACTCTATTCCTAAGTTTTTTATATCTACTTTCATTATTCTTATTCCCAAAAACAACGCTTTCAACTCTTGGAATGACTTTAGACCTATCAGTCTTTATACCTTTTTAATAAGTTGATTTCAAAATTACCATTAATCATCTTACTTCTCTTTTACCAAGAATTATCTCTAATTCTCATATGGGTTTTTTCAAAGGTAGGGTTATTACGGATAATATTTTGTTGGCTCAGGAATTCTGTCATGACTTGGATGTCAGAGTGAGAGGGGGTATTTGATTTTAAAGCTTGATAATTCCAAGGCTTATGATAATTTTGATTGGTCCTTTATATATCATATTTTGGAGTTCTTTGGCTTTAACTATGTTTTTATTAATCTTATTAAGAACTATATTGAAGGTGTTTATTTCTATATTATTGTGAATGGTTCTACTAATGGTTTCTTTAAATCTTCTCATGGTTTAAGGCAGGGGGACCCTATTTCTCCTGCTCTTTTCATTATTGCTACTGAATTTTTATCTAGAGGGATGACCAATCTTTTTGAGAATAATCCTAGTCTTTACTTTAAAACTTTCGGTGGTTTTTCCATTTCTCATTTATGTTTTGCTGATGATTTTAATATTTTTACCAATGCTTCTACCAATAGAATTTAAAAACTTATGGAGTTTTTTAATCTATTTGAGATGGTCGGTGGTTTATCATTCAACAAAAATAAAAGCTACTTTATTCCTTCTAAGAGCATTCCTGATAATCATATTTTAGCCATTAAAGAATTAACTAGCTTTATCCATGGTAATTTACACATTAATTACCTTGGTGTCCCTCTTTATAAAGGTAGAAGGAAAACCTTTCTGTTTGACAATCTTATTGCCTCTATTCAAAATAAACTTTTAAGTTGGGATTCTATTTTTCTTAGCTTTGGTGGTAGAATTACTCTTATCAAAAATGTCTTATGCTCTTTACCGGTTTATAGTTTTCAAACTATTTTTCCCACTCAAGCTTTTGGTAATAGGGTGCATAAACTTATTAATAAATTTTTTTGGAAAGGTACTTCTATTAATTCCAAAATTTCTTGGGCGGCCTGGGATAAATGTTGTGGTATTCTGGTTGAAGGGGGTTTAGGTTGTAAGAATATGAATGACTTGGCTATGGTTTTCTCTTTTAAACTTTGGTACAATTTTCATGCTAAAGCGAGCCTTTGGGCTAATTTTATGTCTTCCAAATTCTATGTTGGCAAGCACCCTATGATTTGTTTCTTTAAGCAGTGTGATTCTAAAGTGTGGCAAAGACTTTGCATGGTAAAATGGGAGGTTGAGCCTTATATCTCTTGGGGCCTTGGTAACGGTAATGCTTTCTTTTGGCAAGATTGTTGGTTGGGTAATCAATCTATTTATTCTATCTTGAATTCTTCTTCTATTTTTTTTACTAAGGTTAAGTCTTTCTTCACGAGTAATTGCTGGGATTATGAGAAACTTACAAATTATGTGCCTGAGTTTATTATTCCTCAAATCCTTAACTTGCCTATCAATACTAATGCTAAGGACATTATCTTATTTGATTTTTCTAATGATGGTAGTTTTCACTTAAAAGTGGCTTCGCATATTTTTAGAACTCAAAATAATAGTGATAATATTTTTTCTTTGATTTGGCATAGAACTATTCCTACTACTGTGTCTATTTTTATTTGGAGAATTTTGCTTAAATTTATTCCCATGGATGATAATCTCCCCAAAAAAAGGTTTTATGTTGCCTTCCAAGTGTCAATGTTGTTATCACATCGAGAATATGCATCTTGTTTTTATTTCTGGCTCGATTGCTATCAAAACATGGGTTTATATTGATGATTTATTTCAATTAAATTACTTTAATGCTCATTTGTCTTTTAATTCTATGCTTAAGGCTTGGTTCATAAATTTTAGAGGGCACATCCGTAATGTTATTCCTTCTCTCAGTCTTTAGTTCCTTTGGTTGGAGAGGAATAATTCCCTCTTTAATGGTGTTCAGATGAATCATCAGAAGGTTATTCAAAAGGTTAAAGATAAGGTTTTGTCTCTTTGTGCTGTTAATTTGCTCTCTTTGAAGAACTTTAAAAACTATCATTTTGTTGGTGTTGAATTAGGCCTTAATTTGGAGGGGTTTCCTCTAGTTCTTAAGGATAATATTATCTATTGGCACAAACCTCCCTTTAATTTTTTTAAATTAAATGTTGCGGGTGCTAGCAGTGGCTCGTTGATGGGCTGTGGTGGTGCTATCAGGGACAGTAATGGTAGTCATGTTATGGCTTTCGCTAGTCGTATCCCAAGTGGTAATAATGCTATCACTATCACTATGGCTATTCTTTATGGTCTTAAGGTTTGTATCTCTCTTAATCATACTAACATTCTTATTGAGATGGATTTTGAGTATGATTTTAGATTTTTAAATTCTGTGGGGGATATGTATTACACTCCTAATCTTTTTTATCAGGTTAGGGAAATTGAGAATCTTTTGATTTTTATGAACTACTCTTTTCATCATATTTGCAAAGAGGGTAATGCTTGTGCCTTCTGGCTCGCTAATTGGGCTTGTAATCTTGAGGACTTTTATGATTTTACTGAGGCCACCATTCGTGGTATTCTTAAAGGGTTATTTCAGTTGGATGAGCTTTGTCCCCCCAATGTTAATGTTTAATTGGTTATTTGGTTGTGGTTTTTTTGGTTGCCCTGGGGTGGTTTTGGTTGCTGGGGGCTTCCTTTTTGGCTTCTGATTATTTATGGGGGTGCTGGGTTGGGTTCCCTCAGGTGTCTTTTCTTGATGCTTATTCCTATCTGGTGTTTTTATGCCCTATTGAGGTGCTCCATGTTTGGACTGGCTTCTTTGGGGGCTTTTGGGTTGCTTTGTCCTGTCTTTATTTTTTTGCTGGCATCTCGATGTGTTACTCAATTTAGTTGTTGTATTGTTGGATATAGACTTGAGATGTGATTGCACATGTGATGTTGCTGATGGTATTTCCCATTATTACTCTCCTGCCTTCAGGTTACACTTTTGGCAGACTGGAGGTGTGTATGGGAGTTTGGTTGGGTTTTTGGGCTGTCTAGCTTATGCTATTGGTTTACTGGTTCCTTATCTGAATTGGTTGTTCCATTATGATCTTGGGATTATGGCTTGGTTTTTGTTTCACCTAGTGCTGATTACATCCATGCTAGATTTCTGTGATTTTTGGAAGGATTGGTTCTATTTTGCTCATACTCTTATGCTATGCTGTTTGGGGCCCTTTTTATGGTGGTTGGTGTTTTCTCCTGAGGGTAGGATTGAGTAGCTTGTGGATTACCTTATGAGACCGTTGTTCTATTTTTATCCTGAGCTTTATCAGTCTCTATCCTTTTCTTCTAGTTATCCTTCTGGGTTGCTACCTTGGTTGTTCTGTGATTGGTTGGATCCCTGTAGTATTACATATCTTACTATTGGTTTGTTTTCTTCTTGGCTGCCTGGTTTGGATAGAATTTACTTATGCTTTTATTATGTCTATTTTGTGCATCACCTTGTTTTACAGAGTTCTCTTTTGCAAGTGTTCGTAGTCTGCTGATTTTTGGTGAGAAGCTAGATCAGGCTGTCACTTTTTGGTCCTTTTTTTCCTTTTTGGGTGCTCGTACTTATGTACCGTAGAATGTTCCAAGGTTTTCTTGTACTTTTCTTTAGCATGGACCTTGAGCTCTTAGGTTTATTCTTTTATTTTCTTTTTGTAGCTCGTTCGAGCATTAGTGAGCTTGAGGGCCCTTTAAGGACATTGTACTATTTTTTCAATATTAACACGTAGGCCCCGCTATGGGTTTCCCCTAAAAAAAAAAGAGTGCTATTGGAAGTTTAACTTAGTTTGAATTATTAACTTTTATAATTTAAATATGTTTTTGTTATGATTTTTTTAAGCTAAACTTAGTATGTTTTCTTTTAATTGCCCTTGCAATAATAAAAAGGATTAATCAACATTTTGAGAAGGTAGGAAATTACAAATACCAAAAACATGATACAAAATACAATCATAAAGTAGGAAACTACTAAACTATGAACTCATGATAAAATGCAAAGTCTCCCAACATTACATGATTCACTCACATTCATACATCCATATAGCAATGATCTAAGCTTACTACTATTAAAGTATCCATGCCACAATACAAGTACGAGTTCACCTCAAGAACTTTATAAGAGGATGAATACAAACATAATTAAATTAAATAAGAAAAATAAAATCACTCATCCTCATCATCATCATCATAATCACTATGAGTTGATGTTGTTGCTACTACTACAGGTGGAAATGGTGGTGGGGGATCCTGCCAAACATAGGTATCATACAAGGGGGATACCGAGAAAATGTGTTTGTTAGCATTCTCAAAAAAAGGACTGCTCCTGAACATCCCAACCATTGCATCATTAAACTGTGAAGCATAAGTGCAATGACGTTGTTGCAAATCCATCACATAGTACATCTTATACATCATTCCCTATTGTCATTGACTTTTTTCATCAAAATAAGTGTGCGGTTTTGTCATCTAATCTCTAAGATTAGTTACCTAATCTCAAAGTCCTAGGGGTGGAAGTCATGTCCTGACTAGAACTAGGCTAACTAGGATGATTTGATCACTGGTGCTAACCTTAAATTTTCAAATTTTTTAATTGAGTGAGATTAGAAATGGGGAAGAGTTGCTCCTCCCCAAGATCACCCAAAATACTAGTAGAGACTAACAAAGAGTAAATTAAGAGGGATGGCCTAGACCTACTAAAGTGGAACCCTAAATCATGTACATCAAAGAAGAGTGAATAAGATTTCTTACCACCTAAATAGCATATTCTAAGAAGGCACACCCTCGGACCACCTTACTAATGTTGGAGCTGAAAGAAAGACAAGAAATAATAAAATAGTGTGAGCCTATAGAAGTTTGGGTTAGTATAGATGCTAGAAAATTAATTATTTCTCTCTCTATATATCTCTCACTCTCTCTCTCTCTCTCTCTCTCTCTCTCTCTCTTCAAAATAGCCCCATAATTTGGCCTGGTTAAAATTTTAAGAATCTATGAAGGGTCAACAGAGAATGGTTAAAAGGGGTGTACTAATTATAGCAAGTCTAAGCCCAAGTACTGTGATTTTGATGATAACAAATATTATTATCTTTCTTACTACTATTTATTGCATATCTATTTTGTTGCCCTGCTCACTAATATTTCAAGTCCACAGTTCACTTGCAAATTCAATCAGCTCAAGATTGGGTAGACTAGGGTTGAGTCTATTTGTAATTTTTAACTTCAATATAATTTTTACCTTTCTTGAGTCAAATAATGTATGTTCTAGATCCTAAAGCTAAGTAACCATACACATACACACTCAAGGGAGTGAGTTGGTGAGTTAGAAGAATTTCTATTTTTTGAACTAGTTGTATAATACTATTCATATCATAATTGACAATCAGTTAACAAGAAAATTCTAATTAGGGCACCTCTATTTTTCAAAATTGATTAAACTAATCATACTATATGATCCATAACATATAGGATGATCTGTTTTTCTAATCATACCATATGACCCAATCAAAATAGCCATAAATCATAATTTAGGAATTATTTTGAGATTCAAATTTTATTCTAATCATAACGTATGATCCATATCTTACTGTATTATATATAAAAATTATTCCTAAAATAATCCTGTGATTAGGGGAATAATTATGAAAAATTTGTTAAATCTGATCATACAGAATTATTGGTGACTATTGTACTGTATGATATATAAAAATTATGCTAAAATTGATTCTATAATTGGATCATACTTGAAGGTCATATTATGACGGTAGAGAGATGTATGGGTTGATTATGTATCATCAGTTGTAGTACTGGATGATTAGCTATGTCTTTATACTAATTTTACTGGACAATGTTCACTACCATACGGGATGATCAATGTAAACACTTGAACTGATCGTGCAGTGGGGTGCAGTTTTGTACTGTTTGACAGAGCTATTTTGAACTATTTGTATAGGATGATTGCATCATCGTACTGGATGATCAGTGCTGCCTGATTGAAAATTAGGGCTTATAGAGAGGCCTTCTATTTAAGCTCTCTAATTATCTTGAGAGAAAATCTTTAGCTGGTTAATGTGCTTGAGTGGGAGCTTAAACAAGGAAGTAGGAGAGCTTTGAGAGAGAAGAGAGGGAGACATTCTTGTGAGGGGGAGTTGTCAGAGCTTCACAATGTTACACCAAGTAAGTTTTCTATTATCTTCTTTGAGCTTCTACCTTGATCCTTTGGTGGATCTGGGGAGACATTATTTAGCTCAAGGTCTAAGTTCTATGTCTTCTCCAAGAGGGACAAAAAGGATTTTGTGGTTCTCTGCCAACTCCAGGTAGGAGTAAAAGGATTCTTAGTTCTTTGTCATCTCCAAGAGGGAGTAAAAGTTTTCAGGCTCTCTGCCTTCACCAGGAGGGTAAAAAGATTCAAGGTACTCTACCTCACTGGGTTGGTGGAAAGATTTTGTAAGGGTTTCTCTGCCTTGATGTGGGTGCAAAAGGAGAGACACTAAAAGGTTGTAGTGCAATGCCTAGAGCGGAGGCCTCTGGCAAGTGGATGTTAGTCAGATTTGTCCGAACCACCATAAAATTTGGTGTGTTTGTTCTCTTACATTTTCGTATTTTAATTTCTACACTTTAATTTTCTGTGATTATTCTATGTTGTTAAAACTCTGATTCATTTTGTGATTTGTGAAATTACTTTTGCTTCCGCAACAAGGGAAAAATATATTTTGTTTTAGATTTTAAAAATGCTTTAAAAATCTGTCTTTTTAATAAAGAATTTTTTAAATCACCAATTCACCCCCTCTTGGTTAGCCTTAGGCTAGTTCTTTGAGGTTTAACAACTTTCACAAATTTTCAAGTGGTATCAGAGAGGGATTCAAAAACTAAGTTTTAAGAAAACTTTTAAAAAATGATCATTTGCTAACTTGGTAATCATAATACTGTAGAAGAATATTCTATCACACGACCACCTTTATTTGATAATATTTCTTTTGACCTTTGGAAAATTTTCATGTCTACTTTCTTGCAATCTATAGATTATCATATGTGGATGTTAGTTCAGGAAGGATATTGTGCACCTTCTTGTTTTGTTAATGGCATGAAAACTACACTTCCATTTTTTGAAAGGAGCATAGAAGATAAAGATTTAGCCCAGTTGAATGCTAAATGTTTAAACTTCTTTTTTTATGCATTAAAATCTAAAGATTATATGCATATTTTTACTTGCACAACTCGTAAGGAAATTTGGGACAAACTCTGCATAACTTATGAAGGAACAAATGAAGTAAACTAATCTAGGTTTAGTATTCTACTTTATGATTATGAACTTTTTTACATGAAACTTAGTAAATTAATTTCTGAAATATGTACTAGGTTCACTCAGATTCATACTTCCCTACATGCTTTAGGAAGAGAACTTACAAATTATGAAAAAATTCATAAAATCTTGCTTTCCTACCTTGTTCATATGATGCAAAAATTATTACTATTACTGAATCCAAGGATCTGAATGTTTTTTCAATTGATAAATTACTTGGATCACTCATTGCTTATGAGTAAGGAGTGAGTCAAAGACAAATTGATGCAGGTGAGAAAAGAAAAGAAAACTAGTTTCTTTAATGGTTGATGATTTAGAAAGTGATATTTCATTATCTAAAGGCGATGATGATGTTACACTCATGACAAGATAATTTAAAAGCTTTTTGAAGAAAAAGCAAAGATGTTGTTAGGAAGGGAATAAAGGTAATGCTAATAAAAATTCCAAAACTTCTTTTGATGTCGTCTATTTTGAATGCAGAAAGTCAAGGTACATTAAGTTTGATAGCACAAATTTGAAAACTCACCTAATCAAGGAGAAGGGTGAATAAAAACCTAAGTTCAAGAAGGGTCAGAAAGGACCCAGAAGGCTTTTTGGACAGACTCTGCTTCTAGCTCATCCGAAATAGAGGCAGAAGAGGAGGTAATCAACTTATTCTTAATGACGGATAATCATCTTCATCATTCTTATCAAGAGGAGGTATGTGAGCTTTCCTATGATGAGTTATTTGAAGTTTCTTAAAAAATTAATAATGCATATAAGAAGCTCATGAAAATGTATGCAAGCTTGATTTTTGAGTTTTCAAATCTACAGAAAGAGCATGAAAGTCTTAAGAAAGACTACTCTACTTTGGATAATTATCATATGACTTTGCATGATGAATTTGATGCATTAAATAAAAAGCATTTTGATTTAACAACTAAATATGATTCCTTGAAAACATCATATCTTGAATTAGAAATTTAGTTTAAGGAATTAGAAACTCTTGCATGTCAATTAGATAATAGTGAGCATGCTTTAAAATTAGAAGGTGCAAGCTATGAAAAAGCTAATAAGTTTCTAAGAGCAAAAGTCATTACAGTTGAGAATAATAAATTATCTCCCACCCTAGCACTATCTACCATAGAACACATTTGATGTGGAGGCTAAAATTACATGAAGATAGCATAGCATGCTTCAATCCATAAGGTAAATCCAAAGTCATTTGGGTACCTAAATCTAACCATTAATGATTTATGTAGAGCTGCTCTCACAAAAGACCTAGTAAGAGCATGTGGTACCTAGATAATAGATGTTCAAGGCATATGACTGGAGATATAAAGCAATTCATCAAGCTGGAGGCTAGGACAAGGGGCCAGGTAACACTTGAAGTTAACACCACTAGAAAAGTGGTTGGGTCTAGTAAAATCGGCAACTCAAAAAATTTCATTACTGAAATTTTTTTAGTAGTAGATGGCTTAAAACTTAATTTGCTCATCATCAGCTACCTTTGTAATAAAGGCTTCAGCATAAAATTTTTATCTACCAGTTGCATAATAAGCTTAAAAGGAAATATTATTTTGCAGGGAAGAATAATCAATAATGTTTACTTGCTTGAACTAAATTACATTAAATATGCTACTACTCTTTTCTTAAAAATAATTGCTGATGAATCCTGATTATGGCATACGAGATTATGGCATGCTATCTAGAAAAGCCTTAGAGAAATCACCCAAAAAAAATAATAAGAGGCATACCAAAACTAGATTTCACTAAGGTCCACCTATTTGATGCCTGTCAATTATGAAAGCAAGTCAAATCCCCTTCCACTTAATCAAAGACATTAACAATAGCAACCCCTTAGAAGTCCTTCACATGGGTCTCTTTGGACCTGGCAGCATTATAAGCCAAGGAGGGAAAGATTTTGGTTATGTGATTATTAATGATTATTCACAATTTACATGGGTTAGATTCCTATCTCATAAAAGTGAATCATTCAAAGAGTTTATGGCCTTCTCCACTTGGATCCAAAGAAAGCTAGGGTGTGAAATTTTGACCATTATGTGTGACCATAGTGGAGAATTTGAAAATGAGATATTTAAATCTTACTATATAGAGCAAAGGACAGATCACAATTTTTTAGCTCTTAGAACCCCTCAACATAATGGGGTAGCTAAAAGAAAGAACCAGACCATGGTAGAAGCTACTAGAGCCATGTTAGTTGAATACTCACTTCCTAAATATTTCTTGATAGAAGCGATAAATAAAACCTATTATTTTTTTAATAGGGTTAATATTAGATCCAAGCTAAACAAGACCATATGAAATCCTTAAGGGCAGGACACCCAACCTCTCTCACCTTCATGTCTTTGGATGTAAAGTGTTCATTCTAAATAATGGAAAATTTCTTTAAGGAAAGTTTGACCCCAAATCTGATGATGGGGTGTTTCTAGGTTACTTAAATGTTGGAAAATCCTATAGTGTTTTTAATAAAAGGACACTAGTATTAGAAGAGACCAACCATGTAGTTTAAGATGAATTTGATAATTCTGGAGGGTGTAGGGTAGAAGAAGTAGTTGAGGTTACTTAAGGAGTAGAATATATAAATATATAGGAAAGGGTAGATCCTAAAATTTACTGCTTATAGAATAGAGATATTCTTCAAGTCGTCCTAAAGAACTGATCTTAGGAGACCCATCTAAAGGTGTTAGAGCTAGGCATGGCTTAAAAAAGAAGTGAACCACTTTATCTTCATCTCAATGAATGAACCTACCAATATTAATCAAGCATTATCAAATGAATTCTAGATCTTAGTCATGAAAGAAGAGTTAAGTCAATTTATTATGAATTATATTTGGGAACTAGTTCAAAGACCTAAGGACTAGAGTGTAGTTGGAGCTAAATAGGTTTTCAAAAATTAAATGAATGATTTTGGTGTAGTAGTGAGAAATAAAGCAAGATTAGTAGCTAAGGGGTACAATTAGATAGAAGGAACTGACATTGAAGAGACCTTTTACCGTTGTATCTAGACTAGAAGCCATAAGGGTGTGACTAGCTTTTGCTTATTTTAAGGGATTGAAACTGTACCAAATGGATGTATAAATTTCCTTTTTGAATGGGGTAATAAAAGAAGATGTGTATGTTAAAAAAACCCCGGGCTTTGAAAATTCACAATTTCCTATTCATGTGTTCAAATTAAAAAAGGTATTATATAGACTAAAAAAAGCACCTAGAGTATGGTATGAAAGGTTCAGAACATTCCTGCTAGAGAGAACCATTGTTAAGGGGAGAGTAGACACCACCCTATTTTTGAAAAAAGTAGGAGAACAACTACTCATTGTCTAAATTTATGCTGATGATATTCTATTTGGATCCTCTGATAAAAGCCTTTATAATAAATTTTCAAAAATAATGAGTAAGGAGTTTGAGATGAGTATGATAGGAGAATTGACCTACTTTATTGTATTTAGTATAAAATGGAAGGATGATGGAATTTTTCTTAGTCAATCAAAAAATATTAAGGACATCCTTAAGAAATATAAAAGGGATAAAGCCAAGACAATAAATAATCCCATGAGTTCTACTGTTCAGTTAGATAAGGACTCAAATAGAAAATCAGTTGATTAGAAGAAATATAGAGAAATAATTGTATCACTTATTTACTTAACTGCTAGTAGACCTGGTATTATGTTTAGTATTTTATGATAGATTTTAGCCTGATCTTAAAGAGTCTCACTTGACTGTTGTGAAAAGAATCCTTAGATATCTCTTAAGAACCCAAAACTTAGGAATATGGTATCCTAAGCATAACACTTCCTTTGAAATCATAGGAAATCTAGATGTAGGGTTGATAAAAAAAGCACTTTTTGGATATGTCAATTCATATAATAATCTTTAGTCTCCTGGTCTAGCAAAAAATAAAACTCAGTAGCCCTGCCTACTGCTGAAGCTAAATACATAGCCTTAAGAATGTTGTGACCCAAGTACTTTGGTTAAAGGAACAAATACTAGATTTGGGATTACCTATAGGCACCATTTCAATCTTATGTGATAACACTAGTGCCATATGCATTTCTCAAAATACAATCCAATACTCCATGACCAAACACACAGATATAAGGCACCATTTCATTAGGGATCGTGTCACCAATGGAGACTTAGAGCTACACTATGTAGCCACTGAAAATCAACTTACTGATATCCTTAAAAAATCATTGGCCTTTGAAACCTTTAACACCTTAAGAACTGTTTTCGGTGTGATTGATATTCATGCTTGAAATTGAAGCTTTCTATTTCTGTTTTGGTTTACACCATTTTATTTTAATTTTTGTATGCATGTGTTTTTATGTTATGTTTTCATTTAATTTTCTTTTAGTGTTTTAAGAAAATGATCACTACTCAATTCTATTGTAATTGGGTTTAAATGATAATTTTGTCTTATTTTTGTTTAGAAATTTTTAAGCTGTGATTGGCTCCTATAAAATACTTAAAGGAAGAAAAATTAATGACTGCTTCTCTTCCTCTAACTCCTTTAGTGGTGTATATTTTTCTTTTTGAATCAAAATCTATTTCAAACTAAAAGTTGAACCTTCAAATAAAAATTTGCTTCATCTTTTACAGTCATTTATCTCATATGAATAATGTTCCAAGTCAATGACTATCCTTCAAATTTTCTTAATCAAGTTGTTTGCATTTATCATATGGATAGGATTCTGTTTTGTAGTTTAAACTTCCTTATATAAGAGAGTATGTTTTTGTTCTCTCATATTTCGAAGATAATCTCTTAACTGAGAGTCTCTAAATGTTTTGAAAGGAAGTAAGCTTGCAAAAATAACAAGAGGCATAAAATGGACCCAAAAAGTGAAAAAGATGTGCAATGACAACCAAATAATTACAAGATGCATGAAGTGCAACAAAAATCAAAATATGCATAAAGTGTGCCAAATACTAAAAAGAGGCACAAAATAAGCATACAATGAATTAAGCTTCCTCTTCTTTCAAATCTTTATATCTTAAATGAAACCATGTGCCACTTGATATCTTCAACACTTGAAATTAAAATCAGGATTTCTGACAATTTACTTTGCAATATTATCTATCAGATATTATTATAAAAGGAAGATTGAAAATATCAAAATTTCCTATCTAATTTCTTTTCTAAATTAGATTTTTGTTTAAAAAAGGAATTTTTCCTATAAGGAGGCTGAGCTAGGGTTTATATAATCGAATTTCAAATCTTTCTGGATTTCAGAATTGTCAATTCATCTCTAACTAGCTTTTAATCTATTCAATAGGAAAAATTATCATTTACTGAAGTTTATCGATTAAAAAAAATTGTTTGGATTCTGAAATATGGCTATTTTGTCTTATTTTTCAATTTGCTTTATGTTATTCATGTTTTATTTTTGTTTTTGGACCCCTACTGATCATTAAATTCTTTCCTCTACCTTCTCCAATTTTTGTTCACATCATCTAGTATGATTCATATCGTACTGTACGATCTTAACAAAATATCAAATCTCTGATCACAATAAATCCAACAGCTAATATCAATCATTATTGGTAATCGTACTGTATGATTTCCCTCTATACTGTCTAATCTATGTGCCAAGAACTGTTAGATGAAATGAAATTAGCTGGTATGATCCTTAATGACACATCATCTAGTACGATCCACTTGTTCATATTATATGATCTTTTTAGTTAAAGATTGTACAAGGTGACTCCTCAGGACAAATGCCCTCTCTCTAATCGTCCAGTTTGATGTCTAATTGTACTGTATGATAAGACCACCTTTTTTGACTGATCATTTGGATGAAGCCCATTAATAGCAGTAGCATGATCAGGATATGACCTGGTTTGGAGATCAGTTTGCCTTGCTTCACCTCTTCTTTCATCCACCACTACCACCTCCACCTGATTAGGATCCTTATGGTTTCTAGATTGTACTTTTTTATTTATTTTTGCTTTGTAATATACATATGTTTTTTTGTTTAGTTTGTCCTCCTTTTTGTGATGTCAAAAGGGGGAGTAGTAGTGTGTTGTTATTTATTTGCATTTTTTTAATGAAGTTTATTTTTTCTTTTGTGTTTATTGTATTGCATTTCTTTAAGAAATTTAAAAATAAAAAAATAAAAAATAAATAAAATAAAATTAAACCCTCTTTCTTTTACATTTCATCTTCTAAGGGCTTTGAAAATCATTAACAATAATGTTTATCATAATAAAAAAGTTGGAGATTGTTGCAAATCGGGCTCAAGTACAGTGATTTTGATGATAACAAATATTATTATTTTTCTTACTACTATTTATTGCATATCTATTCTATTTCCCTGCACATTAAAATTTTATGTCCATAGTTTTCTTACAAATTCAATCAGCTAATGATTGGGTGGATTACGGTTAGGTCTGTTCATAATTTTCAACTTTAATGTTCTGTTTACCTTTCTTAAGTCAAGTCATGTATGTGCTAGGTCATAAAGCTAAGTAATCTTGTACACATACACTTGAGGGAGTGATTTGGTGAGTTAGAAAACATTTTTGTTTTTTGAACTAATTGTACAAAACGATTCATATCATATTGGGCAATTAGTTAATTAGAAAATCCTAATTAGGCTACCTCTGTTAATCAAGATTGATTAAACTAATCATACTATACAATACATATCATATTGGATGATATATTGTAATCATCAAAATAGCTGCCAATCATAATTAAGGAATTATTTTGAGATTCAAATTTTGTTTTAATCGAATCGTATGATCCACATCATACTGTACGATATATGAAAATCATTCCTAAAATAATCTTATGATTAGGGGAACAATTATGGGTTATTTGTTTAATCATATCATATAGGACAATTGGTGATGATCGTATTGTACGATATATGGCAATCATGCCTAAATTGATTCTATGATCAGATCATACAGGAAGATCATGTTAGGATGAAAAAAAAATGTATGGGACATTCAGGTATTACCGTCTATAGTACTGGACAATTAGCTATGTGTTTATAGTAATAGTATTGGACATTGTTCACCATTGCACGGGATAATCAATGTAAACACTTAAAATAATCGTACAGTGAGGTGTAGTTTGTACTGTCTGAAAGAACTATTTTGAACTAATCATATAGGATGATCATATGATCGTACCTGACGATCAGTGCCGCCATATTGGAAATTAGGGCTTTTCAAGTGGCCTTCTATTTAAGCTCTCTAATTGTCATGAAAGAAAATCTTTTACTGGTTAATGTTCTTTAGAGTAAGCTTAGAGAAAGAAGTAGGAGAGCTTTAAAAGAGAAGAGTGGGAGAGATTCTTGTGAGGGGGAGTAATGAGAGATTCACAAGATTACTCCAAGAAAGGTTCCAATTGCCTTCTTCAAGTTTCTACCTTAATCCTTTGGTGGCTCTGGGGAGTTATTATTCAGCACAAGGTCTAGGTTCTCTGTGTTCTGTAGGTGGGAAAAAGAAGATTTCATGATTCTATGGCCACTCTAGGTGGGATTAAAATGATTCTTGGTTCTCTGTCATCTCCATGAGGGAGAAAAATGATTTCAGGTTCTCTGCCTTCACTAGGAGAATGAATAAGATGCAAGGTACTCTGCTTCACTGAGTTGATGCAAAGATTTTGTAAGGGCTTCTCCATGTTGTTGTGGGGGAAAAAGAGAGCCATTAAAAGGTTTTAGTGTAATACCCAGAGCAGAGGCCAATGGGGAGTAGACGTAGGTCAGATTTGACCTAACCACTATAAAATCTATTGTGTTTGTTCTTTTACAATTCTGTATTTTAATTTCCACACTTTAATTTTTTGTGATTATTTTGTGTGCTTGAAAACTCTGATTCGTTTTGTGATTTATGAAATTATTTTTTCTTACGTATCAAGGGAAAAATTTTGTTTTGTTTTTAGATTTTTAAAAGGCTTTAAAATTTATCTTTTTGCTAAGATTTTTTTAAATCACCAATTCACCCCCCACCCCCATCTTTGTTAGCCTCAGGCTAGTTTTTTGAGTTCTAGCAACCTTCATGATCTTTCACCCATCAAACTCAAAATCAAGGATTTTATAGATTTTATTAATGCTCACAAGGTCAAAGGTAACCTATTTTACCCTAAATAAAGATATTTTTATTTTAGGCCCCCTTTTGTATTTGCAAAGATTTCCTGAATAATGGCTACAATAGATGTAATAGGCTCCTCACAAACAGTCTGCCAACAATGATTCACAATACTATAAGTAATGGCCCTCCCAAGACTGAAAAAGCTTCTCTTAGAAATAAAATACTTGTCAACTATGGAATTGGGATACCTTTCCTCTACTAAGAAAAGATGAAACTTTTTTTTTCATAAGAGCTAGAGGCATGCTTCTTCTTAATGTGCAATCTAGAAGTCTTTTAGTAAGAGAGGATGATTTAATACTAGGTAGCTAGAGCAAGAAAAAAGAATAACACTAGCTTAGAGTCAGAAAAATTGAATATTACATTTTTATAGAAAGTTATTTATATAAAAAAAGGAGTGCTCTAGCACTCAGAAGTGTTGCATTGCAGTGCATGACATATGAAAAGACATTTTAGACAAAGCAGTTACAAGTGTCGTGGCATTATCTTGACATCTTTTTTTGTCTAAGGTTAGAACCTTAAATAAAAGCTTTACTCTTGGTTTTAACATCTTTGAATTTTCATTCAAAGCTTTAATCTAGCTCATCATATTACTTTGGCATGGTTATTCCAATATTAAACTCTGAATCACTAATTTAACAATCACCTTTGATTGTTACTTGATTAGCCCTTTAATCATCGATAATCACCTAATGAATGTCAATGATCTAGGCATTTTAAAATCCTAAAATCATTAATAAAAAATAAATCTCAATCCTAAATCAAATCTAAATCCAACTTAAAACTCTAAACCCTAAAATCTAGTGTTCAAATGCAAAGCCAAAAGCCTTTGGACATTTCCCTATTTCTAGGGAATTTTTAATTGATTTAAAACCCTAGGTTAATGCTTTAAAATGGTGTTTAATCATATGAATATTGATTAGGCATGTTCCTAGAGTTAACTTAATCATTTTGGAGGCTTTTATATCCTTCTAAACCCAAAAAACACATAGTATTATCCAAGCCTATGAAACCTTTAAATATTTATAACTAATGCCACTAGACATAATATATTGTTTGAAACTACCTTGGGAAGCTTTGGAAACCAAACAAACATGTTCATAATAAATTTCATATTTATTTGAACTCCCTTGAAACCATAGTATACCATGGTTGACTAAAAAACACAAACCCCAAAAATACCCTAAAGTGGAATTAGTGAATAAACCCTTATTAGCTCAGCCATGCCATGACCCAAGATTGCTTCAAATAAGCTCTTAATATCATTTGGAGTTGATTGGACCTAAACCCACACTCTATTTAAGTCTAGTTGACCAAGTGAACCTAGATTTACCAAAAGGCCCCTTTAACCCTAAAAATTGCATTTTATATATTTAGACCTCACTATGACTTAAAACCTCCTCCAAAAAATTATAAATGTCATTTAAAATGAGCTGGACCTAACCCCAACCCTTAGTTAAATCTAGTTGACCAAGTCAACCTTGGTTAACCAAATAAGCCTTAAGGCATCTAAAGTCAAAACTTGTGCATATAAACCAAACCAAGTTGCCCAAACCCCCTGGGGCTATCCATTAGGTCCCTAAGGGTCAGCAAAAAAAATAAAAAAAGATTCATCACGTTGGCCTACTTGGGCTAGCCACATGAGTTGACCCAACTGAACCTAAAGTGTTTTTCTTTAGCCAACTCCACACTTTGTAAAATTAAATTGCATAAATGCTTGCATTAGGTGTCCTTAGACCTTATGGACCAAAATCAGTTAGCCCAGCCTATGGGTTGACTTGGATAAACCAATTGGTTTGACCCTAATCATTAAAAACAAAAACTTTTCCACCCATTTAATGCCCAGATAAAATTAAACCTAATAAATGGTTGAATTACATTCTAGAATGTTCCATGCTGGTATTCTAGTCTGCTCAAGCCAAATGGAGGAATGATGTGGAAAAATTCCTTAAAAAAAATGATGTCTAAGTATGGGTTCAAGCTTAACTCCATGGATAACATACCACATGGGATCTAACTTATAGATGAGTTTCCTACCTCTTATTAGATAGTCACCAATAGAATTTATTATTGGGAATTTACTGTGATGGCAAGAAATTTGAATTATCATTTCATTTTCTCTCTCCTATAAATACCCCCTAATATTTTGAAGCAAGAGTTGGATTTTTTAACTGCATTACCGTCATATACTCTCCCACAGTATCCCAAAGTGGTTTTAAGCTCAAAGGTTGAGTGGGTGTTGAGACCTAGGATTGGCCAAGAGTTACACAAATCTATTTATTTTTTATACAATGGTCCTCGAGTGCTGAGGTCCTCAAAGAAGTTCTTCCCAAGCATCCAAGGAGTTAAACAAAAATTAAGCAAGTAATTTTATCCATTATTTATAGGTAAATACCAAATCCTAGATATATATTTAAATATTTAAATAACTTTAATATTACTCTACATCGATCTATAATTATCCATGGAATACTATATTAAATAAAATATAAGCCCTACCTAAAGTTTCATTCAATTTGGTCCAATAAATAAAGTGTTAAAAGCCCTCTTCCATTTAGGGAAAATTCTGTTATAAATGAAGAAAAAAACTTCTAAGCAGTCTGATTACATGTCTATTCGATCAGATGACCCAAATCTGGTTGAACGATGCTATCAGTTTGAACCGTAAGATAAATAAATTGTCCATCCAACATGATCACTACCGTCCCTTCAAATAATAGGTAATCCAACATCGAATCGATGTGCCACACTATTTAAGTGAACTAACCACCATTATTTAACATGGATGAATCATGCTACATCATGCATTATGCACAAAGATGATGTAATGATGATGGTGGTGGTGGCGACATAATGGTGGGGGAAGCAGAGATGGTGGAAGTGGCTAATCAATGGCTTTAAATTATTTATTTAAAGGAATAAATGACATAAACTTCATAAATTCACCATTAATTACACACTCAATGAAAAATTACTTGTAATGACTTTATTTAACTTGCATGAGTAGGGCTTCAATATAAAAAAATCAAGTAAATTATATGAGTAGATAATGAGAAATTAACAATTGATTTTTCATTAACTTTTGGCAAATACTAATTATACCTTTATCCAATTAATCTCAAATTTGGCTTGGTTAAATTAGGGCATGTCCTTGACCTTCCCTAATTTTCTTTTGCTTATTTCATAAGTATATTTGCATGAGTTAAATTTACAAAGAAATAGGTCATATTTTGACCTAGATATTTGAAAATTCATATAGTTCTCTCTATATAGCACTTGTTTAAGGTTGTTTGTACTGTGCAAGTTTAGTATACAAGGGTTAGTTTTCCACTAATTTTTACCCAATCTACAATTTTGTTTTCCCTAATTACTTTCAAAAAATACAGATTATATTAATTTAACAAATAGATTAAAATCCCTAGAAAGATTTTTGATGGCTTCAAATTCCTAGGGTTACACTTTGGGTTTTGATTAGACCATGGTTTAAGTTTTAAGGGATTTGGATATCATTTGATTTATCAATTAGTGAACCCTAATTAACATGGCATAATTTTCCTATTATCTTTATTCACATTTTATTTGTCTTTATAATGATGTTTTAGATTTCTTTGTTGGCAACCCTATTCCTAAGTTTTTCTCCTCCACTTACATTGTGCTTATTCCTAATGAGATTGTTAATAACAATAGGAAAGATATGAGGCTGTTTGTACCTTTTTTAGTAAGTTAATTTATAAAATTCTTATGAATAGTCTTGCTCCTCTTCTACCAAAAATTACCTCTCCCAACCAAATTGGTTTCATTAAAGGCAGAAATATTTTTGATATTATTCTTCTTTCCCAAGAGACATTTCTGCTTGATCTTCATGCCAAGGTGAGAGGGCAAAACATTATTCTAAAATTAGATATTGCCAAAGCCTATGATAACAACAATTGGGTTTTGTTTAAAATATTTTGCATTTACTTGGTTTTAATTCAATTTTTATTAACTTTATCAAAAATTGCATTGAAGGATCCATTTCTCTATTTTTGTTATTGGTAAAAGCAATGGTCTTTTTAGATCTTCTCATGGTTTAAGACAAGGTGATTCTATATCTCCTACTTTATTTATTATAAATGCTGAATACTTATCTAGAGGTCTTGCTATTCTTTTTGAAAATCACCCTAACCTATATTTTATAACTTTGGGTGGATTTCCTATCTCTCACTTGGGTTTTATCGATACTGTTAATTTTTTTACTAATGGCTCTCTTAACAAGATTAATATGGTTATGGGATTCTTATATAATTTTGAATTAGTTAGTGGCCTCTCTCAGAACAAGAATAAGAGCTGCTTTATTTGCTCTAACAAAGTGCCTATGGATCGTATCAATGCTATAAAAGGTATTACTGGCTTTGTGCAAAGCTCATTACCTACTAAGTACTTAGGGATTCCTCTTTACAAAGGTAGAAAGAAAAATTTTCTTTTTGATGATCTCCTAACTTCTGTGCAAAAAAAACTTAACTCTTAGGATTCTAATTTCTTAAGTATTGATGGGGGATTGATCCTTATTAAAAGTGTGTTATGCTCTCTACTTGTCTAAACTTTCCAAAGTTTACATCCTACTTGTGTTATTTGTAATAAGTTTGAAAACATGTTTAATAAACTTTTTTTGGAAAGGTTCCAATGATAACTCTAAAATCATTTGGTCCTCTTGGAGTAATTTTTTTGGGGTTTAACTAATGGTGCATTGGGTTACAAAAATATGTATGAATTATCCTATGCATTTGCTATTAATTTATGGTTTAACTTTTGTGATAAAGTTAGTCTATGGGCTAAATTCATGTATGTTATGTACTGTGTTGGTAAGCATCCTACTACATCTATTTATAATAAGGGTGACTCTAGAGTTTGGAAGAGGCTTTGTAATATTAAATGGGTTGTTGAGCCTCATATTCAATGGGTTCTTGGTGGTGCTAACATTTTCTTTTAGTAGGACCACTAGTTGGGTACCCATTCAGTTGACTCTCTCTTTAATACTTCTTCTACTAATAATGTTAAACTGAACTTCTTTATTACTGATAATAGCTAGGACTATAATAAACTTTTAGATATCCTTCCTAAATATATTATTAACCAAATCTTATAGCTCACCATTAATCATGACTCCGATGATTTATTATTATGTAATCTTTCCAAGATTGGTAATTATAGTTTGAAGGATGTATGGAATGATTTTAGAATTAAGAATTGCCACAATAAAGTTTTCTTTATGGTTTGGCATAAAAGAATTCCGACTTCTATTTCTACTTTCATTTGGAGAATTATGCATAAATTCATTCCTATTAATGTCTTGCTAATCAAAAGAGGTTTTGTTTTACCATCAAAATGTCAATGTTGTTATCATGTGGAGAATATGCATCATGTTTTTACTTCTGGTCCTATTGCTGTCAAAATTTGGATGCATTTCAATGATATTTTTAGATTGAATATCTTTTCTGCTGATATGTCTATTAATGGCATGCTTAATACTTGGTTTGTTAATACTAAAGGTATTATTAGGAACCTGATTTATTCTCTTATTTTATGGTTCATGTGGCTTTCTAGAAATAATTCTTTCTTCAACAACAATGGCATGGATCATCATTAGATTATTAATAATATTAAAAATAGAACTCAAAAACTTTACTCTAGTAACCTTTTGTGCATCAAAAATTTCAAAGGCTTTTACTTGGTGGCTAAAGATTTGGGTATCAATTTGCAAGATTTTCACCCCATTGTTCAGACTAGGTTGGCTTATTGGATTAAGCCTCCTTTTAACACCTTTAAACTTTATGCTGATGAGTCGATTAAAGATTCTACTTTAGGTTGTGGTGGTATTATTAGGGATAATCATGGTGATATCGTAATGACTTATGTTGGTCCTTTACACGAGTGTTCAATCATTTTGGCGGATCTTTCTACTATCCTTTATGGTCTTAAATTATTTATTTCTCTTGGCATCACTACTATCAAGATTTTTGTGGATGCTATCTATAGTACGCATTGCTTAAAGGATTCTCATAAAAATATTTACAATCTCAAATTATTTTATATGATAAGGGAAATCAAGCAAATTTTAGCTTTAGTCAATTTTAGCACATCCCATATTCATAAGTAAGAGAATACTTGTACTGATTGGCTGGCCAATCACAATTGCAATTTGGTTTTCCTGATGGACTTTACTGTATTTAATCTTCCTAATATCTTGAAAGGTCTCATTAGATTAGATAAAATTGGTTTACCCTATGTTAGAGCATATGTTCTATTTCTGCAAGGGGTTATTGCTATATTACCCATGTTCCTTTTGTTGGATGGGTGCTGCTTAGTTGCTCTCTTTACTTTTTCTGATTGGTTATCACTGGTTGTTGATGGAGCTTTGGTTTTCTTCCTTGTCCTTTATAGGGAGTGATCTTTTAAGTGGCTTTATGGTCATTGTGATGTTTTTTTTTCTTGGGTGGCCTGAGTCTTTACTCTTTTGGCATATTATGAATCTTCTTCTTTTTGGATTCTTGCTGTTGTGGGGAGATTTCTCTTTTTAAGGTATTCTAGTGTTTTTTTCTCATTGCTCTCTTAAGGTTTTTACTTGAGAGCTTTTTAGGTTCAATTTTGTTAGCTTAGGTGTTTATTCTAGTACTGGTTTTTGGTTCTATCCTCTTCATATTTGGGCTCTTAGCCAATTTTGGTAGTGTCTCATTCAATTCTTGCTGCTTTGTTGTGTTTTCCTGGACATTAGCAATGATTGTAACATGTCTATTGATTTAGAATTAAAGAGCGGCTCATCTATTTCTTATGTTGGTGGTTCAAGGTTGTCCAGTAATAAATGTTTTTGGTTTCGTATTAGCTTAAACAAAAAGTTCTGGTGGCAGAGCTTTGTTGGTTGTCTACTCACAATTTTTTATTTTCTTTGGTTAGTTAACATGTTTCTTGATGTTATCTTTGAGGAGGCTTCTTGGTTTATCCCTGCTAGCTGATGGGTAAGGTATAATGGGACTATTCCTATTTTGATATTGAATTCTTGTAGCTATTATCTCTCTTCCTTTCTCCTAATCTTGTACTGCTTCTTATTTTGCTTGAGTGGGCTCAAGCTTATATTGGAGTGGCTTTTGTGATTATTCATGATAGCCTAATAGATACTATGCTCCTGAGCTTAATTGGCTGGCTTGTTAGCAGCTATGATATTACTCTGGTTAATTCTTTTGTTAGTTTCCAAAAATTTTCAACTGATTTGGTTTATGGTTGTTGTTGAATAATCTAGATTGGTTTATGGTTTTTTATCAATGTTTTATAATTAGGTTTGTTAGCTTTTTTATTTCTAAATTTGAAAACTATTGTGTGCCTCTTGAGGGTGGTTGCTAGAGTTTTATTATTCATGATTCTTCTTCTGGTATTAATTTTAGTCTTCTGATTGTGCAGTCTGTTAGTGGTGGTCATTGTGAAGAGATATTGGTTTATTTGGTTGTGACTTTGGGAAGCCCTATTTTCCTTCATTTTCCTTATGTTTGGGTCCTAGTTATGGATCTGTTACCATCTATTGTTTGGGCTCATTTTGGCTTTTGTGTCTTTTGGCGAATTATGTGTTGGAATGGTTGGAATGACCGAGCCTATACCTTTATCCTTCTTTTACTTTTTATATTTTCCTCATTTATGAGTATCTCTGTTGCTGATGTTGGCATCTCACATTGTTATATTATTCTTAGCAAGCATTTACCTATTGATATTTTGAACATAGCTAATATGTTTGTCACTTTGACTCTTATTCCAAACCTGCCTTTAAATCCTAATGTTAATTACTATTGTGCTAGGTCCCTTTTTTCTCTAAATATATTTTGTAGGAGCATTTCTAGCTTTGATTTTCTGACTACTTATTTTTTCGGTGGAGATTTGGTGCTTAAAGCTAATCTTTTGAATTCTCCTATTTTTTGGGTGATGGATTCTTGCCACCCTAGAATGTATATAGGATTTATTGTACTTTTTATTAGCAGGAACTTTAAGCTCGTAGGTTTTACTTTGATGTTTTTTGTAGCTCTTCTAAGCAATAGTGAGCTCAATGTTGCTTTTAAGGACCTTATATTTTAATTTCAATTAATGCGTAGGCCCCTCTATGGGTTTGTCAAAAAATAGGATCTTTAATAAATCATAATAAATGTCCAAATGATTTTAAACTCTTATAATCATCTTTAGAGATTCATTGTGACCTTTGGTAAATATTTGAAGTTGTTAGAAATTTATCTGCATAAAAAAAAACTTATTAATTAAAATTTTAATTTAACTAATTGGGCTAATCTTATAAAAATTATAAATAAATGTACAAAAGTTTAAAAATACAAAGTGATTTGCATTCAACATTAAAAGAAATCAATATTTTTTTAAAATGTAGAAACACTAAATCTTAAATAATATTAAAAGTCAATGTTTTGTCAAACCTAATTAATAAATACAACAACAATAACAACATCAAGAATTTGTCCCACTACGTGGGGTCGGCTATAAGAATCTTTTTTCTCAATTGTGTACTGTTAAAAGTCAAATTCTCTTTTATATCTAATAAAGAAAGATCGTTTCTAATTGTTCTAACCAAGTTTTTTTAGGTCTACCTCTACCTTTCTTAATATAAGTTAAACCTAATACCTCCACTTTCCTAACCAGGTCATCAGAAGGCCATCATTTTATGTGACCAAACCAACTAAGAAGACTCTCTCTAATCTTATCATCCACTAGAGCTACTCCAACCTTTTTACGTATATGCTCATTTTGTATCATGTTTCTAAGGGTAAATCCACTCATCCTCCTGAGCATCCTCATGTCTGCAACCCTTGACATAGTATTATGCTTCTCTTTTAATGGCCAACATTTTGCACCATAAAGCATTGTAGATCTCACCACCATCTTATAAAATTTTGCCTTAAGTTTGAGTGGGAATTTTTAATCACACGATAAGCCCGATGCTTTCTTCCACTTCAACCATCCAACTTGAATTCTACTAATAATATCCCCATCGTTTTCACCATCACTCTAAACAATAGATCCAAGATATCTAAAATGTGTACTCTTATTAATGACTTGATTGCCCAAAGTCACAATACCCCATAAGGTCTATTACTACTAAAATTACACTCATTCTCCACTCATCTGGAATCTTTTTAGTCTTCAAAATATAATTAAAAAGTTTAGTATGCCAAGATATTCCTTCATCTTCTAAGCATTTCTACACCTCTATTAGAATATCATCTGGTCCAACAGCTTTTCCACACTTCATTTTCTTTAAAGCCACTTTAACTTCAGTTTTACTAATATGATGATAAAAACTAAAATTTTATTTTCATTTAGGGTGATGAGTTCAATAAAGTTAATCGTATTCTCATAATCTTCATTAAATAGTTTAGCAAAATATCTCATCCACCTTTGTTGAATATCATCGTCTAAAAAAGAATTTTTTGATCTTCATCCTTAATACACTTCACTTAAACTAAATCCTTACTACTCCTATCTCTTTGTTTGGCTAACTTATACATATATCTTCCTCCCTCCTTAGTATCTAATCTAATATATAAATCACTAAAAGCTAAGATGTTTACCTCACATATTGTTTTCTTAGATTCCTTATGTGCCTCTTTATATCTTTTCCCATTATCAAAATTTTTACATCTAAACCAACTTTTATAACAAATCTTCTTATTTTTTATCTTTACATGCACATTAGGATTTCATCACCAACTATTTTTACTTTTAGGAGCTTCTCCCTTTGATACTCCAAGCACATCTTTTGCAATATTCTTAATATCACTAGCCACTTTTTCCCATATAATACTAGCATCCTTATGCACATACAAAATCTTAAGATCTAAAATCTTACTCTCAAAAAAAGTTTTGTTAATATTCTTTAAATGCCCTCATCTAATTCTAGAATATAACTTTACTTTATTTTTTTTTATCCCATCATCTTAAAGTCCAAAACTAAAAAGCGTTGTTGGGTACATAAACTTTCACTCATAATAACTTTATAATCTTTGCAATCTAAATAATCTAATTTTCTAGTAAGAAAATAATCAATCTGAGATTTACTATATCCATTTTTATACATGATGAGATGCTCATCTCTTTTCTTAAATAACATATTAGTAATTAAAAAATTAAAGCCTAAAGAAAAATCTAATATGGTCTTAGCACCTTCGTTAGTCGCTCCAAACCCATGGCCATCATGAATACTTTTAAAATCATCTACCACTCTACGAACATGTCCATTTAAATCTCCCCCAATAAAAATTCTTTCATCAAGAGGTATCTTTTGAATTAATTCCTTTAATTCATTCCAAAATTTTAATTTTTAACACATATCCAAACCTTCTTGAGGAGCATAAGCACTTATAATATTAAAAATCTTAGCTTCAACAACAATCTTTAAAGTTGTAATTCTTTATAATTCTTGAAACTTAATTAATAAATTAAATTAAATAAAAATAAAAATTCAATTAATAGAGATTTAATTTAGGCAATAACACGGCTCTCTACTCTGGCGACTCTTAGGCATTTCTAGGGCTCCTGCTCAGGCGACCTTGTTCTCTAGTGTGGATCATTTTTGGTGTCTAGTTTTTCTTAGTTTTGCCGATCGTTTTCTATTTTATGTTTTCTATCATGGTTTTGTTTTGTTTCCTTTCACGATTAGACTTATTTTGGGGGATAACAATGCCATGTCATTGAACCCTTATTTTTTTGTGAATGGGGAAGGTAACCCTCAATCTTTTAAGGAGGTTTTTGCTGGTAATGCTTCATCTTCTAGCTCAATGATCGATTTTGTGCATACTTCTTTCAAAGGTTTATCGGCTTTGTTGCTTGATGAAAAGGTTTATTCTCATCTTTTCCGCTCCCTTCTCCTTTCCTATTGTGGGGAAATTTGTGTTACACTGCCCTAATCTGGATTTTATCTAAAAGTTTTTTTGAATCTTAAACATTTTGGAACATTTTCAATTTGATTAATGGATAAATGACATGTTGCTATACAGCTTTCTAGTGATTTAGACTACTTCCATATTTTTTTGAGAAGAGCTTGTTACACTCAAGGTTGTCAAATGCGCTTGCTTAAATGATCTCCTGATTTTTATGTTAGAACGGCATCGCCTATAGCCCCTATTTGGATTTCCCTTCCTAATTTGAGGTTGCATTTTTTTAATACCTAAATCCTTTGTGCTTAAGCTTCTATCTTTGGTAGACCATTACTAATAGATGAGGCTACCGCTTCGGTTTCCAGGCCCTCTATTGCTAGGGTAATGGTTGAAATGGATATTTCAAAGAAACATCCCAAGGAAATAAGGACTGGCTCTATGCTCAATGGTTACCAACAAAAAGTTGAATTTGAAAATTACTAATACTTTGTGGGTTTAGTAAAATGCATGGTCATTCTAATTCTGATTGCTTTCAATTACACCCTCAATTACGCAAGAATAAGGAAACTTTGAAAGATCAAGAAGGGAAAATATTGTTAGGAATCATTCCTATGTTCAAATTTCTAACCCTATGTAGGAGATGGTGTAGGAGAAAAACTCTCAAAGGGATAATCTTGATCATGATCATGAACCTGTGGCGCCATCATTGCTCAACCCAGGCATTACAGTTGAGCAAAGGATGGAATCCTATACTGAGGATCAAATGGATGTTATGGTTGCAGAGCACAACAATATGCTCATTAGTTTCCAATTAACTTGTTCTACTAATAAGAGCTTAGTTGAAATTGGTTCTAATATTAATAACAAGGAGTCCATTACGAATGACAATGTTACCTCTACTTCTCAAGTGCAAGTTATGGGAGAGCATAATTTGGAAGGAGTACTTGCCTAAGGTGAAATTGTGGAGGGTAATATTCACTCTGTTTATGTTGTTGAAAAGGGTTGTAAGGATTCTCAAACTTTATCTCAAAATTTGGTTTCTATGAATGTTTTTGAAAATAAAAAAGATATCAATAAAGAAGCTGGTGAGGAGGAGAGGGATTTTCATTCTGCTTCTTCCAGAAAGAATAATAAAAACTAAAATGTCATGATTAAATTCCCTAGAACCATCCAATCTCAATCTTATCATTTAAACTCTAATGATTAAGTCTTTTATTTGGAATGTTTGGGGTATTGGGTGCCCTTCTACTAGGGTTCGTGTGAAGAACTTGTGTCATATTCATGATATTTCAATGCTTATTATCATTGAGCCTTTTATTTCTATTGATAAAATGTATAGTACTGCTAGATTTTTGGGTTTTAATCATGTCGTGACTAACATGACTAATATTTGGAAGGATGCTTTGGTTATTGATATTGTGGAAATTTTACTCAGGTGCTTCATTGTAGTATTGGTTTTATGCAATACCATTATTTTGCTTCTTTTATTTATGCAGCTTCTTCTCGAAGCAGTAGAAATACTTTATGGGAGCAGCTTATTCTTTTTAATAATAGTATTAATTCTCCCTGGATGGTGGGTGGAGATTTTAACACTATTTCCTCTCCAACTAAAAGACTTGGGGGATTTATTCCTGTTTACCAATAAATAGAGGACTTTAATAACATGATTTTAGAATACAACCTTATTGAAACTGGATATACTGGTAGTAACTTTACTTGGAACTATGGTAATCTTTGGCAAAGGTTGGATCGTGTCCTTTTTAATATTTGTTCGACTAATAATTTTACTTCTACACATGTTGAACATCTAAGTAGAACTCTTTCTGATCATTCTCCCTTGCTTATCATGATTAAGATTATAAATGACACCTACATCAGTAACCTCATATTTCAAAATATGTGGCTTCTCGATCACACTTTCTTTGAAATGGTGCAGGAGAATTGGTTTGTTCCCCTTCACCCTAATAACTCTAAGTTTGGTATGATTAGATTCTGGCTTAAGTTGAAAACACTCAAGAAAAAATTAACTGGTGGAATCAAAATGTTTTCAAAAATATTTTTTTCTAACATTCTTAATGCTGAAGAAAAAGTTACCTCTTTGGAGCAAATTTTGTAAAACCAGCCTTCTGATGTTAATCTTAGTGCGCTTCACCATGCTAAAAGTGTTTTGTGTAATTTACATGATCAGGAGGAAACTTATTGGATGCAGAAAGCTACTTCTAAGAACCTTACTAATGGGGATAATAACACTAAGTATTTTCAAGCCTTAGTCAAAAGGAATAGAACTAGGAGATGGATTCATAAAACTGCTCGTGATGATGGTTCTTATACTGAAGATGCTAGGGATATTGCTAACTCTGGTGCAGTTTTTTTTTCAATTTGTTTAATAATAATTTTACTCCCATACCTATTGATAATCCTATTATTATCCCTAATATCATTACCGAGGATGATAATTTGGCTCTTATAGTGCCCCCTACTTTGGAGGAAATTAAGAAAGTAGTTTTTTATTTGAATCCTAACTCGGTTGCTGGTCCTAATGGTTACATGACTAAGTTTTTCCAAAAAGGTATAAGACATTGTAAGTTTTTATCTTTTTAATGCTATTTTAGAATTTGCTAGCAACCATATGCCTAAGTTTTTTTCTTCCTCCTCCATTATACTTATTCCTAAAAAGAATGGAGCATCTTGTTGGAATGATTTTAGACCTATTAGTCTTTCTACTTTTTTTAGTAAAGTGATTTCTAAATTTCTTATGAACCATCATGCTCCTTTGCTTCCTAAAATTATTGCTTCCATTCAAACTAGTTTTGTTAAAGGTAGATCTATTACGAATACATTTTATTAGCTCAAGAAATTTTGCATGATTTGAATGTTAGGGTGCCTAGTGGGAACATTATTTTCAAATTGGATATTGCTAAAGCTTATGACCATATTAGCTGGAATTTCTCTTTAATGTCATGCATTTTGTTAATCTCATTAAATATTCTATTAAAACTTCTTTTTTCTCTGTTATTATTCATGGTAAAAGTCAGGGTTTTTTTAAGTCCTCCCATGGGTTGAGACAAGGTGATCCTCTCTCTCTTTCCCTCTTTATCATTTCCACGGAGTACTTGTCTAGATGTATTATTAATCTTTATGATAATTTCCCTAACAATTATTATAGAACTATGGGTGGCTTCCCTGTTTCTCATACATATTTTGTCGATTATGTTATTAATTTTTCCAATGCTTCGATTAATCGGGTTAATAAACTTATGAGGTTTTTTAATATGTTTGAAATGTGTAGTGGCCTTTTTGTCAATAAAAATAAGAGCTGCTTTATTATCTCCAACAAGGTTTCTCATAATCGCATTATCACTATCAAGAGTAATACCAATTTTTCTCAAGGTTCTTTACCTATTAAGTATTTAGGGGCTCCACTCTATAAGGGTTGAAAAAAAAACTTTTCTTTTTGATGATCTTATCAGTTCTGTGCAGAAGAGACTTCTTTCTTGGGACTCTAATTTCCTTAGTTTTGGCAGTAGATTAACTCTCATCAAAAGGGTTTTATGTTCTTTACCTGTGTATTCCTTACAAACCATGCAATCTATGCTTACTTTTTGTAATAGAATGGAGAAATTAATTAATAAGTTTTTCTGGCATGGCTCTAATGTGAACTCTAAAGTGATTTGGTCTTCTTGGACCAAGTGTTGTGGGGTTCCTAATGAAGGTGCATTGGGTTGTAAAAACATGTCTGAATTATCTCATGCTTTTTCTTTTAAATTGTGGTTCAACTTCTGTACTAGACCCTCTCTTTGGTCTAACTATATGATTGATAATTATTGTGTTTGTAAGCACCCTTCTATGTGCTATTATAAATAAGGTGATTCCAGAGTGTGGAAAAGACTTTGCAACATTAAGTGGAGTGCTGAACCTCATGTTAAATGTGGGCTTGGTAGAGCAAATATATTTTTCTAGAAAGATTAATTGCCTGAAGGTTAGTCCTTTGATTCTATTATTAATTCTTTCTCCACTAACTCCACTAAAGTGGATTCTATCATCATTGATAACACTTGGGACTATAGTAAACTGGTTGATATTCTTCTTGCAGATGTTATTTTTAAAATTCTCAACCTGTCCATTAACCTTAACTCTAATGATTTGTTATTATGTGATTTGTCTCATAATGACATGTTTAATTTAATGGACGTTTGGCATGTGTATAGGGAAAAAATTGTGTTACGAAGGTTTTCCCCATGATTTGTCATAAAATTATCCCCAAAACCATTTTTATCTTTATGTGGAGAATCATACATAAATATATCCCAACTGATGACAATTTGAGGAAAAGGGCTTTGTTATTACTTCTAAGTGCCAATATTGTTATTATGTAGAGAACATGCATCACGTGTCTGTCTCTGGCCCAATTGCTGTTAAAATTTGGTCCTATTGTGATGATATTTTCAATTTGAATATTTTTAATGCTAGTATGTCTATCAACACTTTGCTTGAATCTTGATTCATCAATTCCAAAGGTCATATCAGAAATGTTATTCCTTCTTTGATTTTATGGTGTCTGTGGATGGCTAGAAATAACTCTATGTTTATTAATATTTGTATGGATTCCTCCTATATTATTCAGAATATCAAGGACAAAGTTTTTAAACATTTTGCTACTAACCTAGAGACCTCTAAGAATTTTAGAAATTTCTCTTTTGTCGCTCATAATTTTGCATTAATTCTGCATTCTAGCTTCTTTTTGGAGGATCCAAATTTGGTGTATTGGATCAAAACTCCACTTAATACTTTTAAGCTTAATGTGGATTGTTCTGTTAAAAATGATTCTTTTGGGTGTGGTGGCATTATCTGGGATGATAAGGGTAACATGATCATGTCTTTTGTTGGCCCTTTGGAGAAGTGTTCTGTCGTGAAGGCTAAACTTTCTGCTATTCTTAACAGTTTGAAATTATGGCTTTTGCTTGGTATAACCAATATTTGGATTGAGGTGGATGCCACTTCTATGATTCATTGCTTTATGAATCTTATGAAGAAAGTTTGGAATCCTAATCTTTTTTATCTTATTAGAGAAATCAATCAGCTTTTGATGTTTATTAACTTTTTTATTTCTTAGGTTCATAGAGAAGGTAATGCTTGTGCTGACTGGTTAGCTAATTTTAATTATAAGTTGGATTATCTTACTAATATTTCTAATTCTAATTTACCTATGTTACTCAAAGGCATTATTAGGTTGGATAAAATGGGGATATCGTACATCAGAATTTAGCCTCAATTTGGCTGGTCCTTTGGGGAAGTGTCCAGGTTACTGCTTATTGTTTCTCGGTGATGGATGTTTCTCCACATTTTCATTCTTTGGTTTGAATAGTGATGGCCTTTTTTTGGTTTTGTTCTTTATTTCATCTAGAAATGAGTTTAAGCTATGATTGGCCTATTTGGTATCCTAATGGTATCCCTTTTTGTTACTCTTCTACTCCCAGGAGGTGTTGTGTGTCCTGGAGTTGTTTGTGGGCTAAGTATTCTGGCCTCTTTGGGAGGCATGCGGGGGACTCTCTCAGTGTTCATCTCTATGGCTTTGTTGTGATGCAGGGTTTGTCCTGGCCTCTGATTTTTGGCTTCCGAAATTAGCTGTTATCTAGGGTCTTTTCATTTTTCTGGAGCCATTTTATTGCTTGGCCTTGGGAAAATTCGGGGGGATCTCCTGGTGTTTTTTTATGTTGTTTTATGCTATGGTTTATTCTTTTTGTTGGGGGGTTCTTTACGCCTGGAATCTTCATGCCAGTGACTTTGCTATTGTGTGGCTCTACCATTTGTGTTTCTTTTCTTATTATCATGTTCTTTGTTTCTTCATCTGTCCAACTGGTTCTACGAGTAGGATTGAGTGGCATTGGGGTTATCTTATTGATGACTACTTGGGTGTATCCTCCTGAGCTCTAATTGCCGGTCTTCTTTTCTGGTTTCTCTACTATGGAATTATTTCTATTTTCTTTGTGGGAAAGATGAGCTCTCTCGTGGGCATCAGCTACTTTATTGTCCCTCCAGTAAATATGTTTTTCAACTGTGTATTTCTGCTACCTCTACCCTGTGGATTTTTTTTGTTATTTCTCTTGAATGACTAGCATGATATGCCTTAGTTTTTCATGTATAGTGGCTACTTTTCTCTCCATCTGGGTTTTACTTTTCTGTGGTTGGGGACTTTTTACGGTTCCCCTCAGGTTACTGTGTTAATTTTCATGGATAATGTTCAGCACTACTATCTGGTGTGTACTGTTAGTGATATCTAGAATTTTAAGTGTAGATGTGGTAGCTGTGGTGATCTGATCTTCATAGTTTCTTAGCCTTTATGGTGTCGTTGTTCTGTATCATTTTGGTTATGTGTAGGGCTTTCCTTGATATCTTTATGAATTACCATGTTGTGATGCAGCATAACTATTTATGCTGTAGTACGGTTTATTTGCCCAGCATTTTAACTTTTGTTATTTCACCTATGTTACTTTTAATTATTTTATTAATGTCCTTGCAGGCCTTTTATACAGGTTTTTGGAGACTCATTCTCATTTTGTGCAGGGTCCTTTTTTGGTTGGTAAGGCTGAGCTGATTGACTATTTTCTTTTCCTTTCCTGTTGGTTGTTTAGATTATTATTAGGTTTCCTCGTATTCGTGTTTAGTAGGGATCTCCGGCTCTTATGTTTTCTTTATCTTTTTTTGTAACACTTTTGAGGAGTAGCGAGCTGGACGCACCCTTTAAGGACTTGTATTCCTTTTCCTATTAACACGTAGGCCCCACTAATGGGTTTTCAACAAAAAAGTAAAAAGTAAAAATTTAGTTAAATTCAAAAAAATTGAGAAATAAATCAACTTAATAAAAGAATATAAGAGAATAAATAGTAAAAATAAAATTGATTTAAATCTTTATAGATCAAAAATATAATTTAAATTAAATAAATAAGATAAATTATTTAACTTAAATAACCTAATTAAATCAATTTACTCTATGCACTTGATTTAATCCCTTAACAGGAATCAAATGTATTATCGTTATTAGCCTATGATCTTTTAATTGACAACTTAAGTTTTTGAAGTGATCAATTGATAATATTCTTTAACACTTAAATCCTTAAAAAAACTAAACAAAAGGAAAGACTCTAAGCATTGGATTTGAGCCCTTAGAGGGAGACCAAATGCATTACAAATACGAGGCTATGACATACTATTCAATGACTCCTAGCACTTAGGGGTTACTAAGAGCTATGTTCCTTAGAACCTAAAATAAATATTTCTAACATTTAAAATATATCTTTATAATAAATCACAATTTTTAAAGAAATGAAATTTAAATTGAAAGAAAATCCCTTTTGACCTTAAACAAATTAAAAATAAAATAGTATAAAACATTAATAATAATAAACCTAGGATCTATCAAAATCACATAGCTTATTACATACTCCTTAGATGGTTTGATATGGCTATTGACTCTGGTAGAGTCTAGGCCGATGGTGTGGTTTGTTTTGTTTGCAGTGCCTTGCCTAAAAGATATTTATGCTTGGTGTGTTTACTTTGTATACTCTCGATGTCATATTTATATTCCTGTTGGTGCAGCTTAGGCTCTTTTATAGTAACATGGGACCCCTACCGTATGTTTTGCTGATTATAAATATTATTAGATGATTATTTAGTATCTCATGCTTTATATTCTACTAAATTTTTCTATGTGCATCACTAACATTTCAAGTTTAATAAACACAGCATCATTAGATAATCAGAGTTCAAGAATGTGTTGTATAGATTATTCTTATTGACAAAGTCCATAATTTTATTTTTTCTTGACTCACTGTATGCAAAAAGGTGTATATTAACTTAGCAATCAAACACACACACACAACGGTGACTAAAAAATAAATATTTTAATTTTTTTATTCATCATATTGTACAATCCAGGTCATATTATATGATTAGTGTAAATAAAAACTAATTAAAATAATTAATTTAAATGAAAAAATAAATTTTAGATATAACTAATCATAATGTACAAATTTCATATCTTGTAGCATGATAAACTATTACAGAAACCCCATCATTGAATCCAACTCACATAAAATAGGTAAATTGAATTTTTAAAATTGAATTTTTCATAATATACAAATATATTAATATTGTACTCTCTTTTATAACATTTCCTAATTTAAGTCACATAATTAAAAAATTAAATCAAATCTAAATTAATTATCATGCGTACTTGATTATCATAGATGTATAGTACGAATCACCCGAACACTCTCTAGATGAACCTTCGTTTATCTTGAATGATCCAACATTTGCTTTGACAAGCAGTAGTGGACAATTTCTAATCATAAAGGATGATATTTGAGAGGGTTAAACTAATCAGACTGTACGATATCTAAATCTTACTATACGATTAAAGTCAATGGAATTGAATTATTAGGGTTTTTAGAACCTGATTATTTAAAATCTTGTAATAATCTAAGAACAAGTCTTTTGGCAATCAAAGGAGTGTTTCTTCTTGAGAGTGTTTAATGAGAGGGCATTGAGCAAAGAGGGAGAAAGGGTGAGGTTATGTGAGAGGGAAATGATCCTGTGTGAGAGGTGTTTTCACATAGTTGCTTTGGATAACTTGCAACTAAGATCCTCCTTGGAGCAGTATTTTTCTGGAGGGAAGCTATGAAGAATACTTTAATTTCAAAGATAGCTAGCTACTCTGCCACACTGAGGAGGTGAAAGAAATTTTGTTTCTCCACCACACTAAGGAGGTGAAAAGAATTTTGGCTCACCATCGAACCAAGAAGTTGAAAGGGATTTTGGCTCTTCACCATAATAAGGAGCAGAAAGGAATTTCTACTCTCTTCCACACCGCGGATGTGAAAGGGATTCTAGCTACTCTACCAGATAGAGGAGATGAAAGAGATTTTAGCAACTCCGCCACATTGGGTTAGTGAAAATAAATTTGTAAGGGCTTCTTCACCTAATTGATGGGGCTAAAGGAGAATCACTACTATTTAGTACAATACTTGAAGAGGAGGACTTCGTGGAATGAACGTAGGTTAAGTTTATCGAACCACTATTAAAATCTAGTTTGTACTCTTTTATTTTCCATATTTACTTTCTATAGTTTTTACTTTCCTATGTTTCTTATTTTATGTAGTTTGGTTTGTGATTGAAATCATTATGATATAAAGATAATTGTGATTGATCAAAGTGTTTTTTTTAAGTTAGAAAATAAAAATGAACAAGAATCATTATTTACTTTTTCTAGAGAATTAGAAACACAAAAATTAGTATTTACTGTTGGTTGACATTATGAATTGTGATCTCTTACTCATTTAATTTAATTTAAGTTTAAAATTCAAAAGTTCCAAAAAAGATTTTAAAACCTCAATTAACACCCCCCCCCCTCTCTTGGTGTGTCATTCTACACTTCAATTAGTTTCACAACCAACTGTTGAACTTTCATCTTTAAGATCACATTAGGAACTTAACCCAAGTTTATAATCCTATATTTCATTGCGTTACATTTCTACGTTTTATAAGGATTGCTTTTATATTTTGCAAAAGTAGAATGTTTGTAGATGATGATTGTTATGTAAATTTATAAATATAAAGTTTTAGATTTCTTGTATTGTTAGATTGCATTTACAGTGTCAAGAGTTATAAAACGATTAATGATTATTGCTTATACATATAGTGTTTTAAAAGAAAATGATTATTCTTCCTTTGAAGATCATTGTCTTTTGGAATCTTATAGAAGATCCAGGAGCTGGAAGATTTAAAATTAAATTAAGCAGTCATATTTAAATCCATATTGTATAGGGATTGAAATCCAAGCTTATTGTGGTGGTGCCGAGCCACCTTTACTTTATAGTAGACCATAGATTATACTTTGCTTACATTATAAATGAATAAAGATTTGTTTATACGTTACTTTCATACATTGTTGCATTGCCCTATTTTGTTGGCATTTGCATATTAAAGAGCCGTTATTAAAGTTTCTGAAAAATATCTCTTTGATTCCTAAGGTAAAGATCTATCTTTTCTTGTATTCGTAAGTTTTTGGTTAGTGGTTAAGATGTTAGATTGCAATTCACTCTAGGCTGATATAAACTCAGATTATATGCAGTCTTCAATTTTTCCTATCCCCTGGAGGGTTATCCAATAATCTACAATCTAAAGTTAAAGTTTAAATCTTTTGTTTAGTTATTTGAAATCCAAACTTTTCTTTAAATCTTTATAAATTTAAAAAATTTAGTCTTCTCTTTAATCAAGAGCTTTCTCTTTAAAGATGTAATTAACTATAAGTGATTTCCATTATAGGGAGTTTAGAACCTACTAAAAAAAGTAAACCTTATCTTAGTCCTCTATGGTAGGGGAAGAATTCTACGAATATAGACTATAGCTTATACTTTAGTTTAGTTTCATATTCAATATGATAAGCAAAAATTTAATTGATAGTAAAACATTATTCTATATTTTTTATGGTATAATGTTTGGCTATGCAGATTTGACTAAAAAAATATTAATGAAAATTATGCCGCACTTTTTTTTACCCATATGTTGTATATTAGATGGTGCTGTATTGTTGGCATTGGAACTCGAAAATGCAGGTTTATTTACTAACCAACAATTGTTGAAGTTGACATGTATTGGTGTTATAACACTAACTAATGACTACCACCTTGGTGCTCACCTGATACAATTATGGCTTTAACTAAATGTTGTAGCATCATATAATGCTGTGATGATCAATTAATTTCTGACAATCTATGAGCAAGCTAGTGGAACAGTGTTAAGTTTAAATACCACATCATCGTGAAAATTATTGAAGGCAATTTGGCACTGAGGTGGTATAATTTGTGGCATTGGGATGCCCACAGAAAATTATAGCATTGTGGTGCCTAAACATATTACATTGCGATATTACATTGAATCCAAATTTTTTTGAGAGGGTACACTAAAGTGCTAAGTCATAGGCACTGTGGTGTTATATGACCTAGCACTACTACACTAGTTTAATTAAGCTTAACCTTTCAATTCTAAGAAAAATTCCATACAAGTATCAAAACCATAATATATATTCTCACAGCAATCATACACGCACTATGTCAAAATATATGCAATAGACTAAATTCAAATTACCACAACTTGAATCAAGCATAAAATTAAACAAAATAGAATTGGGTTGCCTCCTATGTAGTGCTTAGTTTAAGTCTTTAGCCAGAATATGTTAAGATTTCTCATTTAGGGTGGTTCAAATCAATACTATTACTCACCTCATCAATGCACTACTCCTCACCTTTATCTATAGGGTTAAGTTTAGTGATAATAGGCGAAACTCTATGAGGTGTGCTATTAAAAGAATGAGGTAGCTACCCTAATTGTTCCAAATTTTTTAATGGAAGCAACATAACTCTATAATTAATTCCCCATCCGTTGCAGTAAATCCTCAAAAGATGCTATCGTATCCTTGAATTGATTAATCTGATTAAAGGCTGGGGAATAAGAAAGTATAAGGTTTCCAAAAGTTTGTTGAGGGTTAGTCCATGATCCTATATGATTGGGCTAATTAGCATTGAATTGATTACCACCATTATTATTATTCCAACAAAAATTTGGATGGTTCCTCCAACCAAGATTATTTATATTAGAATAGGGTTAATTTGTATGCTATCAATGTTTATAATTTCTACCCCTAGGACATTAGTATCAATAGAAGGATTAAAAAAATTCTCTTCTAACGGCATAGGTGATTCTGAGGCTAGACTAACTCCAAGGTTATCCAACCTCCTAGAAATGGATGCTACCTGGGTGGTTAACATGGAAAAAGTATCTAACTCATTAACATTACCAATTGTCCTTGGATTCACCATATATAATGTTCATTGAACATTATTTGTTGTCATTTTCTAAATTAAGCCATAAGCCTCACCAAAGGCTTTGATATTAAAGATCTTCCAGTAGTTTCATCAATGATAGCACTAAGAGATCCTACTAAACCATTATAGAAAGTCTTGATGATCAGCTAATCAAGAAAGGTAACAATGATAATACTAAGAGATCCATCCTACTGTTTTTCACTGGCTAACTTTAGTACTCTTCCACTCCATAATTTTCTCTTCACCGGGCATCTCGACAACTTCAACTAGTATATTTTCAATTGGTGGTTGGGGGACTCCAACCAAAGTTATTTCCATAGGAGATTGAATGACTTCAGTTTCATTAACATTTATGAGCGGCTTGGCAATATTCTTCTTTGATAGAAAAAATGATTGGCAAATTTCTATCATCTTACCTAAGAAGTACTTGGTGAGTGGGAGATTTAGCAATGGGCAGCTCATATAAGAATTTCATCCTAAATAAAAGAATTGCATTATGAGTAACTCAATAAAATTAAGTTTATAAATTTATTAAGATGAATTTTTTTATCAAAAAACAAAATTTTAATCTTTTGTTCCTATTTCAAGCTAGACATGAGGGAGAGTAGCCACTTGCAAAGCAACATTTATATCAACAGTAGTAGGGAATGATGAAATCTAGCCGCCCAAAGATGTTAATGAAATAGTGAGATCTCATATCTGGCCTTTAGCCATTGTCTGTTAATCTTCACTCTCATCCACTTCTTATTCTTTTAGAAGAAGCTCCTTCTTTCTTGTACTTTTTGAAAAGTCTAGTAATAATATCTTATTTATAGATATTCATTTAATCATATCCATTAGAAATTTTATTTTCAATAGAGATGAGTAATTATAGAGCTTGAATACAAGTACAGAAATAAGAAACTAAAAGAGCTAGCATTAGAACAAAAATAGTGATCTCTTATATGTAGACTAAAAGGTTAATGCTAGAAGTCAACAATATATTGGTTGACTAGTATCTAACATTAAAATAAATAATTTTGAGGTGTTAGTGATTATTTGTTGAAGAATATATATGTATATATATTCTTATTATTTTTGCATTAAACCTCTTATTATGTTATAGAATTAACGAACTAAATGCACATAAAAAGACCTTGAAAATCTTGTTCAATATAAGTTAAACTAGTTCTAGCCAAGTTAACTTGATTTACTCAATGAACTCATCTCAAGTAGGCAATCATGATCCATGGACTCATTCTAGTTACCAAGTCAACCTTATCATTCAGCCCTAGTGATTGCTATCTATGGAGTCAGCTTTGGTGGTAACTATCCAAAAAGGGCCACTATCCAAGGAAACCTTTTGATAAATAAATAAGCTATTTGGCAGCTTTGTTTATGACTACATCAGGTAAGATATTCTAATCAAGCTACATAATTATTGAATTATATTTTAAATTTTTGTATAGCCTTTTATATAGTTTATTCTATAATAGTCAAGCCCTAACCCAATCTATAAATAGGAGGTTGAGTGGTGTGCTTAGTCTATGCAATTTTTAAGTAATTTAGTATAAGTGAGCACTTCTAATAAAAATATTATATCTTGTTACTCTAACATTCTTGTTTCTCTCTTTACTTTCATGTTGTCTTCTTAATTTAGTATTTTCATTATGGTTTGGTAAGATTCACGGGAAATTTTGAATTCAATAGATGAACCTTTTATTTTAATTTTAATTTTTGGCCCAATATGGCCTAATTCCGATCCATACCTAGCTACCACCTAAACCATGACCCACTAACTCTAAGAAAAGCCTCCTTAACGGGATCGTGAACCTGTACACAAATAAACTCAATTCGAGGTAGTGAAACATAATCTACTCTCTTACATTAAGCTAGTACAACTCCAAAACCTAATCCTTCATTGAGTTGGGGTCCCCTTTTTCTCAAAACTTTCCTAATTAAATTTTTTCTAGAATTTTAGAGTTGATCAAAAAGTCACCAAATAAACTCATATGCTTGATGTCAAACTAAATATAAGTACTAAATTATGACATTTCATAAAATATTTTAATGTTTAATTTAGGCAATGATATCTATAAACTGTTGAAGATACAATGAAAGTATAAGAAATGTATTATTCTTAAGTTGTTTGACTTTTGTTACATTGACTAGCTTATAACTAAAAGCCATAAGAAATGAAATTATAAAAACATTTGCTAAGAAAAGGTCAGACATAAAAATAATTTCAAATTTCTTAGTTTGAATGCTTTCACAAAAAAAAAGATTAATTGATTGGTGAAGTGGTGTAATGTGGAAAGAATGAACTTTCATTAAAAGAAAAAAAATTTTATTGGATTTTCTAAGAACAAAGAAATAAAATTCGAACAAAACTTTATACTAATCTTACAAACTACTTAAAAAGAAGCCTTAAAAGGTCTGTAAGAAACACTTTAGCTTTCTTTCTATAGAAATTATGTTGCATGAGTTCTTCACAGAGGTGAAAATAGATATGTAAAATAGTGAATGTAGTCCGAAGAATTTTTTTTTTTGGGGGAATTTAAGGGGGTAGCCCAATACATTACCTAAAATTTAATACAAATTAGATCTAGATAAACCACATCTACAAAGAATCAAATAAGACATAAAAGCTAAAAAAAAAAGTTAAAGCAAGATAGCAACCTAGATAAATAACAGGAAATTAAAATTGTAAAAACCTAGATCAAGTTTTTGGAAGCTCAAGATAATGAAAAATTCCTTAGTGCTGCAACCAGACCCAATCGCCAAAGTTAAGCAAAGCTAACTAGAGATGAGGCAAAAATATGAGTTGATCTAGAGAAGAAGAAGTCGCGAATCAATGACCCAATAGCAGCAAACAAGTAAAGAAATAAAACCAAGCCCATATCGCAGAAGGCGCAATTTATTCCAAATATTTAATGATTCAAAAATTCCTCAAAGCTACTTCTAGACTCAATTTTAAAAGAAAATTAAACTTATCCCTGCATGAAGCAATTCCTTAATATCATCAACAAAAGCAGTAAAAAAAGAAGACCTAATTCTAGCCGACTAAAGAAGAAAAGAACCAAGTATTGGTCTCGAGAGCCCAAAAATATTCTTAATTAATCAAAGCTTCCTTTGTACAGCTACCATACCTGATTGCCAAAACAAAGCAAAGTCATCTAGGAGTGAAATAGATACATAACCTTTCACAACATAAGGCTTAGCAACTAAAAAATGACCCAATACCCCCTCAGTTACAAGGACATAGTAATGGCCATCTAGGGTAGGCAGATAAAAGCATGGAGGGAGTCCTTCATCATAGTCCATAGAAGGAAGGTAATTGAAAAGTCTAATTAAATCATTATTGAGGAAGCAAAGGAAAGACCCTTGATTGATCAATAAATAGTTTGATATCATTATAGCTTTTCAAAATTTCATTTCAATAAAATTTCATTTGTGATATAAGAATATATAGTTAAGAAGGAGTGATAATTATTTCTAAAAATTCTTTTATTTCTTTTATTCCAAATATAATAGATAAGAGAAGCTCCAAAGTATATGGGAATTTGCAACTTCTACATTATTTCCAAAGTTGTCATCCACAAAATCAAAAACATGGAGAATAGTAGGAGGATAAAAAAGGCAAAAAATATAAGAGGTATTTTCTTTAAAAGATTATGAGAGAAATCATATTCGAAGAACAAATGCCTACTTTTTACATGATAGCAGTCACAAAGGGGACAAAGTCTACTGACAAAAATATTTTTTATGGCCAGGGCATTAGTAGTTTTGAACCCTCCAACAAGTACAAGCCAATCATAAATTGAAAATCGAAGAGAATACCTTTTATACCAAATTTATTTGTGCCATTCAACACAAACCAGGTCTTCAAGGCACGATAAAAAAATATGTTTAAAATTAGGATTAGAAATACCTTTCTAGCCAATACAAGAATTACCCACCTACGAAATGGGAATATTTTTAATATAATTTGGAATAACTAGGGAAGGAATGTATGAAAATTCCAAACACCATTAGTATTAATATCTACAATAGTTAAGTTTTTAAAAGTTTTTTGGCAAAGCCTCTTTCTTTGACAATATTCAATAGAACACAAAGCTCTTATTTATTAGGAGTAAGTTTAGAGAAGATGGTGCTTATTTTATTATGATTAATGGATAATCTAGTAAGAGAGTTAAAAAAAAGAAAGAATATTCATTAGAGAAAGAAAATCAGAGACAGAAGCTATAACAAAAAATAGCACATCATTCACATACAAAAGATGAGAGAAATGATTATTCTCAGTTTGTATACCTTCATAAATAAATATACTGATATGATCTTCAAAAATCTCTGATAGATTCATTGCTATATATAAGAGATAAGGAGAGAGGGGTCATCCCAGTCTCAAACCAACTTTGGCAGAGAAGAAGCTTTCCATGGTACCATTAATGCAATAAGAGAAAAGAACATCAATAATGCAAGCCCAAATTCAACTAATAAACATAGAAGGGAAATCCATAGATTACATTCTCTATAAAAATACTCCCTAGAAATCTTATCAAATGATTTATGCAACTCAAGTTCAGAATAAATTGAATGATTTTTCCCTCTCAATTTAACTTCCACCAAGATCTCTATATCAAGAATATATAATCTGTAGAAAATCTACCCTTAAACAATCTAGATTAACTTTTATGAATAATATGAGGCATAATAGCTTGCAGTCTGGAAGCTAAAATGTTAGTAATAATTTTATAAAATTTATTATTTAGAGATATTGGTCTATAGTCAGAGATATTGCCTATATATGAAAACTTGGGTATAAGAAAAATGGCAATTCCTTTTCCTTTTTTATGGAGGTAGTCTTTATGAATGAAGTGTTTAACAACCTAGAAGACATGAGGGACCACAACATAGTAGGAGGAGTAAAAAAAACAAAAGTAAACATGTCTAGACCTGGAGCAACATCCTTGGGAGAAAAAAGAACCACATAATTTTATATTAGAATCAGATATTGGAGCAATAAGAACAGACACAAGATAGTTAAAAAATTTTAGCCCTTGAGGAAATAAAGTAGAAGCTATTTTAGTAATAGTATCACTACTAAACAGCTTATAAAATTGGTTAACAGCGATAGTAGCACTGTCAGAGGGGGTCTGATGCTATCCATCATTAGTTTATTGCTTCCTGATAGTGTTATGATTTCTTTTACAATTAATTTTTCCATACATAAATTTTGAAATCCTTTTCACCCTTGTGCATCCACTTAATCTCCCTGCTTTAAAAAATCAATGATGACAAGGCCATGTAACAGAATGAGAGGGCCTCCACAGTACTTAGTTTATTATTGAGATCAAGATTAAGGGGATCACTTTCAATATGATTGAACACATTTCTAGCTATTTTTTCCAGATCTTTAACTTTCAAAGATATATATGCAAAAGAATACCAAGGCTTAGTTTTAATATTAGCCCTCATCTTTTTAAGGTAGCTAACAGAGAGGAAGTGGGATCCTAAGGCTTATACCTAGAAAAAAAAAGGTTTTTTGAAGAGTCTCCAAGTAAAAAGTATGTTTGCTGTATGATTTTTAAACATTAATCTATGTTTAATGTTAAGGGCTAGTTGAGGAAAACCTAAGGCGGGAGAGTGATCTCAACATTTTGGATAATCAATATTATAGTAAGAAGTATGGAATAAGTCCACCCTCTTATCATTTATATGAACAAAGTCTAGCCTAATGTGAATGGGAGAGCCACTCCTATTATTAGACCAGGTATAAGATAGTCCCATAGAAGCAAGATCTTTCAAATAAGTGTAAGAAAATCATGCTGTCAAGGTCCCAAATTCTAGAATCATAAATGGGTCACCCCATTTTCTCACATTGATCTTTAGAGTAGTTAAAGTCCCTTAGAGTAATCCAAGGTTTAGTAGAAGAGGTATTATTAATGTCTCTGATGGAATTCCAAAAGGACAGATGTTCAATATGACTGTTAGATGCATACCATAGAGAGTAAGAAGGTTGTAGAATTGTCAAATTTAACTTTAATAATTGGGTTTTTATTATATATAGCATTAAAATCCATAATGGTAAAATCCCATTTAATCCACATTCTCCTATTGGAGAGTAAATCAAAATTGTGAATACTATTTTCATTCTAAAAAAGCTTATGTTTATCATGAATCCACTAATCAACAACTAGGGTAGTGGATATTTTAGCTTCAATAATGCAAAAAAAAAAATGAAGCTTAAAGGTCTAAATTATTTTTTAATCGCAAGAACTTGATCTTGCCCATTAAAGCCACTTATATTCTAAGAGGCAAATACAGGACCATGCAATTGGTTTTCAGCTTGTTTTTGGCCTTAGAAGTGGCCTTATGAGGTTGAGGGGATTTGGGGGGTGAAGTTTGACTATTTCAAGAATTCCTTCTCACATGACGAGCAAATGTAGAAAAATAGTTTATCCCAGAAATGAAATTCTTACAATGAGAATTTATGACTTTGGAATCTTGAGCATTGTTAGTTTTAGCAACAGACTGAGAGTGAATAGGATTCTCAGTGGAGCTTTTAGAAATGGCTTATGTTAGACAAGTACCCTTATCCCAGATGAATTTTTCATGATCAAGTTCAACTATAACAATAATCGTACCTAGTGGGCCTTGAATAAATAGATCCTTAATAATGACAACAACAGAGAGTTGTGGGGTAGGTTTTACGTTTTTGATAAAAGCACTAGATAGGATCAAATTGGTAATTTGAGTTATGGGTTTAATGATTCTACTATGCCCCCTTAGACTGAGAGTAACCAGAGGATTTTAGAAAAGAGAAATTGGGCAAATGTTATGAGAATGAACCAATGATAAGCTTTCAGCACACGAAATAGGTTTCAAATCACACTTAACACAAAAAGATTAATATTTTCCTCCTAGGGAAAAGGATATTTTATCTAGAAGAAAAGTAGTTTTATCAATTTTGACACATGCAAGCAAAGGTGGGCCTCATTTTCTCGCCTCTAAAATTATCATAAAATTAACAATTTTAGAGAGGCCAGCAGGGTTCTAGCAACTAAAGGGGACATTATAATTTTTTATACAAAGAAGATGGGTGGAAAATTCTTCATGCTTAGCTTTAAAATTAGGAGTCCATTTTTGAAAATAAAAAGCTTTCCAAGAAAAATCAATGTCCTCATTAAAATCCATTTCATAATCTTCAATAGTAAAGAATTTAAAAAGAAAAAATCCATTATTTATGGAGAATAAAGAGATATCACCTTTAAGTTTCTAAGCCTTCATAACTGTGGCAAGAAGGGCTTCATAATAGGTCCCCTTCTAAAAGCATACCCAACTAAAAATAGCTCCCATTCCTTGGCTTCATCAAATGCCACTTTGTCAGAAAACTTAATAACCCTTACAAGGGGATATAGCTTTCTGGAAAGTCGGTGGATGCTTAATTTTTCATTGAGAGAAGTAGCTTTCCAATTTAGGGTTGGATTAGGGTGCAAGATTTTATATGTAGCGTTGATTTGAATAGAGATGGGGGATTATAAAAGGGGGGAGTTTTGGCTGAAGCAATCGAACCCGCAAGTAACGTCTTCATAAGAAATGTTGTGGTCCGATCGTTAATGGGACTATCCATGGAGGAGGAAGAGGACGGAGGAGGCAATTTCATAAGTGGAGGGAGTAGAAGACCACCAGCAAGCGGACAAATGGGAGAAAAAGATAACCCTAACCCTAGCTACCAGAGAACTCAAGTATGGAGTATAATGGCAAGACAAAATTGTATGGAGTATAATGACACAAATATGTCCTACTCTGAAAAATTATACTAAACAATCCTCTTACTTACTCCCAAAATAATTAGAAAGCTACTTGAAGTTTCATTACCAAAATGAATGAGCAAGACTATACGTCCTTGAAAATGAAAAATAAAAATAAAAATTTACTTGTTATTGGTGTTGCAAATCAATTTGGACATTCGAGCACAACTCATTGAGTTTACAAAAGAACTACTTCACAGATATTCATTTCTTATTTCAGAAAATAAAATATAGCTTTTTATTGTTAAAATCCTCGTTGGGGGCTATGCTTTAATATAAAAAAAAATTATAAGACCTTAATGGGTTCAAATGCTCTTTACTGCTCAAAGAGGTATAATCAAAAAGCCAAAAAACTCCTAAAGAGCCAATGAACCCACTACTTGTAATATAAAAAGAAAATAAAATGCAATGGGAGGCCCAGAGCCACCACCCAAAAAAGATCCACCTTGAAGTCTTGAAAAAGCACCACCACAAAATTTTGGTGGACTAACAAAAAACCTTATAGATAATAAAATAAATTAAAAGCATGGAATGTATATACCAGTTTGATGAAATAGGGCTCCACTTAAAATGATTATCTGCATGGAATATACTCAAAATGCAAAGAATGAGAGTATTGAACTAATTTTGATATTTGAAATGCATAGAGATTTTAATATAGTAGCAATTATTCATAACAGTGAAATGGCCATGAGTAATAATAGGGTAATTATAAGAGATAATAAAAATGAAATAAAATAAGTATTGATGTGCCTAAGAAAAACCATACATGTTCCACCCCAACCAATCAAATATCAAAAGAGCACATGTTCTCTAGGACCAGGTAGATGTAGAAGGAGGTTCCACATACCAGAGATCATAAGAAAAAGGTCTGAGTGCCAAGAATACTTCCACCAACAAAGCATACCTATAATAAAAAGAGCATCAACAGATTTGAAACCAAAAAAATACGGTACAGGGGAACAACCTGTTATGATTTGGGTATATTGATTTGTTCAAGTAAATTCTAATCTAAGTTATGTTTTGGATGATTACAAAAATTTATTGTTTGTTTTATTCTTCTCCTAACAATTATTTGAGTTTTGTTGTGTGTACTAAAGTATTTTTCAGGAAATTCACACTGCAGATTGCTGAAGACTTCAAGTTCATTTGCTCACTGTAAATGAAGTCTGTAAATTTTCTTTTTCTTGAGTCTGAGTGAGTGTGATTGTAAGTTGGATAACTGTGCACACACATATAATGCTTGAGCAAAAAACCTAAATTTATTAAACTGATCGTACAGTATGATTTGATATCGTACGGGACAATCTGTAGAATATGTCCTCCATATCAAACCCATATGGCAATAAATTTTTTCTAAGGCATGTTCGTACAGTACGAAATACCTTTCGTACATGATTTTTTTGTTGTATGAACCGCTCTGACTTGTTCGTCCAAGGATTCGTATGAGATGAACTAATCGTACGAATCACTCTGACTTGATCGTCCAAGGGTTCGTCCGGGATAAAATGGTCGTACGAAGCGCTCTGACTTGATCGTCCAAGGGTTCGTCTGGGATGATATGTTCGTACGAAGTGCTCTGACTTGATCGTCCAAGGGTTCGTCCGGGATGAAATGGTCGTATGAAGCACTCTGACTTGATCGTCCAAGCGTTCGTACGGGAAGAAATGTTCGTACGAACGGCTCTGACTTGTTCGTCTCATAAGTCATACGGGACGAGTAGTTCAATATTTTGAACTATTCGTATAGTATGATCATCGATCGTACGGGACGATCAGCATGGATTAAACTTGAAAATTCAGTTTTTGGACAGTTTTTCTTGTCCCAAGTATATAAATGACTTAAAACTAACTGAAGGAAAGATCCTTCTGTGAAAATTCTTTTGAGAAGTCTAAGGAGAGTGATTGGGAGAGTGTTTGGGAGTGAGTATTGAGAGATCCTTCAAGAGAGAATTGTGAGGGGATTTACAAGATTATCTAATTATGAGGATTGCTTTTACTTGTTCTTCAAGCATCTTCTAAGTTCCCTTGGAGACTTTTGCAAGTATTATTCGAGAGGATTCCGGTTCTCTGCCTTCACTTGGGATGAAAAAAAATGAAGGTTCTCTGCCTCACTTGGAGGGTGAAAAGGATGATGGTTCTCTACCGCACTTGGAGGGTGAAAAGGATGACGGTTCTCTACCGCACTTGAAGGGTGAAAAGGACGAGGGTTCTCTGCCGCACTTGGAGGGTGAAAAGGATGACGGTTTTCTACCACACTTGGAGGGTGAAAAGGATGACGGTTCTCTGCCACACTTAGAGGGTGAAAAGGATGACGGTTCTCTACCGTACTTGTAGGGTGAAAAGGACAACGATTCTCTGCCGCACCAGGTTGGTGGAAGAGATTTTGTAAACGCTTCTCTGCCTTACTATGGGGGCAAAAGGAGAGTCACTTGATTTTAGTGCAATACCTAGAGAAGGAGTCTCTAGGGAGGGGATGTAGGTCTTGTTTGACCGAACAACTATAAATTCTGGTGTTTTCTCTTCACTATTTACTTTTCCGTATTTTAATTTTCACAGTTTATTTTGTTTGTGGTTGAATTTTTGTATTTAAATAAAGCTCCAAAATCAAGTCTGTTCATACTGTATGAAGTAATATCGTACTGTATGATTAGCTTTAAAATTTTCCAAAATCCCAAGAGTAAATTTTTAAAGGACCAATTCACCCCCCCCCCCCTCTTGGTTAGCCTAGGGACGTGAGCAATAGGTCTAACAACTTATTCGCACTTTCAAGAGGTATCAGAGCTAATTTCAAAAATCACTATTTAAAATACTTTTTGAAATTCGATCATGGCTAATTTTGGAAATAGAAATACTATGAAAGGTTACTCGATCACTAGACCACCTTTGTTTGAAAATATTCCATTTGATTTTTGGAAAACTCGCATGTCTACATTTTTACAATCTCTAGACTATCGCATGTGGATGTTAGTTCAGGATGGTTATACATAACCTACTAGAATTGTAGAAGGAATAAGAGTTCAAACACCTTTTGCAAACTAGACTGTAGAAGAATGTGAGTTAGCCCAACTTAATGCTAAGTGTTTGAATAGTTTCTTTTGTACTTTAAAATCAGAAGACTACACGCATGTTTCAACATATAAATTAGGAAAGGAAGTTTGGGATAGGCTTTGCATTACTTATGAAGGTACAAATGAAGTGAAGCAAATTAGATTGAACATTCTCTTGCATGACTATGAACTATTTCGCATGAAAACGAATGAATCAGTCTCAGACATATACACACATTTTACACACATAGCCACTTCATTGCATGCTTTAGGTAGGGAGTTAACAAACGTAAAAAAAGTTAACAAGATACTTCATAATTTACTTACTGCATATGATGCAAAGATAACTGCAATAACAGAATCTAAAGATTTGAATATTTATTCTGTTGATAATCTTCTTGGATCACTAATTGCTTAAGAGCAATCTGTGACTCAAAGACAGATTGATGCAGATAAGAAGCGAAAGAAGAAGAATATCACTTTGAAGGTGAACGATTCTGAAATTGATCAGTCACTACCTGAGGATGAAGAGGATATTGCCTTGATGACAAGGCTATTCAAAAGTTTCCTAAAAAGGAAGCAGAGAAGACGCCAATAGTGGAACAAAGGAAGGTTCCAAAAGAATGTTAAGGCTTCTAATGAAGTTATATATTATGAGTGCAGGAAGCCAGGACACATAAAGATAGATTGCCCCAATCTTAAAGAAAATCCTAGTAAGGATAAGGCCGAGGAGAAACTGAAGGACAGAAGGGGTAAGAAGAGAATACAACGAGCTTTCTGGGCGGACTTCGCTTCAGATTCGTCAGAAACAGCGGGCTGAAGAGGAAGTTACTAATTGGTGCTTAATGGATGACAATCTCGACCATTCGGATGAGGATGAGGAATGCTCTCACACAAGACCTCGTGAGAGTATTTGGTACCTGGACAGCGACTGCTCAAAGCATATGACTGGAGATACGAATCAATTTATATCGCTGGAAGCCAGGAATGGAGGCAAGTTTACACTTGGAGATAATACTACGAAAAGAGTGATAGGTACAGGTATAACTGGAAACTCTAGAAACTTTGTGATTGAAAATGTGCAGTTTGTTGAAGGTTTGAAACACAATCTATTGAGCATAAGTCAATTGTGTGACAATGGCTATCATATAAAGTTTTTGCCTACTAGTTGTGGTATTAGTCTGAATGGAACTGTTATTTTGAATGGTGATAGAGTTAATAATGTTTACATGCTATATTTGAATTCTATTACACCTTCTAGTGCTCTGTGTTTAAAAATTGTATCTGATGAATCATGGTTATGGCATAGAAGGCTTTGTCATGCTAGTATAAGAAATCTTAGGAAAATCACCCAGAAGCAACTAGTAAGAGGTGTACCCAAATTAGACTTCACTAAAGATCACATGTGTGAGGCATGTCAATTAGAAAAACAATTGAGATCCTCTTTCAATTCAATCAAGGAAGTAAGCCAATAGAAATTCTTCATATGGATTTATTTGGACCTGTTAGTACCTTAAGTCTAGGAGGAAAAAGATTTGTGTATGTTATTATGGATGACTATTCTAGATTCACCTGGATTAGATTTTTGAATCATAAGAGTGAATCTTTTGAAGAGTTTAGAGATTTTACCACTTGGATTCAGAGGAAACTAGGTTTTGAAATAGTTACTATCCAAAATGATCATGGGGGAGAATTTGAAAATGAAATTTTTAATATTTTTTGCAAATCTCTTAGAATTGAACACAATTACTCAGCCTCTAGGACACCTCAATAGAATGGAGTTGTAGAAAGAAAGATCAGGATATTAGTTGAAATTGCTAGGGCCATGTTAGCAGAGTGTTCACTTCCTAAATATTTTTGGGCTGAAGCAGTTAGCACAGCATGTTATGTGTTGAATAGGGTGTACATAAGGTCTAAATTAAATAAAACACCCTATGAACTTCTTAAAGGTAGAAGTCCCAACCTCTCACATCTACATATTTTTTGATGTAAAGTGTTTATTCATAATAATGATAAAAGACTATTAGGAAAATTTGATCCAAAATCTGATGAAGGAATCTTTCTAGGTTATTCAAGTGTTGGAAAATTATATAGAGTTTTTAATAAAAGAACATTGGTAGTTGAGGAGACCACACATGTTATTTTTGATGAATCTTATGATAGTAAAGGGTCTAAGTTGGATGAAGATGAGGTTGAGGTAGTAACCCAAAAACTTGAAGATCAAAAAGTTGAAGAAAGGGTTGAAAAAGAAGAGGAAAACCAATTGCCTAGAGAATGGAAATTTTTAAGGAGTCATCCTAAAGAGTTGATTTAGGAGAACCAAGTGAAGGATTAAGGATTAGGCATGGTTTGAGAAAAGAAGTAAATCATTCAGCGTTCATTTCAATGATTGAACCCACTAATATAGAACAAGCACTTTTGGATGAATTTTGGATTTTGGCTATGTAAGAGGAGTTGAATCAATTCAAGAGAAATAATATTTGGGAGTTAATTGAAAGGCCAAAAGATCAAAGTGTAGTTGGGACTAAGTGGGTGTTCAAAAACAAAATGAATGATTCAGGAGTAGTTATGAGAAATAAGGCTAGATTAGTAGCTAAGGGGTATAATCAAATTGAAGAAATTGATTTTGAGAAGACATTTGCCCCTGTAGCAAGACTTGAAGCAATAAGAGTTTTATTAGCCTTTGCCTGTTTTAAAGATTTTAAATTGTATCAGATGGATGTCAAAAGTGCCTTCTTAAATGGGGTGATAGAAGAGGATGTTTATGTTGAGCAACCTCCAGGCTTTGAAAATTCTAAATTCCCTAATCATATTTTCAAATTTAAAAAGGCATTATATGAACTAAAATAGGCACCTAGAGCATAGTATGAGAGGTTAAGCACTTTCTTATTAAATGGATCATTTGTTAAAGGAAGTGTGGACACCTTTCTATTTTTGAAAAGAATTGGAAAAGAAATACTCATTGTACAAATATATATGGATGACATCATTTTTCGATCAATTGATAAAACTTTATGTGATGAATTTTCAAAGACAATGAGTAATGAATTTGAGATGAGTTTAATGGGTGATTTGAGTTATTTTCTTGGATTTAGTATAAAGCAAAGTGAGGAAGAAACTTTTCTTTGTCAATCTAAGTATATTAAGGATATCCTCAAAAAGTATGAAATGGATAATGCTAAACCAGTAACTACACCCATGAGTTCCTCAGTCCTATTAGATAAGGATCCTAAGGGAAAATCTATTAATCAAAAGAAATTTAGAGGAATAATTGGATCTTTGCTTTATTTGATTGCTAGCAAACCTGACATCATATTTAGTGTTTGCTTATGTGCTAGATTTCAAGCTGATCCAAAGGAATCACATTTGACAGTAGTGAAAAGGATTTTAAGATATCTTCTGGGAACTCAAAATTTAGGAATTTGGTATCCTAAGAATAGTTCTTCTTTTGATATTATTGGATACTCAGATTCTATTTTTGTAGGCTGTAGAGTGGATAGGAAAAGTACCTTTGGGACATGTCAATTCATTGAAAATTCATTAGTATCTTGGTCCAGTAGAAAACAAAATTCAGTAGCACTTTTCACAGCTGAAGCAGAATACATTACCTTAGGAAGTTGTGTAGCATAGGTGCTTTGGTTGAAGCAACAATTAAGTGACATAGGATTTTTAATTAGCACCATTCCAATCTTTTGTGATAACACTAGTGCCATTTGTATTTCAAAGAATCCTATTCAACATTCTAGAACCAAGCATATTGATATAAGGCATCATTTTATAAGAGATCATGTAGCAAAAGGGGAAATTAAACTACATCATGTCGCTACTAAAGATCAGCTTGTAGATATTTTCACAAAACCCTTAGCCTTTGACACATTTAGCAAGTTAAGGATAAGGCTAGGTGTGATTGATCTTAATGCTTAATTGAAAATTCTGAAAATATAGTTTTATATGTATTTGTTGGTTTGTTTATTGGATGTGTTTTATTTTCTAGTGTTTTATGTTTTATTAGTTTATTGTGCGTTATTTAAAAAAAAAATTAAAAATTTTTGTTGTGTTTTGTTCCTTTACTGAATGTTGAATGCATGTAAGATTAGAGAGATGAGAGTTTATTTTATATCTATTTGTACTGTACGATGACCTTATCGTACGGTACGATTACATCATCGTACACGCACTTCGTCTGTATGAATTGGGAGGAATCACAGTTAGTATCAGTTATTATTAAGGATCGTATGTACAAATACGTCATTCGTCTATACGATCCACGTGTCATTTCGCGTAAGGGATGAACCTAACCGTCCCCTGAATGATCTTAAATTTTCTGATCATCCCGGATGAACATGTCATCGTCTGTACGATCAGGAACTCAAACAGCCTGTACGAAAGGATGCCTCGGGATGAGCAGTTTACAAAAAACCATTTCATTTTGACTGCTTTCGGTCATCCTTGATGAAATTTTATTCATCCCGGATGAAGTCAGGTTCGTCTTGTATGAATTAGATTCATACAATACGATCGCATGCATTTTCTATAAAAAGGAGGGTCATTTTCATTCATTTCACTTTCATTCTAAAACCCTTTAGAGCTTAGAATTCAAGATGTCAGGCAGTGGAAAAAGAGTACGTGTTTCTACGGGTCCTACTGCTAGGAGGAACTGGGACGAGAACTTTCTAAGTGAGGAAAATGAGGAAGCATACCTTAGGTATGTTGCGCTAAGGTCACTCCTTCCCGCATACTGTTGAAGGAAAATATTCACTTTGCTGTAATGCCTCTTTTTGACTCCTCCCAATTAGCTTTTCTGTTGACTTTAATCTATACTTTTAACAAGGACCTTTTTCATGTGTTCCTCGCCAACATGACTTTCAATGAGGATCACTCTAACATTTCCTCATATGTCTTAAAGCAGAGAGCAGTGATAACCAAGGAGGATCTAGGGGAATATATTCATCTGAGAATCCATGGGACTAGGGCTCACACCTTCTCCACTAGACCAAAAAATGGTTGGTCGGACGTAAACCAAGTTCTTAGAGGTGTACGCACACCCACACGTGTTTCCCGGGTAGATTCCTTGAACCAAAATGCATGAATAATTCAGCATGTGCTTAGGATATCTATCATTCCTAAAGCAGTAGATCGGATAAATATGACCCCACTTCCTTCTTCAACAACTTTTCTTATTATGACTGGCCAACCTATAGATGAAGCCCAATTAATCTTAGGCTACATCTACTATCTTTCTGATATTGGTTTGGCTAGTGTGAAAAGGAAGAAAAACATTGTTTTAGGACATGTTATGTGCTATATCCTTGAGAAGAAATACAACCTAATCCATCCTTCTGGTCCTTCTGAACTCCCACTGTACTTCACTGACGCTTCCTTTCAAGCATTATTTAGGAAAGAAGGTACTGCTGACAGTTCAGATGATGAACCTCCTTATACTTCTACTCCTTCAACTACACCCTCAACTGCATCTGGACCATCACAAGATTTCTATCAAAATATGGTCCAACATTTTGAGAGAATGGATCAAAGATTTAATCACATGGAGGCGCATTTAAAGAAACAAAATGATCAGTACAAGGAGGATAGAGTCTGGATTAGGGAGTTTGCCTCTGTGAATACTAACATTGCAACACTAAATAGCTATTTTACGCTGTTTGGCAATCAGCCACCTCCTCCAGATCAGGGTCCCTCGGATTATTAGTATTTCTTCTGTTTGGCTTGGTTGGACGTGATTGTAGTTTGTCTTTGTTGTTCTTTGTTGTGTGTTTGTTGTTGATAAGTTATATGAGAGGTTAACCTATTTATCTTTTTCTATGTGCTACACCAGAAAACTTGCTATTGTGTTTATTTTATCAGTAGTTGTATGATGTATTTTGAATTATTTTGAAATGAGCAATATTATAGTGCTTTTGTGCATATCTTTTATGTATTTTAACTGGAAATTTTTCTTACACTAACACACTTGGCCGTAGTTGATCAGATTTCTAAAATGTGAATTGAGAATTTATTATAATAAAAACTCTATGCATAAAATTAAATTCTCAAAATATTTAGATTTCATTATGATTTGGTGTAGATTAGAAGATCTTAATTTATCTTAATTTAGACTTGCATTACTTAGCCTAAATCATTGTATATTTGATGTCTTAATATTACTTCTAATTCCTATATCAAAGTGTTAATTATTGTATAAGTGATCAAGGGATATTGTTGTTGGAAAGAAGCTTATTAAATGAAGACAAAAAGAGTAAAGTTCAAAAAGATGCACAAAGTGTGCCATAAAATAAAAGATGCGCAATGTCGCCAAATTTGAAAAGAGGCACAAAATTATCCCGAATTATGAAAAAATGCACAATGTCACCAATTGTCCTTTCCTTTTACATTTTCTCCAAATTCACTAATCAATAATTGTCACTTTTGATTTAGAATTTTTGGTAATCTTATTTCATCTTCTGTGCAATTATTGTGGTTACTTAATCTGTCTAATACATTAATATCCTAGATCAACTTTTTTTCTCCTCATTATTATATACAATCTAGATCTTTTTGAGTCTTTACTTGCTGCAAGTGATTTTTAAATTGTAGTCAGTCTTTCTTTTACATTTTTCAAATCCACAACTCTTTTGAGTGTCTTCCCTTTTTGTTGTTGTCAAAAGGGGGAGTGTTGTATTGTTTGTTTGTCTTTATTTGTTTGATTATATTCTCATGTATGTGTGCTTGTATATTTGCTTGTGTGTGATTGTATTCTCATGTATGTGTGCTTGTATATTTGCTTGTGTGTGTATTTGCTTTTATCTTTTCGACTCTTCTCTTGTGTTTTCCGCATTAGATCCTCTAACCTCTTATTCCCTTGTGTCATTTAGGGTTTAGGGGGAGCTTAGGAAATCATTTATTTAGGAGGAGTGTACATTTGTGGAAGAAAGTGAGAGCCTAGGAGATTTTTTTTACCAAACAATAATTATTTTGCCATCATAAAAAAGGGAGAGATTGTTATGATTTGGGTACATTTGTTTGTTCAAGTAAATTCTAATCCAAGTTATGTTTTTGATGATTGCAAAAGTTTATTGTTTATTTTATTCTTCTCCTAACAATTATTTGAGTTTTGTTGTGTGTACTAAAGTATTTTTTAGGAAATTCACACTCCAGATTGCTGAAGACTTCAAGTTCACTTGTTCACTGTAAATGAAGTCTGTAAAATTTCTTTTTCTTGAGTCTGAGAGAGTGTGATTGTAAGTTGAATAACTGTGTACACACATACAATGGGGGAGTAAAAAACCTAAATTTTTTAAACTGATCGTACAGTATGATTTGATATCGTATGGGACGATATATAGAATATGTCCTCCATATCGAACCCATATGACAACAAAATATTTCTAAAGCATGTTTGCACAGTACGAAATACCTTTCGTACATGATTTATTTGCCGTACGAACTGCTCTGACTTGTTCGTCCAAGGGTTCGTACAGGACGAACTTACCATACGAAGCACTCTGACTTGATAATCCAAGGGTTCCTCAGGGGTGAAATGGTCGTATGAAGCACTCTGACTTGATCATCCAAGGGTTCGTCTGGGATGATATGTTCATACTAAGCGCTCTGACTTGATCGTCCAAGGGTTCGTCCGGGATGAAATGGCCATACAAAGCACTCTGACTTGATCATCGAAGTGTTCGTACAGGATGAAATGTTCGTATGAACGGCTCTAACTTATTCGTCTCATAAGTCGTACGGGATGAGTAGTTCAATTGTTGCAAATCTAGTTTTGATGATGACAAACATGTTTCCAGTGTGTTTTGCTTGGCTAACCCGTTTCAGGCACAAAAGATCACGAGCAACTCAAGCCAACTCAAGATCGGGTCCAATTGTGTCCAATATACTATTTTTCTTTTTCTTGAGTCAATTATAATGTAACTGATCTCCTAGCTAATTAACCTTGCATACACACACTCAGGGGGAGAGCTTGAGTGAGTTAGAGTTTCTGTTCATTTTTTGTTCAGATCGTCCTGGACGATATTCACATCATCCTTGACGATCCAGTAAAAACTAAAACCCTAATTAGAGTGACCAAGTTAAGACGGTCTGATTAAGCATATCATCCTAGATGATCTTTGGATCGTACGGGACGATATGCTCAAATAAAAAATTCTCAGCCGCCAGATCTAGTTAGGAAAGTTTTTATTTTAAGTTATTTGGTCTGATCGTCCCGGACGATACGTGTATCGTCCTGGACGATTCAATACAATCATGCCTAAATTATTCTAGTAATTAAGGAAAGTAATTAATATTTAATTCATACGATCATATCATCCTGGACGATCGCAGGATCGTCCTGGACGATCCGGATAATCTAGTGCATTTCAGCTGTACGACCCGAACTGTGCTCAGGATGATTTTGGCACTTTTTGAACTAATCATCCTGGACGATACCCTTATCGTCCTGGACGATTAAGTCATTTTTTGGTCATCCAGCACAAGTTTCTCCGGACGACCCGAATTGTCTTCTGCACGATATTCCTCGATTTACACTAATCATCCCGGACGATCGCAGGATCATACGGGACAACATGATTAATTTTTTCTACTGATCGTCCAGAAGAGCCAGATCGTCCATGCTAAAATAGCTAAATTTGAACTGATCATAAGGTTGATATACCGATCGTCGAAGACGATCTTTGCCGACCAGTTGAGATTTAGGGCAAATTTTATGCCCTCCTATAAAAGAACTTTTTCTTGAAACAAGAAAAATCTTTTGCCACTTTCCTTCCCAGAGAAACTCTAGAGAGAGAGAGAGTTTGGGAGAGAGAGAGAGAGGATCTTGTGAGGGGGAGTTAGTGAGGGATTCACTAAGGTTGCTCCAAGCACGGATCAGAGTCGTCTTCTCCGCTCATCGTCTTTCGTCTAGTTGGTGTTCGTTGTGGGAGGATCGTTCGCAAGAAGATCCGGGGTTCTCTGCCCGCTTCAGGTGGAAGCAAAAGAAAGTCAGGTTCTCTGCCTTATCGTGTGGTGAAAAGGAGGTTTTGTACAGGCTTCTGAAAGTTTGAAAGGGATGTTAAGCCCTAGTGAACTAGTCCCGAGGCTCACCAAGAGGGGGGGGGTGAATTGGTTATTTAAAAATTTTATGACAACAATAAAAAATCTTTTCGATACTTAGCAGCGGAAACAATTAAACAAGAATGAAAAGATCAATCTCAGATATTCACCCACACAGTTAATATCAAAAAGTAAAGTGCAGAACTGAATCAGAAAAGCAAACCAGATTTTATAGTGGTTCGGTCAACTTGACCTACGTCCACTCCCCGGAGCCTCCCCTCCGGGTATTGCACTAAACAAAAAGTGTCTCTCCTTTTGCTCCCACAGCAACGCGGAGAAGCCTGTACAAGACCTCCTTTTCACCACACAGTGGGGCAGAGAACCCAACCTCCTTTTGCTTCCTCCTGAAGGAGGCAGAGAACCTTCGAACTCCTTTTGCTTCCACCTGAAGCGGGTAGAGAACCCCGGATCTTCTTGCGAACGATCCTCCCATAACGAACACCAACTAGACGAAAGAAGACGAGCGGAGAAGACGACTCTGATCCGTGCTTGGAGCAACCTTAGTGAATCCCTCACTAACTCCCCCTCACAAGATCTTCTCTCTCTCTCCCAAACTCTCTCTCTCTAGGGTTTCTCTGGAAAGGATGGTGGCAAAAGATTTTTCTTGTTTCAAGAAAAAGTTCTTTTATATGAGGGCTTAAAATTTGCCCTAAATCTCAACTGGTCGGCCAAGATCGTCAAGGATGATCGGTATATCATCCTGTACGATCAGTTCAAATTCAGCTGTTTCAGCATGGACGATCTGGCTCTTCTAGACGATCTACAGAAAAAATTATTCATATCGTCCCGTATGATCCTGCGATCGTCCGGGAAGATTAGTGCAAATCGAGGAATATCGTCCAGATAACAATTCGGGTCGTCTAGAGAAACTTGTATTGGACGACCAAAAAATGAATTGATCGTCCAGGATGATATGGGTATCGTCCTTTACGATTAGTTCAAAAAGTGCCCAAATCGTCCTGAACACAGTTCATGACGTACAGCTGAAATGCAATAGACGATCATGATCGTCCGGGATGATCCTGCGATCGTCCAGGACGATATGATCGTATCAGTTAAATATTAATTGCTTTCCTTAATTACAAGACTAATTTAGGCATGATTGTACTGGATCGTCCAAGACGATACACGTATTGTCCAGGACGATAAGACCAAATAACTTAAAATAAAAACTTACCTAACTTAATTTGGCGGCTGGGAATTTCTGATTTGAGCATATCATCCCGTACGATCCAAAGATCGTCCAGGATGATCTGCTTAATCAGACTCACTTAACTTGGTCGCCCTAATTAGGGTTTCTGTTTTTGCTGGATCGTCCAGGACGATGTGAATATCATCCGGGACGATCTGAACAAAAAATAAACAGAAATTCTAATTCACTCAAGCTCTCCCCCTGAGTGTGTGCGTGCAAGGTTACTTAGCTCGGGGATCAGTTACATTACAATTGACTCAACAAAAAGAAAAATCATACATTTGACACACTTGGACCCGATCATAAGTTGGCTTGATTTGCTCGTGATCTTTTGTGCCTGAAACGGGTTAGCCAAGCAAAACACACTGGAAACATGTTTGTCATCATCAAAACCAGATTTGTAATAATCTCCCCCTTTTTGATGATGGCAAACATTTGTACAGTAGTTTGAAAATAAAAATAAACAGGAGATCGAAAAACAGATATATTTTTTTTTCAAATTTTTATTTAACAATCAAACTAATACAGAAAACATAACACATAACAAAAACTGAAACGACTACAACTGACTCCCCCTTTTGACATCACAAAAAGGAGTTGGGTAAAACAGAACACAGAAATACAAGTACAAAACATAAAAGAGAACAACTACAAAATAGAAAACTAAAATTGAGGCGGATCCTGATCGAAAGAGGGAGGTGGCGGTGGTGGGTTGAAGTAATGGTGAATGGCCAGAAAGTGGGCTCAAATCCAGGTAATGTCCTGGTCATGCTGCTGTTGCTGCTACGCAGCATAGTCAGTGAAGCGCTGGATATCCTCGGCGTGCCGCTGCTCCTGGGCAACCACATAGGAGTCAAATTTTGCCTCCCACTGATCGAAGCGCTGCACCAGGTGGTCAAAGCGAGAGGCAATGTGAAAGGGAGCAGGTGCCTCTGGTGCAGCAGGAACTGGAATGGCCTCTTCCTCCTCTTCCTCAACATCCGGGGCAGGCTCCGGATGTAGTCGGGTGCTGTGTAGGACATGGAAGGCATTGTTGGTGAGGAAGGAAGGAGGAACATCTGGAGCTGTGGGATATTGCATGTCATATTTCGTTTCGAGGGCGTAGGCAATGATGTGTCCTAAGGCTAGATTTGGACGACGGCGATGACCTGGATCCCGAATGGTGGTAAGGTGCTCGAGGTACCGGATAATAAGGTCAGTGGCATTAAATTCCCTATGGGCCAGGATGTAGTAGGTGGTCAAGGACAGGAGTGGGGTGATGTGAATTTGATCCCCCGCCTTTGGAATAACGTAGGAACGAAGAACATGCTGAATATTTCGGGCGTCCTTAAGAAGTGTGGAGCAGGCATTGTCATGATAAGGGGCATTTGTATTGCGAAGGAAATGGTTAGCGACACTCCAATCATACTCTGGGTCGGTGATAAGGGTGTGGAGTTTGTCGCTAGTGACGAAAACTTGGAGAATGTTATGAAAGTCTTGGTAGGTAAGTTCAACGGGGCGCTGATTTACATAAGAGCGGAGGGTGGAATAATCAGCTGAAATCCACAAGTTTGCAAAGAAAATGCGAAGAAGTTCCGAGCTAAAGGGAAATGCGAGAGTCATGATGACGGTGAGGGAGGTGTATGAGAAGAGGTCAAGGACAGGATAAGTGAGAGTGCGGGGATTTACGATTTTTGACGGTGTGATCCCCACTTCGCAATATCGCTCGTAGGCAGCCTGATCGGCTACATTGGGGAAGCGAGGATCAACAGGTCCCCGGGAGGAACTGGCACCCTTTTGACAGGACCGTTTGCCACCAGCCATTAGGAAACAAAAGTGTAAGGAAGTAGAAAGAGAGTGGAAGAAAAAGGTGTAGGAAATCCTTAAGAAAACTGCGGTTTATATAGAAAACAGCCTTATCGTCCCGTACGATCGCGACATCGTCCGAGACGATATGGGCATTTATGACGTCCTGGATGATTGGTCAAAAAGGCGGTCTGATCGTCCAGGATGATTAGACACAAGTGATCGTCCCGAGGAGTCAGGCTGGACGACCGTTGACGAAAAAGTATCGTCCAGGATGATTAGGTGAATCGTCCGGGATGATATGCAATAAATATGTCGGACGAGCCGAATTCGAATCATCCAGCGGCTGACAGGTGGATCGTCCAGGATGATAAGGTGGATCGTCCAGAACGATGGATAATAATTGGAGCAATGTCAGCCGTTTGATCAGATCAGGAGGATATGGATCATATCATCCAGGACGATGTAATGATCGTCCAGGACGATCACCAATAATTGGAGTTCTTTCAGCAGCAGGAGCAGTGTGGGGATGATTTTGAATGAATCATCCACGACGATTTTTGGATCATCCAGGATGAAGAGGATCATCCAGGACGATCGATGTATCATCCTAGACGATGTGAAGAAAACTGAAAAAGATGGATGATAAAGATGATCGATTAGGATCCCAAAAACACAACCATGAAATCAAAATAAAACAAAAACGAATAAAACTTACAGCATAAACACATACAAGCAACATTTTTTTTTGATCAAGCTGCTCGAGTAAATCAGAATTTTTCCTTGATTTTAGATTCAAAAACCAATAAGAAGATGATTGACAGCGTTGAAATCCAGAAAAGGTTGGAAAAATCAACTTTTGTAACTCTGACCCCGGGCACCTTATCGATGCAAACCTCTTTCAAAACAAAAATTCGATTCAGAAGAAAAGACATTAGATTTGAAAAGAGATCCTTTCAAGCCTCATTCCAGAAAAATATCTGATATAATAGTGTTACGAAGTAAGGAATCAGAAATCAGGATTTTCAAACTCAAGCTTTTGAAAATATTAAGTGGCGCACGGATTTTTCTAAGACATTTATCAATCTGAAAGGAAAGAAAGCTTGGTTTGGGCTCATTTTGTGCCTCTTTTTCAAATTGGTTGGAGCTTTACGCATATTTTCATTTTTGATACACTTTGTGTATCCAATTTGGCAATTTTGCATCTTTTCAGTTTTGGGCTCATTTTATGCCTCTTTTTCAAATTATTTGGCGCACTGCGCATCTTTTGTAAGCTTTCTCCTTTTCATAATCATTAAAAAATCTCAGCTGTGAGATTATCTTCCAGACATAGGAGATGACTCTCAACAGTAAGGAAGAATGATTCACAAAATAAAAGCCATACAGCATTTGATAAATGCAATCACTTGGTTTAGAAAATCGAACTAATAACTCAAGACTTTGAAAAATACTATTGATATGAGGTAGATTTCTATAGGAAGATAAAATAAACTCTATTTCAAAAACTAACATTTTAATTTTGAAGAGGATTTTTATCCAAAAGAAAGTATACACCAGTAAAGGAGTTAGAGAATGAGAAACAATTATCAATGTTTCTTCCCTTTAACAGATTCAATGGAATCAATCATTGCTTACCAGCTTCCAAACCAAAATAAGGTAAAAAACTCCCAGTTAGAAATTCAGATTATCGGAAGAAGTGAGCGGTGATCAGATTTTGAAATGCATAAAAATAATAAGTGCAAGATATGAACCAGTGAATAAAAATAGGTAGAAAATCACATCAAAGTAAATACTCAAATCAAACTAACAGTAAGGCTATAATAGAAATCAGCAGAAGAAATAAAATCAACTGAAAGCAAATAATCAAACCAAAAACTAACTAACAGAAAACAGAATACCAATCAGAACCATCAGAAATCAGCAGTCATCAGAATCAAGCATTTATATCAATCACTCCTAATCTGGTTCTCAAAATGCTGAATGAGTCAAAGGCCAGTGGTTTAGTTAATATGTCAGCCAGCTGATTTTCAGTTGCTACATGATGTAGCTCAATGTCCCCTTTTGTAACATGGTCCCTAATGAAGTGATGCCTTATATCAATGTGTTTGGTCCTAGAATGTTGGATTGGATTCTTAGAGATACAAATGACACTAGTATTATCACACAGAATAGAAATTATGCCAATAGGTACCCCTAAATCCAAGACTTGTTGCTTCAACCAAAGAACTTGGGCCACACAACACCCTAAGGCAATGTACTCAGCTTCAACAGTGGAAAGTGCAACTGAGTTCTATTTTCTACTAGACCAGAAGACTAACGACTGTCCTATAAATTGGCAAGTCCCAGAAGTGCTCTTTGTATCCACCCTACACCCCGCAAAGTCAGAATCAGAATATCTAATGATCTCAAAAGAGGTGTTGTGCCTATGGTACCAGATTCCTAGGTTTGCGGTCCCTAAAAGATATCTAAGAATTCTCTTAACAGCAGTCAGGTGGGACTCTTTAGGATCAGCCTGAAACCTAGCATAAAGACAAACACTAAACATGATATCAGGTCGGCTAGCAGTCAGGTAAAGACGTGATCCGATTATCCCTCTATACTTCTTTTGATCAACAGATTTTCCACTTGAATCCTTATCTAACTGAACTGAGGAGGTCATGGGAGTATTGATTGGCTTGGCTTTGTCCATTTCATATTTCTTCAAAATGTCCTTAGTGTATTTAGATTGATTGAGAAAGGTTCCATCATCCGTTTGCCTTATGCTAAACCCCAAAAAGTAGGATAATTCTCCCATCATACTAATCTCAAACTCCTTACTCATTATTTTAAAAAACTCATCACATAAATATTTATTAGAATATCCAAAAATTATATCATCAACATAGATATGGATAATTAGTAAGTCATGTCCTAATCTCCTCAGAAAAAGGGTGGTGTCTACGCTCCCCTTAACAAGCTCTCTTTCTAACAGGAATGTGCTAAGCCTCTCATACCAAGCTCTGGGTGCCTGTTTCAATCCATATAAGGCATTTTTTAATTTATAGACATGATTTGGACATTGGGAACTCTCAAAACCTGGGGGTTGTTCTACAAAAACATCTTCTTTAATTACCCCATTTAAAAAGGCACTCTTGACATCCATTTGAAATAGCTTAAATCCCTTATAACAGGCAAAGGCTAGTAGCACTCTAATGGCTTCCAATCTAGCTACAGGGGAAAAAGTCTCCTCAAAATCAATCCCTTATATTTGATTATACCCCTTAGCCACCAATCTTGCCTTATTTCTCACCACCACACCAGAATCATTCATCTTATTCTTAAAGACCCACTTGGTTCCCATAATACTTTGATTTTTGGGTCTTTCTACTAACTCTGAGACATCATTCCTTACAAATTGATTCAATTCTTCCTGCATAGCTAAAATCCAAAACTCATCCGACAAGGCCTGATTGATGTTGGTGGGTTCAGTCATTGAGATAAAGGCAGAATGGTTTACTTCCTTCCTAAGTTCATGTCTAGTCCTAACACCTTCAGAAGGGTCTCCTAAGATCAGTTCTTTAGGATGACTTGAAGAATATCTCTAATCTCTAGGCAATGTGGTTTGAGGTTCTACCCTTTCCTCTAGATTTGTATCTCCAACCCCTTGGGTAACCTCAACAATCTCTTCCTCTTCTACTTCACATCTAGACTCCTTAGGATCAGATTCATCAAACACTATATGGGTTGTTTCTTCTACCATCAAAATCCTCTTATTGAACACCCTAACGGATTTCCCCACACTTGAATATCCTAAGAACACTCCTTCATCAGATTTGGGGTCAAATTTTCCTAAGGGTGACTTCCCGTTGTTCAGAATAAAGACCTTACAGCCACAGACATGGAGGTGGGACATATTTGGACTTCTACCCTTAATGATCTCATAAGGTGTCTTGTTCAGTTTGACTCGCACATTCACCCTATTCAGCACATAACAGGCAGTGTTCACTGCTTCAGCCCAAAAGTATTTTGGAAGTGAATACTCGGCAAGCATGGCTCTAGTAGCTTCCACTAAGGTCCTATTCTTCCTTTCAACTACCCCGTTCTGCTGAGGGGTCCTAGGAGCTGAAAAATTGTGACTAATCCCATGATCCTCACAAAAACTTTCAAATCTTTCATTTTCAAACTCCCCTCCGTGATCACTATAGATGGTAATAATCTCATATCCTAACTTCTTCTTAAATCCAAGTAGAGAAAGATCTAAACTCATCAAATGACTCGGTTTTATGTGACAAAAATTTAACCCAAGTGAACCTCGAATAATCATCTACAATCACAAACCCTTAGACTCTCCCCCCTAAGCTGGCAGTGCTAATGGGTCCAAAGAGGTCCATGTGAAGAACTTCTAAAGGTCTAGAGGTGCTAATGTCCTTAACAGAGTGAAAAGAGGACTGGACTTACTTCCCCAACTGGCAGGCATCATACAGGTGATCCTTAGTGAACTTAAGCTTGGGCACACCTCTAACAAAGTCCTTTTGGGTGACTCTCCTAAGGGTTTTCATACTGGCATGACACAATCTCCTATGCCATAACCAAGACTCATCATCAACAGTTTTTAAGCAAATTGAATTATCAGATTTAATGCAACTTACGTCCAGCTTGTAGATGTTATTGATCCTTTGCCCCTGCAAAACAACTTCATCATTTAAGCTTAAAATGCAGCCAGTGGGCAGGAAATTTTATGCTGTATCCCTTGTCACAAAGTTGACTGATGCTCAGAAAGTTGTGTTTCAGTCCATCTACAAGCAAAACATTATCAATCGTAAAATTCTTTGAATCACCAATTATACTTGAGCCTACCACCTTCCTGGTGGTGTTATCTCCAAGTGTAACCTTGCCTCCAGCCCTGGCCTCCAGCGAAATGAACTGATTTGCATCTCCAGTCATATGTCTAGAACATCTGCTGTCTAGGTACCACATGCTCTGACGAGGTCTTGTGTGAGAGCACACCTACAAAAAATATCAAACATCAGTCTTAGGAACCCAAACATGTTTGGGTTCCTTCTTATGAAAAGAAGAATGCAATGCATGCGTGCTATGCTGTGAAACAGGCAGTTTGGGTTTCCACACCCAATGTGTACTACGGTGAACAGTGAAGGTGTGGGAAATGTGTCCTACATGCCACATGAAAAAAATCTAACACCAGGAAAAGGGTTAACTAATCTACATGGGTGATAGTGCCTCTTCTTAGATGTATATGAAACATGCTTTGATGAACTTGCAACAGATTTTTCAAAAGGTGGCGGTGCATAAAATTGTTCAAAAGTAGGCGGTATTTTGTTCTTTTCAAAAGCACTGATTTTCACTTTCAAAAACTCAATATGTTTATTTAAACTTGTAATTTCAAAGATTCTTGCACTTTCATTACTTTCTAAATCACATGCCATATCATTCAATTTCTTAAAAACAACTTCTAATTCAACATGAGATGTTTTTAACAAATCATGCTCAACAGTTAAATCAGAATATTTTTTGTTCAACTCATCGAATTCATCAATCAAGGACATGTGATTGGAATCAAGTGTGGAATGATCTTTAACTACAGAATCATGCTCTTTTTGTAAACTCAAATAATCTAATTTCAGACTAGCATGAGTTTTCTTAAGCTTCCTATACGATGTATGAATTTTTTCAGAAACTTCAAATAATTGATCGTAAGTAAGCTCACATACCTCTTCCTGGTCTGACTGACCAGGGTGATCATCAGCCATCAGACACAAGTTTGTTTCCTCCTCTTCAGCTTCAGTCTCAGAGGAGTCGGATGCAGAGTCTGCCCAGAATGCCTTTTGTATCCGCTTCTTATCTTTTCTGAACTTGGTTTCTCCTCACCCTTCTCCTTACTTGGGTGAACCTTGAGTGTAGGACAATCAGCCTTAATGTGTCCAGGCTTCCTGCAATTAAAACAAACAGATTCAGATGAACCTTTAAAGTTTCTACTGGTCTTACCTTTGTTCCACTTTTGAAAATTCTTATTCTTCTTCCTTAGAAAGCTCTTGAATTGCCTTGTGATTAAGGAAACATCATCTCTATCAGACCCGGAAGTGCTAGCATCTGAATCTTTGGCCTTTAGTGCCACTATCTTCTCCTTCTTTCGTTCACCTGCATCATGTTGTCTTTGGTTCACCCCTTGCTCGTAAGCAATGAGTGATCCAAGTAAGCTGTCAATAGAGTAAGTATTTAAATCTTTAGATTCTGTGATAGCAGTAATCTTAGCATCATAAGAAGTAGGCAAACAACTAAGAATTTTGTTCACTCTTTCGTAGTTAGTAAGTTCTCTACCTAAAGCATGCAAAGAGGTAACAATCTGAGTGAACCTTGTGTACATTTCTGAAATAGTCTCACTAGGTTTCAAGCGAAAAAGTTCTTAATCATGTAATAAGATGTTTAACCTAGACTGTTTGACTTTAGTTGTACCTTCGTATATTATACATAATCTATCCCATATTTCTTTTCCCGTTGTACAAGTAGAAACACGCATATAGTCTTCAGATTTTAAAGCACAAAAGAAACAGTTCAAACATTTTGCATTTAACTGTGCTAAGTCACGATCAACAAAAGTGCTATCTGCAAACGGGAGTTCAGTTTTCACATTGTTAATCAATCTAAAAGGTGGTTCGTATCCATCCTTAACTAACATCCACATACGATAGCCAATCGATTGAAGAAAAGTAGACATGCATGTTTTCTAAAAATCAAAAGGAATATTATCAAGCAACGGTGGTCTTGTAATAGAATAATCTTCAGCAGTATTATGATTGTTACAGTTAGCCATGGATCAAATTCAAAAGTTTTTAAACCTAAATTTTGAATCCCACTCTGATACCACTTAAAAGTTTGATAGGGATGTTAAGCCCTAGTGAACTAGTCCCGAGGCTAACCAAGAGGGGGGGTAATTAGTTATTTAAAAATTTCACAATAATAATGAAAAATCTTTTCGATACTTAGCAGCGAAAATAATTAAACAAGAATGAAAAGATCAATCTCAGATATTCACCCACGCACTTAATATAAAAAGTAAAGTGCAGAACTGAATCAGAAAAGCAAACCAGATTTTATAGTGGTTCGGTCAACTAGACCTATGTCCACTCCCCGGAGCCTCCCCTATGGGTATTGCACTAAACAAAAAGTGTCTCTCCTTTTGCTCCCACAGCAAGGCGGAGAAGCCTGTACAAGACCTCCTTTTTACCACACGGTGAGGCAGAGAACCTGACCTCCTTTTACTTCCTCCTGAAGCAGGCAGAGAACCTTTGAACTCCTTTTGCTTCCACCTGAAGCGGGCAGAGAACCCTGGATCTTCTTGCGAATAATCCTCCCACGACGAACACCAACTAGACGAAAGACGACGAGTGGAGAAGACGACTCTGATCCGTGCTTGGAGCAACCTTAGTGAATCCCTCACTAACTCCCCCTCACAAGATCTTCTCTCTCTCTCCCAAACTCTCTCTCTCTCTCTAGGGTCTCTCTAGAAAGGAAGGTGGCAAAAGATTTTTCTTGTTTCAAGAAAAAGTTCTTTTATAGGAGGGCTTAAAATTTGCCCTAAATCTTAACCGGTCGGCCAAGATCGTCCAGGACGATCAGTATATCATCTTGTATGATCAGTTCAATTACAGTTGTTTCAGCCTGGACGATCTTGCTCTTCTGGACGATCTGGCTCTTCTGGACGATCGTAGACACCACCCTTTTTCTGAGGAGATTAGGAGATGACTTACTCATTGTCCAGATTTATGTTGATGATATAATTTTTGGATCTTCTGATAAATATTTATGTGATGAGTTTTCTAAAATAATGAGTAAAGAGTTTGAGATGAGTATGATGGGAGAATTGTCCTATTTTTTGGAATTTAGCATAAGGCAAACGGATGGTGGAACATTTCTCAATCAATCTAAATACACTAAGGACATTTTAAAGAAATATGAAATGGACAAATCCAAGCCAATCAATACTCCAATGAGCTCCTCTGGTCATTTAGATAAGGATTCAAGTGGAAAATCTGTTGATTAGAAGAAGTGTAGAGGAATAATAGGATCACTGCTTTACTTGACTGTTAGCCGATCTGATATCATGTTTAGTGTCTGTCTTTGTGCTAGGTTTCAGGCTGATCCTAAAGAGTCCCACCTGACGGCTGTTAAGAGAATTCTTAGATATCTTTTAGGGACACCAAACCTAGGAATCTGGTACCCTAGGCAAAGCACCTCTTTTGAGATCATTAGATATTCTGATTCTGACTTTACGCGGTGTAGGGTGGATAGAAAGAGTACTTCTGGGACTTGTCAATTCATAGGACAGTCGTTAGTCTCTTGGTCCAGTAGAAAATAGAACTCAGTTGCACTTTCCACTGCTGAAACTGAGTACATTGCCTTAGGGAGTTGTGTGGCCCAAGTTCTGTTGCAAATCTGGTTTTGATGATGACAAACATGTTTCCAGTGTATTTTGCTTGGCTAATCTATTTCAGGCACAAAAGACCGCGAGCCACTCAAGCCAACTCAAGATCGGGTCCAAGTGTGTTAAATGTATGATTTTTCTTTTTATTGAGACAATTGTAATGTAACTGATTCCCTAGCTAAGTAACCTTGCACACACACACTCAGGGAGAGAGATTGAGTGAATTAGAGTTTCTGTTAAAAATTTGTTCAGATCGTCCTGGACGATATCCACATCGTCCTAGACGATCCAGTTAAAACAGAAACCCTAATTAGGGTGACTAAGTTAAGAGGGTCTGATTGAACCGATCGTCCTGGACGATCTACGGATCGTACGGGACGATATTCCCAAATCAGAAATTCTCAGCCGCAAAATCAAGTTAGGCAAGTTCTTATTTTTAGATACTTGGTCTGATCATCCCAGACGATACGTGTATCATCCCGGACGATCCAGTACAATCATGCCTAATTTAATCTGGCAATTAAGGAAAGCAATTAATTTTTGGTTGATACAATCATATCGTCCTGGACGATCGCAGGATCGTCCCGGACGATCTTGATCGTCTAGTGCATTTAAGCTGTACGTCCAGAACTATGTACAGGACGATTTGGGGCCTTTTTGAACTAATCGTACCGGACGATGACCCTATCGTCCGGGACGATCAAGTCATTTTTTGGTCGTCCAGCACAGATTTCTCTGGACGACCCGAACTGTCTTCTGGACGATTTCCCTCAATTTGAACTAATCGTCCCGGACGATCGCAGGATTGTACGGGACGATATGAACAACCTTTTCTACTGATCGTCCAGAAGAGCCAGATCGTCCAGGCTAAAACAGCTGAATTTGAACTGATCGTACAGGATGATCTACCGATCGTCCTGGACAATCTTGGCCGACCAGTTGAGATTTAGGGCAAATTTTAAGCCCTCCTTTAAAAGAACTTTTTCCAATTTTTGGAAAAAATCTTTTGCTGCCTTCCTTCCCTGAGAAACCCTAGAGAGACAGAGAGTTGGGAGAGAGAGAGAAGATCTTGTGAGGGGGAGTTAGTGAGGGATTCACTAAGGTTGCTCCGAGCACGGATCAGAGTCGTCTTCTCCTCTCGTCGTCTTTCATCTAGTCAGTGTTCGTCGTGGGAGGATCATTCGCAAGAAGATCTGGGGTTCTCTGCCCGCTTCAGGTGGAAGCGAAAGGAGTTCGTAGGTTCTCTGCCTGCTTCAGGAGGAAGCGAAAGGAGTTCGTAGGTTCTCTGCCTGCTTCAGGAGGAAGCGAAAGGAGTTTGAAGGTTCTCTGCCTGCTTCAGGAGGAAGCGAAAGGAGGTCGGGTTCTCTGTCTCACCGTGTGGTGAAAAGGAGATTTTTGTACAGGCTTCTCCGCCTTACTGTGGGAGCAAAAGGAGAGACATCTCTGTTTAGTGCAATACCCGGAGGGGAGGCTCCGGGGAGTGGACGTAGGTCAAGTTGACCGAACCACTATAAAATCTGGTTTGCTTTTCTGATTCAATTCTGCACTTTAATTTTTCCTGATATTAACTACTTGGGTGAATATCTGTGGTTGATCTTTTTATCGTTGTTTTAATTCGTTTTCGCTGCATATTATAAAAAGATTTTCATAGTTATCGTGAAATTTTTAAATAACCAATTCACCCCCCCTCTTGGTTAGCCTCGGGACTAGTTCACTATGGCTTAACATCCCTATCGAACTTTCAAGTGGTATCAGAGAGAGATTCAAAATTTAAGTTTAAAAACTTTTGAATTTTATCCATGGCTAACTGTAATAATCGTAATACTGCTGAAGGATATTCTATTACAAGACCACCGTTGTTTGACAATATTCCTTTTGATTTTTAGAAAACACGCATGTCTACTTTTCTACAGTCTATTGATTATCGCATGTGGATGTTAGTTAAGGACGGATACGAACCACCTTTTAGACTGATTAACAATGTGAAAACTGAACTGCCTTTTACTGATTGGACGTTTGATGATCGCGATTTAGCACAGTTAAATGCAAAATGCTTAAACTGTTTCTTTTATGCTTTAAAATCCGAAGACTATATACGTGTTTCTACTTGTACAACAAGAAAGGAAATCTAGGATAGATTATGCATAACATACGAAGGTACAACTGAAGTCAAACAGTCTAGGTTAAACATCTTGCGACATGATTACAAACTTTTTCGCATGAAACCTAGTGAGACTATTTCAGAAATGTACACAAGGTTCACTCAGATTGTTACCTCTCTGCATGTTCTAGGTAGAGAACTTACTAACTACGAAAGAATGAACAAAATTCTAAGATGTTTGCCTGCTTCTTATGATGCTAAGATTACTGCTATTACTGAATCTAAAAATTTAAACACTTACTCTATTGACAACTTACTTGGATCACTTATTGCTTACGAGCAAGGGGTGAACCAAAGGCAACTTGATGCAGGTGATCGCAAGAAAGAGAAGACAGTGGCACTAAAGGCCAAGGATTCAGATGCTAGCTCTTCCGGGTCTGATAGCGATGATGTTGCCTTAATCACAAGGCAATTTAAAAGCTTTCTAAGGAAGAAACATAAGAACTATCAGAAGTGGAACAAGGGTAACTTCAATAAAAATTTTAAGAGTTCATCTGAATCTGTTTGTTTTGAATGTAGGAAGCCTGGACACATAAAGGCTGATTGTCCAACACTTAAAGCTCACCCAAGAAAGGAGAAGGGTGAGGAGAAACCAAAGTTCAGAAAGGACAAGAAGCGGATTCAGAAGGCTTTCTAGGCAGACTCTGCATCCGACTCTTCTGAGACTGAAGCTGAAGACGAGGAAACAAACTTGTGTCTTATGGCTGATGATCACCCTGGTCAGTCGGATCAGGAAGAGGTATGTGAGCTTACCTACGATCAATTATTTGAAGTTTCAGAAAGAATTCATACATCATATATGAAGCTTAAGAAAACTCATGCAGTTTGAAATTAGATTACTTAACATTGTAAAAAGAGCATGATTCTGTAGTTAAAGATCATTCCACACTTGATTCAAATCACATGTCTTTGCTTGATGAATTCGATGAGTTGAATAAAAAATATTCTGATTTAGTTTCTGAGCATGATTCATTGAAAACTATGCATATGGACTTAAAAAGAGCTTTTAAAGAATTAGATACAATGGCATGTGAAGTAGAAAGTAGCAAGGGAACCTTGAAATTTGAAATTGCAAGTTTAAAGAAAGAAAATGAGTTTTTGAAAGTAAGGATCAGTGCTTTTGAAAAGAACAAAACACCGCCTACTTTTGAACAGTTTTATGCACCGCCACTTTTTGAAAAATCTATTGCAAGTTCTTCAAAGCATGTTTCATATACATCTAGGAAGAGGCATTATCATCCACGTAGATTAGTTAACCCTTTTCTTGGTGTTAGATGTTTTTCATGTGGCATGTTAGGATATATTTCTCACACCTGCACTGTTCACCATAGTACATATTGGGTGTGGAAACCCAAACTGCCTGTTTCACAGCACAGCACGCATGCATTGCATTCTTCTTTTCATAAGAAGGAACCCAAACCTGTTTGGGTTCCTAAGACTGACGTTTGATACTTTTGTAGGTGTGCTCTCATACAAGACCTCGTGAGAGCATGTGGTACCTGGACAGCGGATGTTCTAGACATATGATTGGAGATGCAAATCAGTTCATTTCGCTGGAGGCTAGAGCTGGAGGCAAGGTTACACTTGGAGATAACACCACCAGGAAGGTGGTAGGCACAGGTATAATTGGTGATTCAAAGAACTTTATGATTGATAATGTTTTGCTTGTAGATGGACTGAAACACAACCTGCTAAGCATCTGTCAACTCTGTGAAAAGGGTACAGCATCAAATTCCTGTCCACTGGCTACATTTTAAGCTTAAATGATGAAGTTGTTTTGCAGGGGTAAAGGATCAACAACGTCTACAAGCTGGATGTAAGTAGCATTAAATCTGATAATTCAATTTGCTTAAAAACTGCTGCTGATGAGTCTTGGTTATGGCATAGGAGATTGTGTCATGCCAATATGAAAACCCTTAGGAGAGTCACCCAAAAAGACTTAGTTAGAGGTGTGCCCAAGCTGAAGTTCACTAAGGATCACCTGTGTGATGCCTGTCAGTTTGGGAAGTAAGTCCAGTCCTCTTTTCACTCTGTTAAGGACATTAGCACCTCTAGACCTTTAGAAGTTCTTCACATGGACCTCTTTGGACCCATTAGCACTGCCAGCTTAGGGGGGAGAGTTTATGGTTTTCTGATTGTAGATGATTATTCGAGGTTCACTTGGGTTAAGTTTTTGTCACATAAATCTGAGTCATTTGATGAGTTTAGATCCTTCTCTACTTGGATTCAGAAGAAGTTAGGATGTGAGATTATTACCATCCATAGTGATCACGGAGGGGAGTTTGAAAATGAAAGATTTGGAAGTTTTTGTGAGGATCATGGGATTAGTCACAATGTTTCAGCTCCAAGGACCCCTCAGCAGAACGGGGTAGCTGAAAGGAAGAACAGGACCTTAGTGGAAGCCGCTAGAGCCATGCTTGCCGAGTATTCACTACCAAAATACTTTTGGGCTGAAGCGGTGAACACTGCCTGTTATGTGCTGAATAGGGTGAATGTGAGAGTCAAACTGAGCAAGACACCTTATGAGATCATTAAGGGTAGAACTCCAAATCTGTCCCACCTCCATATCTTTGGCTGTAAGGTTTTCATTCTGAACAACGGGAAGTCACCCTTAGGAAAATTTGACCCCAAATCTGATGAAGGAGTGTTCTTAGGATATTCAAGTGTGGGGAAATCCTTTAGGGTGTTCAATAAGAGGACTTTGGTGGTGGAAGAAACAACCCATGTAGTGTTTGATGAATCTGAACCTAAGGAGTCTAGATCTGAAGTAGAAGATGAAGAGATTATTGAGGTTACCCAAGGAGTTGGAAATACAAATTTGGAGGAAAGGGTAGAACCTCAAATAGAGTTGCCTAGAGATTGGAGATATTTTTCGAGTCATCTTAAAGAACTGATCTTATGAGACCCTTCTAAAGGTGTTAGGATTAGGCATGGACTTAGGAAGGAAGTCAACCATTCTGCCTTTATCTCAATGACTGAACCCACCAACATCAATCAAGCCCTGTCAGATGAATTTTGGATTTTAGCTATGCAGGAAGAATTGAATCAATTTGTAAGGAATGATGTTTGGGAGTTAGTAGAAAGACCTAAAAATCAAAGTATTGTGGGAACCAAGTGGGTCTTTAAGAATAAAATGAATGATTCTGGTGTGGTGGTGAGAAATAAGGCAAGATTGGTGGCTAAGGGGTATAATCAGATAGAAGGGATTGATTTTGAGGAGACTTTTGCCCCTGTAGCTAGATTGGAAGCCATTAGAGTGCTACTAGCCTTTGCCTGTTATAAGGGATTTAAGCTGTTTCAAATGGATGTTAAGAGTGCCTTTTTAAATGGGGTAATTAAAAAAGATGTTTTCATAGAACAACCTCCAGGTTTTGAGAGTTCCCAATATCCAAATCATGTCTATAAATTAAAAAAGGCCTTATATGGATTGAAATAGGCACCCAGAGCTTAGTATGAGAGGCTTAGCACATTCCTGTTAGAAAGAGAGTTTGTTAAGGGGAGCGTAGACACCACCCTTTTTCTGAGGAGATTAGGAGATGACTTACTCATTGTCCAGATCTATGTTGATATAATTTTTGAATCTTCTGATAAATACTTATGTGAAGAGTTTTCTAAAACAATGAGTAAAGAGTTTGAGATGAGTATGATGGGAGAATTGTCCTATTTTTTGGGGTTTAGCATAAGGCAAACGGATGATGGAACTTTTCTCAATCAATTAAAATACACTAAGGACATTTTGAAGAAATATCAAATGGACAAAGCCAAGTCAATCAATACTCCCATGCCCTCCTCAGTTCAGTTAGATAAGGATTCAAATGGAAAATCTGTTGATCAGAAGAAGTATAGAGGGATAATAGGTTCACTGCTTTACCTGACTGCTAGCCGACCTGATATCATGTTTAGTGTCTGTCTTTGTGCTAGGTTTCAGGCTGATCCTAAAGAGTCCCACCTGACTGCTGTTAAGAGAATTCTTAGATATCTTTTAGGAACCCCAAACCTAGGAATTTGGTACCCTAGGCACAGCACCTCTTTTGAGATTATTGGATATTCTGATTCTGACTTTGCGGGGTGTAGGGTGGATAGGAAGAGTACTTCTGGGACTTGTCAATTTATAGGACAGTCGTTAGTCTCCTGGTCCAGTAGAAAATAGAACTCAGTTGCACTGTCCACTGCTGAAGCTGAGTACATTGCCTTAGGGAGTTGTGTGGCCCAAGTTCTTTGGTTGAAGCAGCAAGTCTTGGATTTAGGAGTACCTGTTGGCACAATTTCTGTTCTATGTGATAATACTAGTGCCATCTGTATCTCTAAGAATCTAATCCAACATTCTAGGACCAAACACATTGACATTAGGCATCACTTCATTAGGGACCATGTTACAAAAGGGGACATCGAACTACACCATGTAGCAACTGAAAATCAGCTGGCTGACATATTCACTAAACCACTGGCCTTTGACTCATTCAGCATTTTGAGAACCAGATTAGGAGTGATTGATATAAATGCTTGATTCTGATGACTGCTGATTTATGATTGTTATGATTGGTATTCTGATTTCTGTTAGTTAGTTTTTTTTTGTATTCTGTTTTCTGATTTCTGTTAGTTAGTTTTTGTATTCTAATTTCTGATTTCTGTTAGTTAGTTTTGGTTTGATTATTTTCTTTCATTTGATTTTATTTCTTCTGCTGATTTCTGTGTTACCCTTTTTGTTAGTTTGATTTGAGTATTTACTTTGCTATGATTTTCTACCTATTTTTATTTATTTATGGGTTCATATCTTGCACTTACTGTTTTATGCTTTTCAAGATCTGATCACCGCTCACTACTTCTGGTGATCTGAATTTTTGACTGGGAGTTTTTACCTTGTTTTGGTTTGGAAGCTGATAAGCAGTGATTGACTTCGCTGAATCTGTTAAAGGGAAGAAACATTGATAATTATTTCTCTTCCTCTATTTCCTTTACTGGTGTGTAGTTTCTTTTGAATAAAAATCCTTTTCAAAATTAAAATGTTAGTTTTTGAAATAGAGATTATTTTATCTTCATATAGTAATCTGCCTCATATCAATAGTGTTTTTCAAAGTCTTGAGTCATTAGTTTGATTTTCTAAACCAAGTGATTGCATTTATCATATGTTGTATGGATTTTGTTTTGTGAATCGTTCTTCCTTACTGCGGAGAGTCATCTCCTATGTCTGGAAGATAATCTCACAGCTGAGACTCTTTAATGATTATGAAAAGGAGAAAGCTTATAAAAGATGCACAGTGCGCCAGATAATTTAAAAAAGAGGCATAAAATGAGCCCAAAATTGAAAAGATGCGAAATTGCCAAAATGGATACACAAAGTGTATCAAAAATCAAAAGATGCGCAAAGCGCCAACCAATTTAAAAAAGAGGCACAAAATGATCCCAAAACAAGCTTTCTTTCCTTTCAGATTGTTAAATATCTTAGAGGAATCTGTGCGCCACTTAATATTTTCAAAAGCTTGAGTTTTGAAAATCATGATTTCTGATTTTTTACTTTGTAACACTATTATATCAGATATTTTTCTGGAACGAGGCTTGAAAGGATTTCTTTTCAAATCTAAATGTCTTTTATTCTGAATCGGATTTTTGTTTTT